>CM055060.1:46383940-46423950 GCA_029204045.2 Tillandsia leiboldiana | reverse complement strand
TTAAGAACTCTCCTGAACGATTTCGCCCAAAGGTTACTGCCATTGAAACTATTAAACACCCGGACGAAATACGTGTAGAAGAATTAGTTGGTTCATTACAAACATATGAAATGACATTTACTACTAACAATTCTTCTGGAAAAGCATCACTTCTAAGTCTTCAGGTTATGCGTTGAAAACAACTAAGGAAGAAGACGCGGATACATCCTCCTCAGACGATGACGAGAACCTTTCTATGGAGGAATTTGAGAAGCAGCTCGCTCTCTTGACAAGAAAGTTTCGCCGCAACTTTCGAAGGGGTAATTCAAGTAAATCTCCATCCTTCGGAAAGTCGAACAAAGGCAAGGGTACTTCAAGTTACAAGTCAAGAAAGCAAGAGAACTTCTCAAAGGATAAGAAAAGTTCAGAGGGGACAACTACAATGCTTCAAATGTCGAGGCTACGGCCACATTGCAACGGAGTGTCCAACAAGTATCCGGCAAAGAAGAAGGCGATGCAAGTCGTCACTTGGATGAACAACTCAACGTCAAATGAGTCGTCTTCAAGTGATGAAGAAAAGAGCTCCACGGCATTCCACGCGTCCATATCTTCACCCTTCATGTGCTTTATGGCAAGTACATCCGAGTCATTGTCCAACTCCACTGTTGAAAAGAATGCAACGGACAACGAATCGGATGATTCGGAAGGTGAAGATTTTGCTTTAGCCTACCACAGACTTTGAGGGATTCAAAGAAAGTGGCTAAGCAAACAAGAGTTTGAGAGGGAGAGTGCATGATCTCGAAGAAGAAGCAAAAAGAGCAACTTCTCTCTCAAACGCTCTTGAAGTGGAAAGGGAAAATCTGATAAAAGTAAATGTTTCCCTTCAAGAGTCCAATGAGCTTTTTGAGAAGGAACATACAAAACTGGGTGGATAAAGCGGATCACTTCTCAAAGCTCTACAACGAGGCTCGACAGGATAACCTGGAAATGACAAAGACCATTTTCCAACTCAAGGATGACTTGAAGCGATTCTCTTCAGGAAGGAGTAAGTTGGATTGGCTTCTTGGTCTTGGTCAAACAAATCGGTTCGGCCTCGGGTACACTCAAACTGGAAACAGTCCAAGTTCGAGTGGGACAGTTTTTGTGCCTCAGTCGGTATCTCCTCCTCCGACACCGGAATTCAAGACAAACAACGACAACAAGCTTACTTCATTCTCTTTGGATCGTCAAGATCTAAGGTATGTTTTCGTTGTGGAGTTTCAGGGCACATAAGAAGATATTGCAAGACGGGAGTCAAACGCGCACCTCAAACACCTTTTGCAATGACTACCACAAAGGTGATTCCTCGGAAATCAATTGCAAATCAATTGAAGGAAAAGAACCTTGGTAGTTTACCGCGCAAGACGACTTCATCAAGGAGCAGCAATCGTCTTAACAAGACGCTTTCACCTAGGCATATAACTACACGACCAATACCGACGCACTCCAAAAAGGTTTGGGTGCGCAAAGGTGAAATCTTTCCTTGTCTTGTTACCAATGTTTCCTTGCATGCATATGATAGTTCGTCTTGGTATCTGGATAGCGGTTGTTCGCGTCACATGACCGGTGACAAAAATAGTTTTCAAAACTTTGAGAAAATCTCCGGAGGACTCGTTGTTTTCGGAGACGGTCGATCTTCCAAAATTATTGGAAAAGGAACAGTAGCTATTCCAGATGGCCCGGTTCTAAATAATGTGTTATTTGTTGATGGCCTTAAGACTAACCTCATCAGCATAAGTCAACTTTGCGATAATGGTTTTTCAGTAAACTTTTCATCTGTTGAATGTGTTGTAACTGATAAGGACCATGTTTTCTTTTTAAAAGGGGTTAGATCTGAAAACAATTGTTATGTTGTTCCTAATAAATTTTCTGAAAAAATGTAACCTAGTTTCTTTGGATAATGAAACACTTTGGCATGAAAGGCTAGGTCACTTAAATTTTAAGGAACTTGCTAGAATTTCAAACAAGGACGTGGTCAAGGGGGTTCCAAAACTTTTGCTTAAACAAAACGTTGTGTGTGGTGGTTGCCAAAAGGGAAACAGTCTAGGACTGCACACAAGAACTTGAACCACGTTGGTACAAAACGGCCTTTGAAACTTTTGCACATGGATTTAATGGGGCCGACCCGTCAACCATCTTTGGGAGGTAAATGTTATATTTTCTTATTGGTTGATGATTTCTCTAGGTTTTCTTGGGTAGCATTTTTAAAAGAGAAAGCTGATACGTTTGATTCTTTTCATGAGATTTGCCATCGTATTATGATTGAAAAGAATGAAAAGATCATTCGTGTTAGGAGTGATAGAGGTGGAGAATTCATAAATTCCAAATTCATTGATTTTTGCACTTCCAATGGCATAAAACATGAATTCTCAGCACCCTATACACCTCAGCAGAATGGTGTTGTTGAGCGCAAAAAACAGGGTTGTTCAAGAGATGGCGCGTGTGATGCTTCATAGCCGGAATTTACTGCTACATTTTTGGGCTGAAGCTGTGAACACCGCTGTCTATGTCATTAATCGAGTGTATTTGCGCCCAGGAACTTTAAATACACCATATGAGCTATGGTTTAGTAGAAAACCGGATATCAAATACTTTCGTATCTTCGGGAGTCGATGTTACATTTTACGTGACCGTGAAAATCTTGGAAAGTTTGACTCTCAAAGTGACGAAGGGATCTTTTTGGGTTATTCTACGAATAGCAGAGCATATCGAGTATTTAACATCGAATCTAAAACGATTGTAGAATCTATAAATGTTAAAGTAGATGAAGCTTTTCACTTTGCATCTGAAAAATCTACCCTCGATATCTCTCTAGATGATGATACTCCTGTAAGTGCATCTTCTCATGATAATGCTTCCAATATTAATGATGCATCTAATGGTTCTTCAAGTTTATCTGATGTGCAGGAATCATCTCATATACCTCCGAGTACTCCGTTTCAACAAACGCTACGAATCTCCAAGGATCATCCTGAATCAAACATCATTGGAGATCCACAAGAAGGAGTTAGAACTCGGAGGCAGTTGGTTTGTGGATTCGCTTGCTACGTATCTTTAATCGAACCAAAGAACATAGATGAAGCTCTTCAGGATGACTACTGGATTAAAGCAATGCAGGAAGAGCTCCATCAATTTGAGCGAAACAAAGTCTGGGAATTAACGAAGCCTCCAAAGCAACATAATGTGATAGGTACCAAATGGATTTTCAAGAACAAGAAAAATGAGGATGGTACTATCATCAGGAACAAGGCACGATTAGTTGCTCAAGGCTACTCTCAAGTAGAAGGTATAGACTTTGATGAAACATTCGCCCCTGTAGCTAGACTCGAGTCCATTCGTATACTATTTGCTATTGTTTGTCATTTTAAAATCAAATTATTTCAAATGGACGTTAAGAGCGCGTTTCTAAATGGGTTTTTAAATGAGGAAGTTTATGTGGCTCAACCGAAAGGTTTTGTAGACCATAAACAACCTAACCATGTTTTTCGTTTGAAAAAGGCTCTTTACGGTCTGAAACAAGCACCGCGAGCATGGTACGAAAGGCTGACAAAGCACCTTTTGGAGAAGGGCTATACTCGAGGGGGAGCTGACAGGACTCTCTTTGTGAAGCATTATCAAAGCAATTTCATTGTAGCACAAATCTATGTCGATGACATTGTATTTGGCGCAACAAGAGATAATGATGCTTCTAAATTCGCGGAGACCATGGAAAGCGAATTTGAGATGTCCATGATGGGCGAATTGACTTATTTCCTTGGATTGCAAATTAAACAAAATGATGAAGGTATTTACTTGAGTCAATCCAAGTATGCAATGGAGTTGGTTAAAAAGTATGACTTAGAAAATTCGAAGGATTTTCCGACTCCAATGGGAACTAGCCACAAGGGACTTGGAAGTGAATCACAAAGTGAGAATGTAGACGAGAAACTGTATCGAAGTATGATTGGAAGTCTACTTTACCTCACGGCTAGTCGCCCGGATATATCCTTTAGTGTTGGGATTTGCGCGAGATATCAATCAGCATCAAAGGAGGTTCACCTGAAAGCGGTGAAAAGGATCATCCGGTACATCAAAGGATCAATTAATTTCGGAATTTGGTATCCTATGGGAACTAGTTTGGATATTGTTGGATACTCAGATGCCGATTGGGCAGGATCAGTGGATGATCGGAAAAGCACGAGTGGTGCATGCTTCTATCTTGGCCATTGCCTTGTTGCATGGCACAGTAAAAAGCAGAATTGCATAGCACTCTCGACTGCCGAAGCGGAATACATTTCAGCGGGTAGTTGTTCAACCCAACTCATTTGGATGAAAAGTGTGTTGAGCGACTTCCGGATTTCAGCATCTTCGGTAACAATTCTTTGTGACAACACAAGTGCAATTAACATTTCTAAAAACCCTGTGTTGCACTCTAGAACAAAACATATTGAACTTAGGTATCATTTTCTTAGAGAGCTAGTTGAATCAAATACTCTTCAACTTTCATATATTTCAACTGAGGATCAATTAGCTGACATTCTAACAAAACCTTTGGATCAAAAACGTTTTATTCATTTGCGAAAAGCAATTGGAATACTTTCCTTGAAATAAACTTCTTTTTGAAACCTTTGCTTAGGATAGGTTTTGTTTTTGTTTTGTTTTGTTCATTATCTATGTTTGTACATAGGACATTAATTGAGCATAGATCATAATTGACTTTAATTGCATCTTTTCGCACATTTAGAAATTTATTATGCTTTTGCCATCATAATATTTCACTGTTGCAATGATCATTTATGTTAATTAAATCATCTTCTGAGTGATCAAAGTCAATTTCTCTCTCAATGATCTCTTGGTATAGTCATTATCTTATTTGACTGCTTAGCCGAGTATGAAATCGAGATCAATTTTTGGTTGAATACTTTATATCTTAAATAATTAATAGCCAATTGAGGGGGAGTCAAAGAAAGGTAAAATGCTCAAAAGATGTGGAAAGAGTTACATCCCAATGAGGAGTGTAAAAACTACCACCACATGGAGGAAAGAGCTACCACCTCGGTCGTCCGAGTATTGTGTGCAGCTACCACATGTATACCAAGCATGGTTGTTCAATTTTTGATTAAGTAAAATGCATGTTGAAATACTTGACTTCGTCAAATTTCAAGGTTGGTATAAGGTGGGTTTTTAAAGAAAGATGCTCAAAGAGCCACTCTCTTCAACAGATTGTCTAGATAAATTATCTACCATATTTGGGATTTCAAACATCTATTGATCTTTGTATTTCATTTTCTTTACTGAATTGATGATTTGATAAAGGCATTACTCATAAGATCAAGTTAGATGTAATTGAAGGTGTTCAACTTTAAGGGATTTAATTTTTGTAAATTCTCGTTTTATTTTTGGATATTATTGATAGATTTGGCATAATCTAATTCTTGTTGTATGAAACGATGATTTTTGTTTAAAGTTGATACACAATTGTGCTTACATACTTTTTCTGGATCTTATGAAATTTTTCTAAATTTTTCTGAAGAAAAAGTTGGAGCCGATCCGGATCGGGCAAGGTGATCCGGATCCCGAACGCAGGCTTCTTCCTGCGGCTGGCCGATCCGGATCGAAATCTCGATCCGATCCGGATCACGGCTAGGGTTTTAATAAGAACAAGAGGGTTTTGATTTCTTTTACCTTAATCTTTTGTTCTCAAGTCTCTAGAGCCTCTCTCTCTAGAACGATTGCACCTTGGAGCTTTTCAAACTCAAGTTCTTCGAATACAAGTTTTATTGATCAAAATCTCGGTTTTTCACCGTTTTTCTTTTTCCTCCTCAAACGTGATGAATTTCTTGGATCGATTTCGTTTGTGGATGGTTTTTGATCAAATTTCTTTTGAAATAAGAACTCTGGGTAGATTAGTTTTGATTATGTGCTAGGTATTCCCAAGTTAAACGGATTTTTGGTCTTCGATTTCAAAGAATTCGGTTTTAGGGCATATAATGAGGATTTTCGAAAATCATGCAATTGATCTATTTTTAAAAGTCCTTTCGCAAAACTAATTTGATTCTTAGTCTCTCTACATGATTATGATTGTTTGGGTACAATTTTTCAAATTTTTGAAAATTAACAATTTTTCATGTGTTCTTGAGTTGATCTTCACAGGATACGTTTGTCACTAGCAATCAAGATGGTGATCACTTGGATCATCTTCCTACTTGCTGCCATGGTTCATACCAAGGACACTGTCAAGCCCAAGAGGGCTAAGAAGGCTAAGAAAGTGAAGAAAGCTAAAGATGATTCCGATACAGAATCTGAAACGGAATCAATTGATTGGGATGAACTGCAAGTTGAAGCAACGACTGTTTCTACTGCTTCGAAAGGAAAAGCCCGTGCAGAGACATCAAAGGAAAAGGCTCCGCCTACTGCTGCTGAAAAAAGCAAAGCTCCAATGGAGGAAACTTCTGGGAAGACAAGAAGGAAAAGTGTTGCTCGCAAAAGAGGAAGTGCTCGAGGAATCTCCATTGAGCAACCAGTTGATAGCCAAGCACCTCCACAAGACTTTGTCAGCTCGGCTAGAATAAAAGAATTTGAAAACAGGGAATGCATTGGAGAAAGGCATGTTGATGTAAAAGCCTTAAAGGAGCGTTCTCGGCCATTTGGGACTTTGTTTGACCAGATAGGTCTTGCTCCCATTTGCGACTTCCCGGAGACCACTGGGTATTGTCTTCACTCAGTGAGAATGTTTTATCATAATGCTTGCTATCTAGTTGATCAGGAGAGCGGACGCCGAGACTTTCAAACATTGGTCAAGAATGTTAAGATCAAAGTGACGCCCCAACTGATTGGAGAGGTATTAGGGATGGACGCCCGAGCCGATGGCACTCATTACCTGAAGAATCAAGTCTTCAACACCTACTCCTGGAGAGTGGTAGTTGATGGAATCTGCCTTCCAGATACTCGGTCGACTGGAAACTCCGTTTTCTCGAAAGAACTACGACCAGAGTACCGCTTTTTAAACTTAATTGTTTGTTATAATGTCATTTCAAACATGAACACAAAGGTTCTTCGGTGGGAGAGAATGATATTCCTGTATCTACTTGGAAACCCCACAGCAGCAATGGGAGCTAACTTAAACATTCCTTACGTCATCTGGACAAAGATGGCGCGATATGTGGAGCATGCTCATCCTTCGGAGAGACTACCTTATCCAATGATCATCATGCGCATTCTTCGCAAATTTAAAGCTGACACAAATGCAAGTTCCTATATGCACAGTCTAGGAACGATCAATGAAACAACGATTGTAAAGTCTCTCTCGACGAAGCCAGATGAACCCATAATACCTCCTCACCGGCAACGAGCACAACAACAACAACAAGCGACAACCTCTGCACCGGCAGCAACTCCTCCAGTCCAACCAGCACATCCAGCACAACAAGCACCTCAATCAACTTCTGATGATGATGCATCTGTTACCTCAATATATAAAGAACAGCAAAGGATCTCCAACGAGCAAGAACGTATATCAAATGAACTAATTGAGGTAAAGGAAGAAATAAAGAAGGTAAATAAGAATCAATCATCAATGAACAAGCGATTAAAGAAAATCTTCCAAATTCTCGGCTGTATCAGTTCAGATGAATCTGAATGATCCATATCCTTCCAATTTCTGTTTATTATGCATATGTTTAATCTTTCTATTGCAGGTTTTTAAGTTTTAAGTTTTAATTTTAGTTCTCAGGATTTTCTTGATTGTGAACTTTTTAACTCTCCCTGTGTTTTGTAATTTTGGCTTTGTTTGTGACAAAAAGGGGGAGAGAGTTTAGAGAGAACTTGAACAATGATTGAACAATGATTGATGTGAATGTGTGAACATCAAGGTAAGTATCATTTCAACTTTGACTTTGGTGAAAGGTAAGTATCACAACTTTGGTTTTTATCTTGTGATTTGTTGCATGTTCCTACTAACTATTCGACTAACTATTTGGACATGTATTATTACTAACAAGTTGTTTGATTACTAACAAATCAAAGTTACGACATTTGGAATTTTATTGCTTAGAAGATATGTCAATGCTTGATTGTGATCTTATTACATATCTGAATTACTCAATGTCATGGTGAGCATAAACTCTATCTCTGTTAGGTTTTGAATGCTAAATATTCTTGAGGTATCTAACGATCTCTTTTTGTCAAGAATGATTTCTTTGTGCAGAGAGTACAGATGTCTAAGTCTAGAGTCTGTTTTAGGAGTTTATCTCATGTTTTTAAATTTTTGGATCTCCATTGTAAATTTTTGTTGTATGGTGATAGCAACAAAAATATCTTTTTGAATTTTCTTTAGTGGATCTGTGTTTTGTCACGAAACCGCCAAAGGGGGATATTGTTACGGAATTTGAGTTGGCGTAGTTTCGTGAAAGGTTCAAGTCTTGAAGATTGAAGGTGAAGAAAGTTGGATCATTTAACTCAATCTCAAGAAAGAAGAATTCAAAAGGATCAGGTATGTTTAACTAAAGATTATTGGTGATCCGAATACTTCTTGTAGTGTAGAAACACCTAGAAGAATTTTTAACTGCATAAAAATCAAAAACTGGTGTTCGGACATGTTCAGGATCCGGATCAGAGCCAGCGATCCGGATCCCGAAGGTTGTTGTTTCATACATTACTTCAATCCGGATCGCAGCATCTCACGATCCGGATCCCGAACGTTGAGTTCTCAGAATTGTATGAACGATCCGGATCAGGCATTCCGATCCGGATCCCGAACGTTTGTTTTCTGGAAACCGTCTTTATTGCTACTACAATCCGGATCGCCCAAATCCGATCCGGATCGCCGTCCGTCAAAATTTCAGAAATGTTAGGTTTTTGATTCTTATCTCCTTCCAAATGTTTCTAACCTATAAATAGACCTTATGACTCTTTTTCTAGGGTTAATCCAAGAATCCAAAATCCAGAATCCAAAATAGCCGTCATATTCAAATATCATTTTATACGGCCCTAGATCCACATATAAAGAAGAAAGGAAATCATTAGAGAATACTCTATGTTTCTTCATCTATATTGATTAGTTTGATTCTAGGTTTTCATACTCACATCTTGAGTTGAATCAAACTAATGAATACTTAGATGGTATTTCCGATCTATCTTTGATCTAAGTATTCGGCGGATCATCACCACCCAAAAACAACGATTTCCCCAAAATCGGCGCGTGGATTCGCGTGTCCTTGTGGATTCAAGGTTCAACCGCTCTCGTGGATTCGGAGCGAGGCACGTTCGTGGATTCGAAGGGTGCTATTGGGTGCAGACCGTGGATTCGGTCGGACGTCGTGGATTCGACGTTGGACGCCGTGGATTCGGCGTTGGGCGCAGATCGTGGATTCGAGAAGCGTCGCGGAGCGAGCGGAGAAGATCCTCTAGGAGCGTATGGAAAAGGTTGAGTCGTAAGTGTGTACGGTAAATCACCTTGTACGTGTTTTAATTCTAGTGGATTTCTGCCGTGTTATCGGTCCCGTGGTTTTTTACTCCGGTGATGGAGTTTTCCACGTAAAAATCTTGCGTGTTATTTTTATTTCCGCATTGGGTTTTTATCGCAACGATTTTTGAGTGTTTATACGTTTACACCTATTCACCCCCCTCTAGGTGTTTTTTCCCCTATTTAGATCTACATTACATATAACCCAACAAACGACAGTTCCAAACGGTACACTAACAGAGTTTAACTTCAGGGGTATTTTGGAAAGAAGTTGGAACGTAAGAATGGTAGTTTTAATATTAGCCTTCTAAGAGGGGTAAATCTGAAAACAGGAAAATTTTTAGGGGTATGTAGGAAATTGCCCCTTATATTAATTATGATACTATTAGTTAGTATAGTGTGGAATGAGTAGATATTTTGGAGTTGTATAACTATGCCATGGGGAATGGGACAGAGTGATTATGCCATAGGACAATGGGATAGTGTGATTGTATCTAGAGCATCTTGTTATCGTTTTGTGATATGTTTGATTATTGCATTGATTATAGACGACTAGCTCCATTGAGCATGGCAGATGACAATGGCTTATGATACTCGATAAAGTCACGCCCCTCAAGTGCTCATCCGGAGGTGTGGCGATTAGTATGGGACAAATAGATGAATGACAATAGCCTAGGGTAGTGGGCCTCAATCCTATGGATGGTGGTGGCTGACACGATGTGGCGCAGGTGTCACGTCCCGAGGTCGAAACTGCGACCTGGGCCCGCCAACAGATCCGCCGCCTATACGGGAAACCCCGTATAGACGAAGCGACTAACCTGCAAAAGATACTACAACTACTAAACAGATATCAGAGCTGGAAAGTAAACTGCTGTAAAACTAAAATCCAACCACTGTACAACTGGAAATAAAAATACAATATCCATCTCCCAAAAATAATCATCATACATCATCCTCTGATACAACATCTAAGAATCCAAACGGGGAGGTAAACTAAAATAAGAATACATCAGTATACAGGCTCACAGTACAAGTCAGATCCTCACAATACATCAGTCTCTCAGAATAAATGAAACTCTTAAAAGAGTAAATATACTAATCTAACTGGCTGTACTATAAATCTCCAATAAGGGGGTACAGTTGCTCTCCAAAGATAGATAAAGATTTATCTCGCGACTCCCTCGCCTTGATCAGAAGAAGCAGCAACAGCAGAGGTTGGAACGGGCGAAGATGCCTCTACAAAGCTGTCACCAACAGAGGGTGTGAGAACTACACCGTCACGTAGTTCTCAGTGGGTACCGCCACCAAGCTCGACGGTCTGCCTACCAAGTCTACTAGAGCCATAAAGTAACAGATGCAGTACTATAAAGGAAAGGATGGAAATAACTCTACAGCTACTATGCCTCTATCTAAATGCTCAAAGGGTGATACAGATGAAACATGATGCATCTACAACCTCTCGATAGAACAATCACCCAATCTACACTAACTGCCACAAAAGGTCCAGTCAAACCTGCGCCCACCTACTGCCATTACATCCACGGAGGACTGGACTTACGTAGGGCGTCCGTGACTGCCTAAACAAAGGCCCAGCCAGAAGGACTGCGTCGACAAGTCGCGATAGCAAAGTAATAGGCCTAGCTCCGGAGCGGCACTCGAGGGGCGCGACCCCACCGAGGAAAGTATCCGCGCATCTCTATCGAGCTCAATATGGCTCATGCAGGCTATAATCCAAATCCACGATCAATAAGATCAACAATACCCAAATCACATCTCTAACTCACTGGCTGGAAATACTCGACAGCCGGGACCACCGTCAACCCGACGGCTCCCACATCAGGACATCAAACTCAACATGCGAAAACCAACTGGACCGGAGATACTCCGCAGCCGACGACAATGAAGGGTTCGAACACCCCGAAAGACTAGTACCTATAACCCAAATCAAACAAGAACAGGCTCTAGGCATAGCCTCTCGTTGTTCTCGACCCAAAGAAGGAACAACCCTTTGAACCCAGATCACTCGAACTCTCTCGGGTGAGGAAGTTTACAGGAAAATGTGATATTTATTATCGAAAATCATTTTCACTCGAACCCCCTCGGGGTGAGGACTAAAAGTAGTTCCTTTCTTATAAAACCATCTTGATTTGAGAAAACCCATTTTAATGATTTTTAGCTCTTTTAGGAAAATCAGTTAGAAAACAAGTTTTATTCCCAAACCCAAAGGGCTAATGCCTTCGCCCAATTAAACAAGAACAGGCTCTGGCCACCCTTCGACATTTTGGAAGGAAAGCATTGATTTACTAAAATCGTATGTGTCCTAAAGGATTTTGGGTTCAAGGTCCTGCTATCACTAGTACACTACTGCCACGAACACCGTGATTACAAATAGATCGAAGAAACTCAATGATCCGGGACCACCGTTTACCCAACGGCTCCCGACACTGGTACAAGACTAGCCACGGCTACCAGACTCCACTCGGTCCCCCAAGCACGAGTGCAACTTGCATCCCACAACAACCCGACCACTCGGCCCACTACCCGGGTGAGGAACACTCTAAGTCCAGGTGAAAAGAATAAATGTGTGGGAGTGTCTACAGCATAAATAAACTAGCTCAAGTTGGAGTTTTCTACTAGTCTGGTTGAAACATGCATCATATGACAGGGTGCTAGGTCAAGTTCCAATAATAGCATTTAATTCAATATAAATAGGAAATATTAACCGACATGATCTCAATAACAACACAAGAAACATCATCTCTCTCAAACATGCTTCCTATCTTATCTCACAATCATGCATGCTTACTATCAATTAGAATTAGAGAACCGTCCACTGATTTTGGAGACAAAAGCAACCCACCTGAATACACACGTCGATCCGAAGTCCAAATAAGCTGAAACTGAACGGGGATACTCCTCAGATTCCCACGATCCCAACGAGCCCCAAAACACATGAAAACTCCTCCCGGTCGCTGAGATACAGACAAAACACCGCGGTAAGCAAAAATCTCCAAAATTCCAACCCTGCGAAAAGTCAGTCCGAAAGAAGTCAAAGTATCACCTGCGAAATGATCTCCAAAAATTCTAATAAAAATATAGCTGTGATCCTCGTGAAGCGTAGATGTTGATCGAGTCCTCATAGGCTAAAATTCAATAATTGAGCACTAAGATAAAAATCAAACAAGCTCCCTATCCAGAAAAACAAGCAGCAAGAAAGGGGTTCAAAGATGCTCCGAAAACTCCAATAAAAACCTAAAACTGAGAAGAGCGGAAATACTGAAATCTAAGATCTACCTCTTGTGAAAACGATGGCAGAAAAATTGGCCAAAAACTCCCTTGGATCAGCCCAGGGGAGCCCGCAGACGAAGCGTCGACGAAGAAGATCGGTATCGAAGGCACGTCGAAGCTCGCGATGTCGAGAAGGAAGCTGATGAAACGCCTTCCAAAAAATCTTTGGGATCCTAAAAATCGAAGAAGAGTCGCCAAGGAAGGTTCTTATCGAAGGAGGGCTCAAGAGAGGCTCGGAAAAACCCCAAAAGAAGGCACAAATGGGCTATTTATAGCCCAACCCACAAAATATGGGGTTTTGGATTCGGGCGAAAGATTTGGGCGCCCGAAACCCGGCCCCCCGGCCCACACTGTGCGCGCCCGGATTCACCTGGGTGTGACACGTGTCCAAGCGGGGTTCACGGTGCGGCGCACGGACCGCGGTCCGCACCGGGCCGCCGAGTCCATGCGCCTGCCAACGGGCTCGTGCCACGCGTCCTAGCGCGGTCCACAGTGCGCCGAGCTCGGCACGTACGGCGCGTTGACTCCCGCGCCGCCGCCCGACCACTCAGGGCATGCCATGTGTCCCCGCCGCGGCCCTCGCTGGTCCCGGTGTACGCCCAGTGGGCCGTGGATCGACCCACCCGAAAAATCGGCCCGCTGTGCCCGTTTTGTCCGAAAATAGCCGATTTTCAACGTTTTCGCACGCTGAGTCCATTTTTGGCATCCGTTTGATGCACAACGGGCTCGATACACCAAAAATAGGTGTTTTCTCACCACCGACCACCCTGTGAAGTCACACGGGAAAATCGGGACACCACACCCTCCCCCACTAAAAGAAATTTTCGCCCCTGAAACTAAAACACCTCAACGGGAGCCTCGAAACAAACAGGTAGGTATCCATCAACACTGTCTCCAGCTCCCAAGTCGCCGCTCGCTACCCGTGATTACTCCTCAACATCAACAACAACAAGCACGACATGGCCAGGTTGCGCAATCCTCTCATCTCACGAGCCAGAATTCGCAACGGGCGTCCCTCGTACTCTAAACACTCATAGATCCAAAGTGGAGCGAGTGAATCACGGCGAGGGATCCAAAACATAACACCACTGAGCTGAGACATGGAAAAATATCGAGGACTCCAACAAATCGCGGGGGAAAAATAACAAGCTCCAAAAATCAAAACCTTTGTATCAACTCAACTAGGACCATCGAGACCACACCCGCACAACCAAGCAAGAAAGGGAAAAGCCCAACATCAGGAACATTATCAACCCCAACTCTCAATTTTAGAAAACCGCCGTCAACAGCGAAAGGTCCAAAAATTTTGAAAGGCTAGTGCCTTCACCCTAATCAAACAAGAACAGGTTCCGGCACCGTCTCCATTTCTGGAGCTGCCTTTCAAAGTTTTCGTCCCGTTCGCTAGCCTTGGCGTAAGGATGTGAAAAAGGGAGGGAAGTGTTGATGCTGTTCCTGCTGTGGCTACACAAATGTAAACTACATTCTAACTATGGCTCCTAAGGACACAACCACTAACACTAGTCGTCACATCAGCTCCAGTAGCGGCGGCTGTCACACGATCATCATGCTCAAGCTCAGCACTGCCATCCTATCCAAGGCATTCGCACACATCCAAGGCCGCTGTGGGGGCGTCACTGCAAGTCAACCTCTGATGATCGGCCAAATAATCCACTGTCTCTTCCACAAAAAGAAAGTGCTTCCCAAGGTGAGACACTGGGTCTAACAACCCTTAACCATCAGTTTTAGCAACTGTGCCCTCAGCTCTCTCGCTTTACTGGTGCCATCCAATAAGGTGCCTTCGAGATCGGCGCGGTTCCATACACCACGTCAATCGCAACTCATCTCCCTGTCCGGCAGTGTCATCATCAGCTCTGGTGGACTCATCGATGAAAGTGTCACTGCATACAGTGTACCCGAGCTGCCTCTGTAGATATACTCCCCCTGTTCGGCTCGCAGAAGGTCACTGTCCTCTTTCCACCGTCCATCAACGCATGATACCGTGCCTACCAATCCATAACACTCTAACAAGGTTGGGGGGTTGCCGCAAGGCCAACAAGTCTGCCGGTATAATCCACAGCCTCAACTGCATTGGACATGATCCACAAATCTGCTCCATATGCACAACACCAGCAGGAACCTATACTGAGAGGACCCGAATCCCCACTTAAGAGATTACTGCTGGATTAGTGGCCTTTGGGAGTGTTTGTGCGCAATTTGGACACAAGTGTTGGACTTCGGGCTTTGAAAGAGATCACGTGGGTAATTGGAGGACCCGTCGAGTGTTTGGAAGTGATTTCGTGCGACACGGATGTCAATTTTGACTCAGGGCGAAGTTTGGATAAAAGATCACCTCTCCGGATGCCTTCGGGAATTTTTAGAGTTGGAATTTGGCAAAGCGGACTTTAGAAGTGGACCCGGCGCAAAAATCGGATCGAGTGGGCTTTCTGGGGGCTTTCGGCAAATTTTCGGATGAGAATTTGGAGAATCGGGCATCGTATTTGGATTCAGCGCGCGAAATCGTTGTGAATGGACTATTTACTTGCTTTTTTCGGAGCCCGGTTGACTCGCACGTTTTTCGAGGCGGCGCGGATCCCGTGGTGCGGCGCGGATCCCGAGGCGGCGGCGGCGTGCGGCTCGAGGCGCGCGGTGCGCTGCGCAACGCGCGCAGCTGGCGCGTTGGGAACGTGCGCCTCCGCGCAGGGGCCGCCACGTGGCAGGCCCCCACTGGCGCCCGCGCGGGAGTGGGTGCGCTCCCGTGTGGCGGTCGGGTGTCCCGCGCGCGTGTAGCGCGCGGGTGCGGCGCCGGCGTGGCACGCGGGGCGCAGGGGGACGCGCGCGCCCATGTGTGGTGGACCGCCTGGCAGCGGGCCCCTTGGGGCGGTGCACCGTGGACCCGGTCCACGGGAGCCTCCCCTCATCTCTTTCTTCTCTTCTTCTTCCTTTTCCTCCCCGCACGCCATTTTCTTCTCCCCTTTTTCTTCTTCTCCAACCGAGCGAGAGAGAGTGAACGGGAGGGGTTTTGGTGAGGTGCGGCGGTGCGCCGTTGACCTCGCGGAGCGCGTGAGGTGTTCCAAAGGGTCGGTTGGGCGGCGCGACGCAGTCGAGGTAGGTCCCGCACGTTAATTTTGCGGTGTTTTTAGCACAGTTTGGGGCGTCCTTTTGGACTTTGGATTTGACCCTGTGCCTTCTTGCATGTTAGGGACCATGTTTTACTGCACCGTTTTGCGTGCGGACTCCGGCGGCATGCTCCGTTTTGCGTGCGGACTCCGTTTTGCACGCGGATTCCGGCACCGTGCTCCGTTTTGCGTGCGGACTCTATTTTGCACGCGAATTTCGGCACCGTGCTCCGTTTTGCGTGCAGACTCCGTTTTGTATGCAGATTCCGGCACCGTGCTCCGTTTTGCGTGCGGACTCCGGCGGCGTGCTCCGTTTTGCGTGCGGACTCCGGTGGAGGCATGGAATCGCGTGGAGGCCAATTGCAAGTGTCGACAAGCAATTGGTGGCAAATCGAGGTGGGTTGGAATTTCTCCAAAATTTATGGAATGCCTTCTTAAGCTATTGTATGCATGTTAATCATGTTTAGCTTACTTTTTATATAGTTGGTAAATCTGATAATTGCCTAGAAAACTATAGGAGGGCATTTATGAGCCCCAGGCATTTTTAACATAATTTAGGGATGATTTGACACTAGACCGCATGTTTAGTTGACATTAGATTGGCATCTGAACCGTATTAAAAATCGGCGGACCGATTTTAATGAAATTGAGACTCTAAAAATAGTTTGAGATTTTTGTGAGCTTCCAGAGGGTTTGAGTAGGTTCAGGATGCATGTATCCTCGTGCCAGGAGGCCGAGTGGATTCTTAGAGCATTATGAGATGACTTTCTAGTGTCATGTGAGAGTTTTAGCATTTTCCAGTTCGGGGGCGGAAGCTATGGGCGGCTATGCCTACAGCCTATTCTTGTTTGATAGGGTGGTAGGTGGCAGCCGTTCAGAATTTCCAGGCCTCCCGTGTGAGAGATTGAGAACTTATTCCCTGATTGATTTACTCTAGATCATGGATCGTGTTCTGATTTAGTGGTGAAGATGGTTCTCCGACTTGATTTCGAGAGATTGGGCTCTGGCAGATTGGGTCGTGGAGGGTTCCCGACTTAGCCAGGGATGTGCATTATCAGATTGGGTCGTTGAGGGTTCTCCGACATAGCTATGAGAGGGTTTGGCATTTCCTGAATCCAGTCGAGGAGGGTTCCCGACTATGATGTGATATCTGGTATTGAGTATCCGATCTGTTTGATCGTGGATCACAGCCTGCATGTGCCATTTATGAGATAGTTGAGACTGACTAGATATTAGAGCTCGGTGGGGTCGCCCCTCCCCCCCTCGAGTACGCTCCGGATGCGTGATGATGATTGAGATGGACTGACTAGGACGCCCCACATGCAGTGGGCAGGTGTGTTCGTAGTAGTCGGCGGGACGCCCCACGTGGAGTGGGCAGGTGCGTCCATAGTAGTCAGTAGGACGCCCCACATGGAGTGGGCAGGTGCGTCCATAGTAGTCAGTAGGATGCCCCACATGGAGTGGGCAGGTGCGTCCATAGTAGTCAGTAGGACGCCCCACACGCAGTGGGCAGGTGCGTTCGTAGTAGTCGGCGGGACGCCCCACGTAGAGTGGGCAGGTGCGTTCGTAGTAGTCGGCGGGACGCCCCACGTGGAGTGGGCAGGTGCGTCCATAGTAGTCAGTAGGACGCCCCACGTAGAGTGGGCAGGTGCGTGCCTAGACGACAGGCGCGGGCTTGACTGGGCCAGTTTTGGACAGTCGTTGAGATTTGGGTTTTGAGAGCACCTTGTGTGCGAGTGGTGTATAGCTGCTCTTAGATGAGTTTTCCTTTGAGCATGATACTTGAGGCATTTAGTGGTGAGAGTGTATGCATAGTATGTTTATGATAGAGTTTCCTTTTGAGCACTATGATTGGGACATGTTTTAGCTGTAGCTTTCTTTCAGCTTACCCGTTATCTATCTATCTATCTATCTATCTATCTGCATACCTATCTTTTGTGCCTCCAGTGGACTTAGTGGGCATACCGTGGATATTGGGACGGTACCCACTGAGATCTGCCTTCTGCAGTAGATTTCACACCCGCTGCGGTGACAGGTTGATGTAGCTGTTCCGGCTTGGTTCGCGTGGAGACAACAGATCGAGGTGAGGACGTGGTCGATTAGTTCCTTACCAGCTTTGAGAGTCAGAGGTAGATGCACCCGTTTTTATTTTATGACTCCACTTTTGTACTGGACATTCTGAGAGACTTGTGTGGATTGTATTCTGTTTTTCATAGCTTGTCAGACTATGTATTGAGGACTTTCATTTATTCAGATGTTCAGTTGATTCTCTAGCTATTAGTTCTTTTTCAGCTCTGATACATGTTAGCTATAGATCTTTTGCAGGTTAGACACTTCGTCTATGCGGCAGTTTCCGCACAGACGGCGGATTTGTTGGCGAGCCCGGGTCGCAGTTTCGACCCCGGGGCGTGACATATACCTCTAGTGAACATGGTAACAACTCTACCTCTAGTCCATGAAGGAATGCAAAATGCTCTAGCTCGAACTGCTGCAATGAAAATCATACCTGCGGCAACACGGTTCACTGTTGTGGCGCCCTCAGAAATCCACGACCCTGGGGAAAGGAATCAGGAAGGCCTCTGCCTACGGATCTGTCCTCCATCACCTGGCGTCGAGCGCCTCTATCTAGAGCTCGCCTCTGGCGGCAAATCCATGTCCAAGGGAACTACAGCGCCACGCTCCATATACAGCACCTGCTCCACCGAGGCATCCAAAATCTGTAATCGGAGGGACCGAATGAGCTGAAAGGTATCTTGGCGCAATCCACTCCCAAACACACATATCCTATGCGCCTCGTCCCTCAAAATGTGGAGCGCGCAGTTTAGCAACTGTGTAACTCTCAGGCGCGAGGAGGCTCTCAACACTCTCTCCATCACCGCCTTCCACGACTTTGCCTTCCCAGGCTCCAAACTCAATCCTACGAATCAGAGCGGGTCATACTGCGGAATTTGGCCCAGTCGATCATTGGTCTCCCACAGCTCATCTGCTGTCGGTTATCCACCCTGCCTCGGTGCCTCGGCACTACACGTTGGCACGGAGGGGGCTGGTTGCTCAACTGGCGCCGCAGGAAATACTGCAATAGGGGATACTGTATCTAGGATGGTCTCGACGGGAAGCACTGTCGGGGTGCCTACTGCTACAACAACTGTATCATCCTATTCAGCTGCTCACTCCGCCGCTGGTATGCCACTAACAATCCTGTCATCAGAGTTTGGAGCTCTCTGACCTCAACCTGGGTATCTGGCCAAGATCTGCCTACTCTGACTCCTCTGCCAAGACGGGTGCACGCGGGTCGGAACACAACGTCGGGGAGACACCGCTCACCACGACAAACCGCACGATAAAACACACAACAAACACTCGACCCAATCCAGTGAAAGTCTAGAACATGTCATCCATTCCATAGCATTATGTTGTCTGCAGCCAACATAATCGCTTAGGTGAATAAACATGCCAATCACTCATCCCGTCCCTTGGGAGAGGTATAAAACTCAATCAGGACTCTCGCTAAAAGCCACGACTCTCACGTAGTCATCCTAAGGTCCAACCACACACCTAGGGTTTCTAAGTCCACAATGACCTACATCCTAGGCTCCGATACCACTCTATTCTGTCACGCCCAGAGGTCGAAACTGCGACCCGGGCCCGCCAACAGATCCGCCGCCTATACGGGAAACCCCGTATAGACGAAGCGACTAACCTGCAAAAGATACTACAACTACTAAACTGATATCAGAGCTGGAAAGTAAACTGCTGTAAAACTAAAATCCAACCACTGTATAACTGGAAATAAAAATACAATATCCATCTCCCAAAAATAATCATCATACATCATCCTCCGATACAACATCTAAGAACCCAAACAGGGAGGTAAACTAAAATAAGAATACATCAGTGTACAGGCTCACAGTACAAGTCAGATCCTCACAATACATCAGTCTCTCAGAATAAATGAAACTCTCAAAAGAGTAAATATACTAATCTAACTGACTGTACTATAAATCTCCAATAAAGGGGTACAGCTACTCTCGAAAGACAGATAAAGATCTAGCTCGCGACTCCCTTGCCTCGATCAGAAGAAGCAGCAACAGCAGAGGTAGGAACTGGCGAAGATGCCTCTACAAAACTGTCACCAACAGAGGGTGTGAGAACTACACCGTCACGTAGTTCTCAGTAGGTACCGCCACCAGGCCCGACGGTCTGCCCACCAAGTCTACTAGAGGCATAAAGTAATAGATGCAGTACTATAAAGGAAAGGATGGAAATAACTCTACAGCTACTATGCCTCTATCTAAATGCTCAAAGGGTGATACAGATGAAACATGATGCATCTACAACCTCTCGATAGAACAATAACCCAATCTACACTAACTACCACAAAGGGTCCAATCAAACCTGCGCCCACCTACTGCCATTACATCCACGGAGGACTGGACTTACGTAGGGCGTCCGTGACTGCGTAAAAAAAGGCCCAGCCAGAAGGACTGCGTCGACAAGTCGCGATAGCAAAGTAACAGGCCTAGCTCCGGAGCGGCACTCGAGGGGCACGACCCTACCGAGGAAAGTATCCGCACATCTCTGTCGAGCTCAATATGGCTCATGCAGGCTATAATCCAAATCCACGATCAACATGATCGACAATACCCAAATCACGTCTCTAACTCACTGGCTGGAAATACTCGACAGCCGGCACCACCATCAACCCGACGGCTTCCACATCAGGACATCAAACTCAACATGCGAAAACCCACTAGACCAGAGATACTCCACAGCCGATGAGAATGAAGGGTTCGTGTTGGGTTATAACTATATGGATCTAAATAGGGAAAAAAACACCTAGAGGGGGGTGAATAGGTGTAAACAATAAACACTCAAAAATCTTTGCGTAATAAAACCCATTGCGGAAATGAAAAATAACACGCAAGATTTTACGTGGAAAAACTCTAAAACCAGGAGTAAAAAACTACGGGACCGATAACACGGTGAAATCAACTAAGATTAAACACGTACAAAGGTGATATACCGTACTCACACACGACTCATCCTTTTTCCATACGCTCCGAGTTGATCTTCTCCGCTCGCTCCGCAACGCGCCTCGAATCCACGATTTGCGTCCAACGCCGAATCCACGGCGTCCAACGTCGAATCCACGACGTCTGACCGAATCCACGGTCTCCACCAAGTAGTACGTCTCGATCACATGAACGTACCTCGCTCCGAATCCACGAGAGCGGTAGCACCTTGAATCCACAAGGCCACGCGAATCCACGCGCCGATTTTGGGGAAAATCGTTGTTTTGTTGGTGGTGAAAATCCGCCGAATACTTAGATCAAAGATAGATCGAAAATGGCATCTAAGTATTCATTAATTTGATTCTACTCAAAATCTGAGTATGAAAACCTAGAATCAAATTAATCAATATAAATGAAGAAACATAGAATTAATCTAGTTATTTCCTTTCTTCTCTATATGTGGATTTTTATAAGTTTTCTCCGTTAATTTTCCTCGTTCATGTACGGAATAAAAAACTTATTGTGGATTACCCTAAACAATGAAATTAGGGTTTACTTATAGGTTAGAAACCATTGGAAGAGGATAAGAATAAAAAACTGACTGTAACAGAATTTTTCCCGCACGACGGTCCGGACTGGATTTGGCTTGATCCGGACTGTCGTTGTTTTTCAGAGAATTCCTGAAAAAATAGTGTTCGGGGTCCGGACTGAAGTATCCACGGTCCGGATTGTTCATGCGATTTCTGCAGAATCCACGTTCGGGGTCCGGACTGAACCAAGGGTGTTCCGGACTGGATTTGCGCATGAACCTATCTACGTTCGGGGTCCGGACTGTAATACCCTGATCCGGATTCTGAACATATAACTGTCCAGTTTCTTGATTTTTATGCAATTAAAAACTAATCCAAGTGTTTCTACACAATAAGAAGTATTCGGATCACCAAGATTGTTTAGTTAAACGTACCTGACCCTTTTGAATTCTTCTTTCTTGAGATTGAGGTATATGATCATAACATCTTCATCTTCAATCTTCAAGACTTAACCACATCACGAAATACGCCAAAATAAATTCCTTAACAATCTCCTCCTTTGGCGGTTTCGTGACAAAACAAAATTCCACTAAAAGAAAATTCAAAAAGATATTTTTGTTGCTATCATCATACAACAAAAATTTACAATAGCGATCCAAATACTTGAGATAAACTCCTAAAACAGACTCTAAACTTAGACGACTGTACTCTCTGCAAAAAGAAGTAATTCTTGACAAAAGAAATCGTTAGATACCTCAAGAATTTAACAATCAAAAAACCAACAGAGATATGAAGTTTATTCTCACCATGACATTTATAAAAGCAGATATGTATTAGAATACCAATCAGAGATAGACATATCTTCTAAGCAATAAATTCCAAATGTCATACGAATGTTAGTAATCAAACAACTTGTTAGGAATATTACATGCCCAAATAGTTAGTCAAATAATTAGTCGAGGCATGCATTCATTCACAATATGAGCCAAAGTTGTTGTCATACTTACCTTCCAAGGTTTAAGTGTTCCAAAGTTCTCACAAACCATTGTCAAATTTGTCCATATCGCTCTCCCCCTTTTTGTCACCAAAATTAGCCAAAAAAAAATTATACAAATTAAGGGAGTTAAAAGTTCAAAACCAAAAGAAATGTAAGAACTAAAACTAAAACCTACAAAACAAAAATATTAGAACAACAAAGAAAAATTAGTCTGAATCCTCAGAGCTGCTGCAGCCAAGTTTCTGGAAGATCTTTTTAACTAACTTGGCTAGAGACTTCTGCTTTTTCTTTAAATCCCCTATATCGGCGGTCATCTTTACGAATTCGGTAGACATTCGTTCTTGCTCCGACGAGAGCCGTTGTTGTTCTCTATATATTGAAGTAACAGAGGCATCATCCTCTGAGGTTGAAGCTGCTGCTGGTGGTGCTGAAGTTGTTGCTGCTGTTGTTGCTGCTGCTGCTGGTGCTGAAGGTATCTTTCTGCGAGGAGGTGTTGGAGGCTCATCCTGTCTTGTCGAGAGGGACTTCACAATAATTGTATCATTAATTGTTCCCAAACTGTGCATATATGAGCTCGCACTAGTGTCGATCTTGAATTTGCGAAAGATGCACATTATGATCATTGGGAATGGAAGTCGCTCTGTAGGATGGGCATTTTCCACATACCGCGCCATCCTCGACCAAATGAGATAGGGAATGTTGAAGTTGGATCCCAAGGCTGCTGTGGGGTTTCCAAGAAGATAAAGAAACAACATTCTATCATATCTAAGAACTTTTGTTTGCATGTTGGGTAGGATGTTGTAGCAAACAATGAAGTTCAAGTAACGATACTCAGGTCGAAGTTCTTTTGAAAGAATTGAGTTGCCCGTCGACTGAGTATCAGGGAGACAAATTCCATCAACAACCACTCTCTAGGTTGTGTTGGTGAAAACATGACCTTTTAGGTAGTGAGTGTGCCATCAATTTTAGCCTTCATTCCCAGCACCTCACCAATCAACTGAGGTGTAATCCTCAGCTTGACATTTCTGACGGTAGTTTGAAACTCTCTAGGTCCGTCATCAAGATCAACTAGTCTCGATGAATTCTGATAAAATATCCACACAAGATGAAGACAATATCCTGTAGATTCTGGAAAATTGCAGATGGGAGCAAGTCCCGCTTGGTAAAAAAGAGTGCCAAATAGTGCAGATCGCTCCTTAAGAGCTTTGACATTCACATGTCTTTCCCGATGCATTCCCTCTTTTCTAAATCCTTGATTCTCTCAGAGCTTATAAAATCTTGTGGAGGAGGCTCGCTTGCAAATGGTTCCTCGATTGAGATTCCTCGAGCACTATGTTAAGGAATTTGTTTTGGCGTATTTCGTGAAAGTGTTAAGTCTTGAAGATTGAAGATAAAGAAGTTTGGATCATATACCTCAATCTCAAGAAAGAAGAATTCAAAAGGATCAGGTACGTTTAACTAATTAATTTTGATGATCCGAATACTTCTTATAGTGTAGAAACACTTGGATGAATTTTTAATTGCATAAAAATCAAAAAATTGGACATACTACAAGTTCAGGATCCGGATCGGGCACTACAGTCCGGACCCCGAACATAGGGTAGTTCATGCGCAATTCCAGTCCGGACCGTGGTATTTCAGTCCGGACCCCGAACGTTAATTCTGATGGAATTGCTTGGTCAGTCCGGACCGTGGTATTTCAGTCCGGACCCCGAACGTTAATTCTGAAGGAATTGCATGAACAGTCCGGACTGTGGTATTTCAGTCTGGACCCTGAACGTATGTTTTTTCTGGAAATAGTCTGTCTCGTTACGACAGTCCGGACTGCCAATTCCAGTCCGGACTGTCGTCCTGTAAAATTCCAGAAAAGGTTAGTTTTTGATTCTTATCCACTTCCAACGGTTTCTAACATATAAATAAACCCTATGATTCTTTTTATAGGGTAAGCCGTATAAGCCGTGAAATTCGAATAAATCAAAAGACGGCCATATAAAGAAAAATCCACCTATAGAGAAGAAAGGAAATCAATAGATTTAATTCTATATTTCTTCATCTATATTGATTGATTTGATTCTAGGGTTTCAAACTCAGATCTTGAGTAGAATCAAATTAATGAATACTTAGATGGTATTTCCGATCTATTTCTAATCTAAGTATTCGGCGGATCATCACCACCCAAAAAAAAAACAACGATTTCCCAAAATCGGCGCGTGGACTCGCGTGGCCTTGTGGATTCAAGGTGCAACCGCTCTCGTGGATTCGGAGCGAGGTACGTTCGTGGCTTCGAGACGTGCTACTGGGTGAAGACCGTGGATTCGGTTGGACGTCGTGGATTCGACGTTGGACGCCATGGATTCGGCGTTGGACGCTAATCGTGGATTCGAGGAGCGTTGCGGAGCGAGCGGAGGAGATCTACCAGGAGCGTATGGAAAAAGGTCGAGTCATCTGTGAGTACGGTATATCACCTTTGTACGTGTTATAATTCTAGTGGATTTCGCCGTGTTATCGGTCCCGTAGTTTTTTACTCCGGTTTTGGAGTTTTCCACGTAAAAATCTTGCGTGTTATATTTTCTTTTCCGCATTGGGTTTTATAGCGCAACGATTTTTGAGTGTTTATTGTTTACACCTATTCACCCCCCTCTAGGTGTTTTTTCCCCTATTTAGATCATTATTTTCATAACCCGACAAGTGGTATCAGAGAGGGAATAGGGTTGTAAACAATGGCTGAAGGTGGAAACATCAACAGACCCCCGTTTTTCGATGGAACAAATTATTGCTACTGGAAAGTACGGATGAAAGCATTTCTTATTTCCATCGACGAACGGGTGTGGCAATCTATCGAGTTAGGATGCTCAAATCCAACTGAAGTTATTGTTGATGTTCACACCATCAAACCTAGGTCGAAATGGACCAAGGAAGAGATAGACTTATCTTCTTACAATGGCAAAGGAATCAATGCTTTATTTAATGCCTTGTCTCAAACAGAATTCTCTCGCGTCTCGGCATGTGAGACTGCGAAAGAAATCTGGGATGTTCTTCAAGTTACACATGAGGGAACTAACCTTGTGAAGATTCAAAAGCTGCAAATGCTTACGAGCAGATTTGACTCTATTTTCATGGCAGAAAATGAATCATTCACAGACTACTATACATGATTGCAAGACATCGTAAACACATGTGCTAACTTGGGAGAGAAGATTCCAGAATTTAAAATTGTAAGAAAGATCTTAAGAACTCTTCCTGAAAGATTTCGTTCCAAGGTTACGGCCATTGAAACTATTAAACACCCGGACGAAATCCGTGTAGAAGAATTAGTTGGTTCATTACAAACATATGAAATGACATTTCCTACTAACTATTCTTCTGGAAAAGCATCTACTTCTAAGTCTTCAGGTTTTGCGTTGAAAACTACAAAAGAAGAAGACGCGGATTCATCCTCCTGAGGCGATGACGAGAATCTATCTATGGAGGACTTTGAGAAGCAGCTTGCTCTCTTGACAAGAAATTTTCGCCGAAACTTTCGAAGGGGTAATTCTAGTAAAACTCCATCCTCCGGAAAGTGGAAGAAAGGCAAAGGTTTTTCAAGCCAAAAGTCAAGAAAGCAAGAAAGTTTTTCAAAGGATAAGAAAAGCTCAGAAGGACAAGTCCAATGCTTCAAGTGCCGAGGATACGGCCATATCTCAACGGAGTGTCCAAATAAGAATCCGTCCAAGAAGAAGGCGATGCAAGCCGTCACTTGGGATGACACCTCAACGACAAATGAGTCATCCTCAAGTGATGAAGAGAACAACGCAACGGCATTCCACGCGTCTACATCTTCACCCTTCATATGCTTAATGGCAAGTACATCCGATTCATTGTCCAACTCCTCCCAGGTTGAAAAAACTGCAACGGACGATGAATCGAGTAATTCTGAAGGTGAAGATTTTGCTCTAGCCTACCACAGACTTTTGAGGGATTCAAAGAAACTGGCTAAGCAAAATAAGGGGTTGAGAGGGAGATTGCAGGATCTCGAAGAAGAAGTAAAAAGGGTAACTTCTCTCTCGACCGGTCTTGAAGTGGAAAGGGATAACCTGATAAAAACAAATGCTTCACTTCAAGAGAAAAATGAGCATTTCGAGAAGATACATGTAACGATGATTGACAAAGCTGGTTACTTCTTGAAGCTCTACACCGAGGCCCGACAAGAAAAAATGGAGATGACAAAGACCATTTTCCAACTCAAGGATGATTTAAAGAGATTCTCTTCCGGAAGGAGCAAGTTGGATAAACTACTTGGTCTTGGTCAAACAAACCGATTCGGCCTCGGATACACTCAAACTGGAGACATTCCTAGTTCGAGTGGAACAGTTTTTGTGCCCCAGTCGGTAACTCCTCCTCCGACGACGGAATTCTCAAATTCTCAGCATACAACGACAACAACCCTACCTCACCCTCTTCGGGATCGTCAAGAACAAAGGTATGTTTTCGTTGTGGTTATGCAGGGCACATAAGAAGAAATTGCAAGAATGGAGCGCAAAGATCAAATCAAGCACATCTTGCAACTACTACCAATGAGTTCATTCCTCGCAAATCAAAGAAGGATCTCTCAAAAGGAAAGAGCATTGGTAGTACATCAAACAAGACGACGACATCAAGGAAAAGCGATGGATCAATCAAGACGCTTTCACCAAAAGTATTAACTTTATATTCATTGCTGACGTACTCCAAAACTCAAAAGGTTTGGGTACGCAAAGGTGAATCCTTCTTTCATCCTTGAATCACGTCGGTACCAAACGACCCTTGGAATTACTGCATATGGATTTAATGGGGCCAATTCGTCAACCATCTTTGGGAGGTAAATGGTATATTTTTTTTTTGGTTGAGGATTTCTCTATGTATTCATGGGTAACTTTTTTAAAAGAGAAAGCGGATACTTTCGACTCTTTTCATGAGGTTTGTCATCGTATTATGAATGAAAGAAATGAAAAGATCGTTCGTGTTCGAAGTGATAGAGGTGGAGAATTCATTAATTCTAAATTCATTAATTTTTGCACTTCCAATGGGATAAAACATGAATTCTCAGCACCCTATACACCTCAGCAGAATGGTGTTGTTGAGCGCAAAAACAGGGTTGTTCAAGAGATGGCGCGTGTGATGCTTCATAGCCGGAATTTACCGTTATATTTTTGGGCTGAAGCTGTGAACACCGCCGTCTATGTAATTAATCGAGTGTATTTGCGCCCTGGAACTTTAAATACACCATATGAGCTGTGGTTTAGTAGAAAACCGAACATCAAATATTTTCGTATCTTTGGGAGTCGATGTTTTATTATGCGTGATCGCGAAAACCTTGGTAAGTTCGACTCTCGAAGCGACGAAGGGATTTTCATGGGTTATTCTACTAACAGTAGAGCATATCGGGTATTTAACTTGGAATCTAAAACGATGATAGAATCTATAAATGTTAAAGTAGATGAAGCTTTCCACTTTGCATCTGATAAATCTACCCTTGATATGTCTCTAGATGATGATACTCCTGTAAATGCATCTTCTCGTAATAACTCTTTCAATAAAGTTGATGCATCTAATGGTTCTTCAAGCTTATCTAATGTGCAGGAATTATCACATGTACCTCCGACTACTCCGTTACCGCAAACGTTACGCATCTCCAAGGATCATCCGGAATCTAACATTATTGGAGACCCACAAGAAAGAGTTAGAACTCGGAGACAGTTGGTTTGTGGAGTCGCATGCTACGTCTCCATGATTGAACCAAAGAACATCGATGAAGCTCTTCAGGATGACTGCTGGATTGAAGCTATGCAGGAAGAGCTCCATCAGTTCGAACGAAACAAAGTCTGGGAATTAACAAAGCCTCCGAAGCAACACAACGTGATTGGTACTAAATGGATTTTCAAGAATAAGAAGAACGAGGATGGTACCATCATCAGGAATAAAGCACGCTTAGTTGCTCAAGGCTATTCTCAAATAGAAGGTATAGACTTTGATGAAACATTCGCCCCAGTAGCTAGACTCGAGTCAATTCGTATTTTATTCGCTATTGTTTGTCATTTTAAAATCAAACTCTTTCAAATGGACGTCAAGAGCGCATTTTTAAATAGGTTTTTAAATGAGGAAGTTTATGTGGCTCAACCGAAAGGTTTTGTAGACTGTAAACAACCTAACCATGTTTTTCGTTTGAAAAAGGCTCTTTACGGTCTAAAACAAGCACCGTGAGCGTGGTACGAAAGGTTGACAAAGCACCTATTAGAAAAGGGCTATACTCGAGGGGGAGCTGACCCGACTCTCTTTGTGAAGCATTATCAGGATAATTTCATTGTGGCACAAATCTATGTCGATGACATTGTATTTGGTGCAACTAGAGACAATGATGCTTCTAAATTCGCTGAAACCATGGAAAGCGAATTTGAGATGTCAATGATGGGCGAACTGACATACTTTCTTGGATTGCAAGTGAAACAAAATGATGATGGCATCCATTTGTGTCAATCCAAGTATGCAAGGGAGTTGGTAAAGAAATTTGATTTAGAAAACTCTAAAGATTTTCCGACTCCTTTGGGAACTAGCAATAAGGGATTAGGAAGTGAATCACTTAGTGAGAGTGTAGACGAGAAGCTTTATCGCAGCATGATAGGAAGTCTACTCTATCTTACAGCTAGTCGCCCGGATATATCCTTTAGTGTTGGGATTTGCGCGAGATATCAATCATCACCAAAGGAGGTTCACCTGAAAGCGGTGAAAAGGATCATCCGGTACATCAAAGGAACTTTGAATTTCGGAATTTGGTATCCTATGGGAACAACGCTTGACATTATAGGATATTCAGATGCCGATTGGGCAGGATCTGTGGATGATCGGAAGAGCACGAGTGGTGCATATTTTTATCTTGGCCATTGCCTTGTTGCATGGCATAGTAAAAAGCAAAACTGCATTGCACTCTCGACTGCCGAAGCGGAATATATTTCAGCGGGTAGTTGTTCAACCCAACTCATTTGGATGAAAAGCGTGTTGAGCGACTTCCGAATTTCAGCAACTTCGGTAACGATTCTTTGTGACAACACAAGTGCTATAAACATTTCTAAAAACCCTGTGTTGCACTCGAGAACAAAACACATTGAACTTATATATCATTTTCTAAGAGAGCTAGTTGAATCAAATATTCTTCAAATTTCCTACATTTCAACTGAGGATCAATTAGCTGACATCTTGACAAAACCCTTGGATCTAAAACGATTTATTCATTTGCGTAAGGCAATTGGAATGATTTCCTTGAAATAATTTCTTTTGAAATCATTGCTTAGGTTAGGTTTTGTTTTTGTGTTTTTGTTCATTATCTATGCTTAGTCATAGAACATTAATTGAGCATGTGTATTATTGACTTTAATTGCATCTTTTCGTTTATTTAGAAATTTATTATGCTTTGGATATCATAATAATTCATTTGATGCGATGATCATTTATGTCAATTAAATCATCTTTGTTTTTGATCAAAGTCAGTATCTCTCTCAAATGATCTCTTGGTTTAGTTTTTATCTTATTTGACAATTGAGTCGAGTATGGAATTGAGATCAATTTTTGGTTGAATACTTTATATTTTAAATAATTGATAACCATTTGAGGGGGAGTTAATGAAAATTGTTATGCTCAAAAGATGTGGAAAGAGTTACATCCCAATGAGGAGTGTGAAAACTACCACCACATGGAGGAAAGAGCTACCACCTCGGTCGTCCGAGTACTGTGTGCAGCTACCACATGTATACCAAGCATGGTTTTTTGAGTTGATTAAATAAAATGCTTTTTGGAATACTTGACTCTGTCAAATTCCAAGGTTGGTATAAGGTGGGGATTTTTATTGAAAGATGCTCAAAGAGCCACTCCTTACAATAATTTGACTAGATATATTATCTAACTTATCTGGGATTTCAAACATCTATTGATCTTGATATTTCATTTTCTTTACCAAATTGATGATTTGATAAAGGCATTACTCATAAGATCTTGATAGATGTAATTGAACTTGTTCAACTTTAAGGGATTTAATTTTTATAAATTTCTGTTTCATTATTTGGATATTAATGATAGATTTAACATAATCTATTTCTCATGACATGAAACGATGATTTTTATTTAAAGTTGACATGCATAAGTGCTTACAATCTTTTTCTGGATTTTCTAGAATTTTTCAAAATTTTTCTGAAAAAAAGTTTAGAGCCGATCCGGAATGGACAAGCCGATCCGGATCCCGAACGCAGGTATTTCCTGCGGGTAGCCGATCCGGACTGGATTCACGATCCGATCCGGACCGCGTCTAGGGTTTTATTTAGAACAAAAGGGTTTTGATTTCTTATTACGTCAATCTTTTGTTTCTAAGTCTCCAGACCTTCTCTCTCTAGAAAACAATCGATTTGGAGCCTTTCCAACCCATCTTCTTCGATTCAAAGTGAGTTCTTGTGATCAAAATCTCGGTTATTCACAGTTTTTCATGTTTTTCCTCAAAACGTGATGAAAATTTTATATCTTTTTCGTTTTGGATTGGTTTTTGATCAAATTTCTTTTGAAATAAGAACTCTGGGTAGATTAGTTTTGATTATATGCTAGGTATTCTCCTGATTAACGGATTTTTAGACTTCGATTTCTAAAAATTTCGGTTTTAGGGCATATAATAGGAATTTTTGAAAATCATGGGATTGATCTATTTTTAAAATTCTTTTGGCAAAACTAATTTGATACCTAGTCTCTCTACACGATAATGATTGTTTAGGTACAATTTTTCAAATTTTTGAAAATAAATAATTTTTCGTGTTCTTGAGTTGTTGCTCACAGGACTCTCTTCTTCAAGCACCTGCAACAATGGCGTTTGCATGGATAATCTTCCTTTTGGTTGCAATGGTGCACACGAGAGCGACTAATAAATTGAAGAGGGCAAAGAAACCATTTAAAAAGGGAGAATGTCTTCTTCTTGAAGATTCAGAGACTGAATCAGAAAAAGATGAAGTGAATTGGGACGAATTGATGAATGAGGAAGCAACGCCTGCCAAGTCGATGCGAAAGACCCCCGAATTATCAAAAAGAAAAAATACTATGGATAAAGGAAAAGCACCAATGACTTCACCATTCATCTCGGTGAAGAGAAAAAGACTGGCTCGACGCTCTGGACGAGCAAGAGGTGTTGAAATTAACAAACAAAGAGCTCATGATTCTCCACCTCGCTTAGAAGAAGTGTGCATTAATACTGACCGTCTTCGGGCATTTGAACATCGAGAATGCATCGGCGAAAGACATGTCAATGTTGGTGCTCTTCAAGATCACTCACCGGAATTCGGGATTTTAATTGAACAAGCCGACCTTCTTCAAGTTTGTAGATTTCCGGAATTACTTGGATATTGTTTGCATTGAGTGAGGACTTTTTACACAAACGCAAGACATCTTCAGGAAAATGAACACGGTTCTATGCAGTTTTATACAAATATCCAAGGGACGAGACTCAAAATAACTCCACAGTTAATCCGGGAAGTCTTAGGAATGCAATCAAGCAGATCCGGGATTAACTACTTAACTGGAAGAAGTTTGACGAATGCTTTATGGCAAACAGTTATAAAAGGAATATGTTTGGAAGGCACTGAATCAACAGAAAAATCTGTTAAGTCCAAACAACTTCGGCTTGAATACCGGTTTCTCAATTTCATCACTTGTTATAACATTCTCCCAAATATGCAGACAAAGGTGGTGAGATGGGATCGAATGCTATTTTTGTATCTTCTAGTACATCCATCTGAAGCAGTGGGATTGAACATGAATATCCCATACATTATCTGGAATAGGATGTCTAGATATGTTGAGCATCCTCATCCTACCGAAAGACTTCCTTTTCCTTTGATCATTATGAGGATCTTGCAGAAGTTTCAGCTTGATATCAGTTCAACATCCTATCAACATTGTTTAGTGTTGGGTCACGTATATAATACGGATCTAAATAGGGGAAGAAACACCTAGAGGGGGGTGAATAGGTGTAAACGTATAAACACTCCAAAAATCGTTGCGATAAAACCCAATGCGGAAAATAAAATAACACGCAAGATTTTTACGTGGAAAACTCCATCACCGGAGTAAAAAACCACGGGACCGATAACACGGCAGAAATCCACTAGAATTAAAACACGTACAAGGTGATTTACCGTACACACTTACGACTCAACCTTTTGCATACGCTCCTAGAGGATCTTCTCCGCTCGCTCCGACGCTTCTCGAATCCACGATCTGCGCCCAACGCCGAATCCACGGCGTCCAACGTCGAATCCACGACGTCCGACCGAATCCACGGTCTTCACCCAATAGCACCGTTCGAATCCACGAACGTGCCTCGCTCCGAATCCACGAGAGCGATTGAACCTTGAATCCACAAGGACACGCGAATCCACGCGCCGATTTTTGGGGTAAAATCGTTGTTTTTTTTGGGTGGTGATGATCCGCCGAATACTTAGATCAAAGATAGATCGGAAATACCATCTAAGTATTCATTAGTTTGATTCAACTCAAGATGTGAGTATGAAAACCTAGAATCAAACTAATCAATATAGATGAAGAAACATAGAGTATTCTCTAGTGATTTCCTTTCTTCTCTATATGTGGATCTATAGCCGTAAAAGATGATATATGAAAATGACGGCTATGTGGATTCACCCTAGAAAGAAAGACATAGGGTGTATTTATAGGTTAGAAACCCTAGGAAGGAGATAAGAATCAAAAACCTACCATTTCTGGATTTTTACGGACGGCGATCCGGATCGTGATAACTGGGATCCGGATCGTCATAACGAATCAGCCAATTCCAGAAAAACGAAGGTTCGGGATCCGGATCATGTGACTACAATCCGGATCGTTCATACAGTTCACCAAACATCAACGTTCGGGATCCGGATTGCGAAGCAAGATCCGGATCGTCCAAGGTAGATGGTAAACTCAACGTTCGGGATCCGGATCAAGAGACTACGATCCGGATTGCGACGATGTATGAACGAACCACCTTCGGGATCCGGATCGAACAACCTGATCCGGATCCTGAACATGTCCCAAGTCCAGTTTTTGATTTTTATGCAATGAAAGACTCTTCCAAGTGTTTCTACACTACAAGAAGTATTCGGATCACACAAATTCTTTAGTTAAACATACCTGATCCTTTTGAATTCTTCTTTCTTGAGATTGAGTTAAATGATCCAGCATTCTTCACCTTCAATCTTCAGGACTTGAAACTTTCACGAAACTACGCCAACTCAAATTCCGTAACAATCTCCCCCTTTGGCGGTTTCGTGACAAAACATAGATCCACTAAAGAAAATTCAAAAAGATATTTTTGTTGCTATCACCATACAACAAAAATTTACAATGGAGATCCAAAATACAATACATGAGTTAAACTCCTAAAACAGACTCTAGACTTAGACATCTGTACTCTCTGCAAAAAGAAATCATTCTTGACAAAAGAAATCGTTAGATACCTCAAGAATTTTATATCATTCAAAAACCACAAACAGAGATGAAGTTTAAACTCATTTATACTTACCATGACATTTATACATTCAGATATGTAAACAGATCATAGTTAAAACACCAACATATCCTCTTTGCAATCAAAAACCAAATGTCATGAACATGTTTGTGACAATACTTATATATATATAGATATGTAATTGATCAGAGTTAAGAACCAACATATCTTCTAAGCAATCAAAAACAAAGTGTCACAAACTTGTTAGTCCAACATCAACTTGTTAGTTATAATACATGCCCAAATAGTTAGCAAATAGTTAGTCGAGACATGCAACCAATCACAAGATGAAAACCAAAGTTGAAGTTGCAAGATGAAAACCAAAGTTGAAGTTGAAGAGATACTTACCTTGATGTATACAAAATCTTCATCATCAAGATTCCTTACCTTGATGTTCATTCACATCAACATTGTTCAAGTTCAATGTTCAAAGTTCTCTATAAACTCTCTCCCCCTTTTTGTCACAAACAAAGCCAAAATGTAGTTAAGACTACGAAATGTGAGGAGAGTAAAAAGTTCTAATAAAACGTAAAACCTGAGAACTAAGCTAAAATCAGTATAAAGCTAAATCCTAAAATCAAAATCCTGCAAAAAGAAAAAGGAAGGTGCAGTTCAGTCGGAGGAGTCGGAGCTGGCACAACTGAGCTTGCTCAAAATCCCTTTAAGCATTGTCGAAATAGTTGAGCACTTCTTCTTGATCTTCTTCTGTTTAGAGGAAAGTTGCTGAAGTTCCTTCGACATTCTTTCTTGTTCAGCAGACAATCTTTGTTGTTCCTGTCGAAGCGATTTCAACACATCAGCGTCTGTAGCCTGTCTCTTCGAGTGAGATGGATGCTGTGTAGATGCAGATGGAGCATCCGGTCCCGTAACCCATGGATTTTCAGTTTGTAGAATTCCAGAGAGTGAGCGAGCTCTGGTGAGAGGCCCACTAGGCTGATTTTCACTCCATTGGACAGTCTTCCGTCTCGTATATTGTTTGGTTGTTGAGGTAGATTTCATTAATCTTTTTCCTTTGGTAAATTTCCTGTTTTCCTCATCAATCTTTCGTTGAACATCTTTGAAAAATTCGTCCCATTCTTCATCATCATAGTCTGAGCTGTCTTCCTCTGCGTTTTTCGCCTTGTTTTGAGTTGAATCATCTGGTTCCCTTTTAACAGATGTACTTGTGTGCATCATTGAAACCAGGAGAAGGATTAACCAAGAGAAACTCACTGAATTAAGTGCCATTGAACAAAATGCTTGAGTAAGGAAGGTGTCCTGTGAAAACCAACTCAAGAACACATAAAAAATTGTTAATTTTCAAAGATTTGAAAAATTGAACCCAAACAATCATAATCATGTAGAGAGACTAAGAATCAAATTAGTTTTGCAAAAGGACTTTTAAAAATAGATCAATTGCATGAATTTCGAAAATCCTTATTATATGCCCTAAAACCGAAATTTTAGAAATCGAAGCCTAAAAATCCGTTAATCAGGAGAGAACCTAGCATATAATCAAAACTAATCTACCCAGAGTTCTTATTTCAAAAGAAATTTGATCAAAAACCATCCACAAACAAAGTTGATCCAAGAATTTCGTGCGTTTGAGGAGGAAAAGAAGAAAACGGTGAAAAACCGAGATTTTGATCAATAAAACTTACTTGGAATTGAAGAACCTGAGTTTGAAAGCTTCCAGGAAGGATGAAATCTAGAGAGAGAGGCTCTGGAAACTTCGGAACAAAAGATTGGAGTAAAGAAATCAAAACCCTTTTGTTCTTTATAAAAACCTAGCCGCGATCCGGATCCTCCCGAGCTTGCGATCCGGATCGGCTACCCGCAGTGAGAAAACTGCGTTCGGGATCCGGATCGGCAGGTCCAATCCGGATCGTCAGCCCGCAGGAGAAAACCTGCGTTCGGGATCCGGATCATCTAGCCCGATCCGGATCGGCCCCAACTTTTTCTTTAGAAAAATTTCAGAGAAATTCAAGAAAAACCAGAAAAAGATTGTAAACACAAATGTGTATCAACTTTAAACAAAAAGCATCGTTTCACACAACAAGAATTAGATTATGCCAAATCTATCAGTAATATCCAAAAATGAAACGAAAATTTACAAAAATTAAATCCCTTAAAGTTGAACACCTTCAATTACATCTAACTTGATCTTATGAGTAATGCCTTTATCAAATCATCAATTCGGTAAAGAAAATGAAATACAAAGATCAATAGATGTTTGAAATCCCAAATATAGTAGATAATGTATCTAGACAATCTGTTGAAGAGAGTGGCTCTTTGAGCATCTTTCTTTAAAATCCCACCTTATACCAACCTTGAAATTTGACAGAGTCAAGTATTTCAACATGCATTTTACTAAATCAAAAATTTGAACAACCATGCTTGGTATACATGTGGTAGCTGCACACAATACTCGGACGACCGAGGTGGTAGCTCTTTCCTCCATGTGGTGGTAGTTTTCACACTCCTCATTGGGATGTAACTCTTTCCACATCTTTTGAGCATTTTACCTTTTCTTTGACTCCCCCTCAATTGGCTATCAATTATTTAAGATATAAAGTATTCAACCAAATATTGATCTCGATTTCATACTCGACTAAACAGTCAAATAAGATAATGACTATACCAAGAGATCATTGAGAGAGAAATTGACTTTGATCACTTTAGAAGATGATTTAATTAACATAAATGATCATTGCAACAATGAAATATTATGATGGCAAAAGCATAATAAATTTCTAAATGTGCGAAAAGATGCAATTAAAGTCAATTATGATCTATGCTCAATTAATGTCCAATGTACAAACATAGATAATGAACAAAACAAAAACAAATACAAAACCTATCCTAAGCAAAGATTTCAAAAAGAAGTTTATTTCAAAGAAAGCATACCAATTGCTTTTCGCAAATGAATAAAACGTTTTTGATCCAAAGGTTTTGTTAAAAAGTCAGCTAATTGATCTTCAGTTGAAACATATGAAAGTTGAAGAGTATTTGATTCAACTAGCTCTCTAAGAAAATGATATCTAAGTTCAATATGTTTTGTTCTAGAGTGCAACACAGGGTTTTTTAGAAATGTTAATAGCACTTGTGTTGTCACAAAGTATTGTTACCGAAGATGCTGAAATGCGAAAGTCGCTCAGTACGCTTTTCATCCAGATGAGTTGAGTTGAGCAACTTCCAGCTGAAATGTATTCCGCTTCGGCAGTCGAGAGTGCTATGCAATTCTGCTTTTTACTGTGCCATGCAACAAGGCAATGGCCAAGATAGAAGCATGCACCACTCGTGCTTTTCCGATCATCCACTGATCCTGCCCAATCGGCATCTGAGTATCCAACAATGTCCAGACTTGTTCCCATAGGATACCAAATTCCGAAATTAATTGATCCTTTGATGTACCGGATGATCCGTTTCACCGCTTTCAGGTGAACCTCCTTTGGTGCTGATTGATATCTCGCGCAAATCCCAACACTAAAGGATATATCCGGGCGACTAGCCGTGAGGTAAAGTAGACTTCCAATCATACTTCTATACAGTTTCTCGTCTACATTCTCACTATGTGATTCACTTCCAAGTCCCTTGTGGCTAGTTCCCATTGGAGTTGGAAAAATCTTTACAATTTTCTAGATCAAACTTTTTGACCCAACTCCAGTGCATACTTGGATTGACTCAAGTGAATACCTTCATCATTTTGTTTAATTTGCAATCCAAGAAAATAAGACAATTCGCCCATCATGGACATCTCAATTCGCTTTCCATGGTCTCCGCGAATTTCGAAGCATCATTATCTTTTGTTGCACCAAATACAATGTCATCGACATAGATTTGTGCTACAATGAAATTATTTTGAATAATGCTTCACAAAGAGAGTCCTGTCAGCTCCCCCTCGAGTATAGCCCTTCTCCAAAAGGTGCTTTGTTAACCTTTCGTACCATGCTCGCGGTGCTTGTTTCAGACCCGTAAAGAGCCTTTTTCAAACGAAAAACATGGTTAGGTTGTTTATGATCTACAAAACCTTCGGTTGAGCTACATAACCTTCCTCATTTAAAAACCCGTTTAGAAATGCGCTCTTGACGTCCATTTGAAATAATATTGATTTTAAAATGACAAGCAATAGCAAACAATATACGAATGGACTCGAGTCTAGCTACAGGGGCGAAGTTTCGTCAAAGTCTATACCTTCTACTTGAGAGTAGCCTTGAGCAACTAGTCGTGCCTTGTTCCTGATGATAGTACCATCTTCATTTTCTTGTTCTTGAAGATCCATTTGGTACCTATCACATTATGTTGCTTTGGAGGCTTCGTTAATTCCCAGACTTTGTTTCGCTCAAATTGATGGAGCTCTTCTGCATTGCTTTAATCCAGTAGTCATCCTGAAGAGCTTCATCTATTGTCTTTGGTTCGATTAAAGATACGTAGCAAGCAAATCCGCAAACCAACTGCCTTCGAGTTCTAACTCCTTCTTGTGGATCTCCAATGATGTTCGATTCCGGATGATCCTTGGAGATTCGTAGCGTTTGTTGAAACGGAGTACTCGGAGGTACACGAGATGATTCCTGCACATCAGATAAACTAGAAGAACCATTAGATGCATCATTAATATTGGAAGTATTATTATGAGAAGATGCACTAGCAGGAGAATCATCATCTAGAGAGAGATCGAGGGTAGATTTTTCAGATTCAAAGTGAGAAGCTTCATCTACTTTAACATTTATAGATTCTACGATCGTCTTAGATTCAATGTTAAATACTCGATATGCTTGCTATTCGTATAGAATAACCCAAAAAGATCCCTTCATCACTTCGAGAGTCGAACTTTCCAAGATTTTCACGGTCACGTAAGATGTAACATCGACTCCCGAAGATACGAAAGTACTTGATATCCGGTTTTCTACTAAACCACAGCTCATATGGTGTATTCAAGGTTCCTGGGCGCAAATACACTCTGTTAATGACATAGACAGCGGTGTTCACAGCTTCAGCCCAAAAATGTAGCGGTAATTTCCGGCTATGAAGCATCACACGCGCCATCTCTTGAACAACCCTGTTTTTGCGCTCAACAACACCATTCTGCTGAGGTGTATAGGGTGCCGAGAATTCATGTTTAATGCCATTTGAAGTACAAAAGTCAATGAATTTTGAATTTATGAATTCTCCACCCCTATCACTTCTAACACGAATGATCTTTTCATTCTTTTCAATCATAATACGATGGCAAATCTCAGAAAAGAGTCAAACGTATCAGCTTTCTCTCTCAAAAATGCTACCAAGAAAACCGAGAGAAATCATCAACCAATAAAAAGATGTACCATTTACCTCCCAAAGATGGTTGACGGGTTGGCAAAAAGAAAAAGAAGAAAGAAAATAGTCTACACAAACTATACAGATTTAATCGTAGAACGATTAAAGACAAGGAGGGTTTCACCTTTGCATACCCAAACCTTTTGAGTTTTGGAGTATGTTGGTAAAGGTTGAGAGATTCTCCTTGAAGACGAGTCTTGTATGATTGATCTTTTTCTTTTGTCATCGTCTTGTTTGAGGTGCTACCAATGTTTTTTCTTTTGAAAAATCCTTCCTTGAATTCCGGGAAGTGAGCTTATTGGTAGCAATTGCAAGATGTGGTTGATTTGTTCTTTGAGCTCCAATCTCGCAATTTCTTTCGATGTGCCCTGCAAAATTACAACGAAAACATACCTTTGAGCTTGACGATTCCGAAGAGGATGAGGTAGGTTTGTTGTCGTTGTTTGTCTTGAATTCCGGTGTCGGAGGAGGAGATACGACTGAGGCACAAAGACTGTCCCACTCGAACTGGACTGTTTCCAGTTTGAGTGTACCCGAGGCCGAACCGATTGTTTGACCAAGACCAAGAGTTTATCCAACTTACTCCTTCCTGAAAGAATTGCTGTAAGTCATCCTTGAGTTGGAGAATGGTCTCTGTCATTTCCCGTCTTTCCTGTCGGCCCTCGCCATAGAGCTTCAAGAGGTAGTTTGCTTTATTCATCATATCTATATAGTTCTTCTCGAGCTGCTTCACTTGGACTCTTGAAGGGAAACATTTGCTTCTT
>CM055060.1:46335887-46383840 GCA_029204045.2 Tillandsia leiboldiana | reverse complement strand
TCCCGATGCATTCCCTCTTTTTCTAAATCCTTGATTCTCTCAAGCTTATAAAATCTTGTGGAGGAGGCTCGCTTGCAAATGGTTCCTCGATTGAGATTCCTCGAGCACTATGTTAAGGAATTTGTTTTGGCGTATTTCGTGTGAAGTGTTAAGTCTTGAAGATTGAAGATAAAGAAGTTTGGATCATATACCTCAATCTCAAGAAAGAAGAATTCAAAAGGATCAGGTACGTTTAACTAATTAATTTTGATGATCCGAATACTTCTTATAGTGTAGAAACACTTGGATGAATTTTTAATTGCATAAAAATCAAAAAATTGGACATACTACAAGTTCAGGATCCGGATCGGCACTACAGTCCGGACCCCGAACATAGGGTAGTTCATGCGCATTCCAGTCCGGACCGTGGTATTTCAGTCCGGACCCCGAACGTTAATTCTGATGGAATTGCTTGGTCAGTCCGGACCGTGGTATTTCAGTCCGGACCCCGAACGTTAATTCTGAAGGAATTGCATGAACAGTCCGGACTGTGGTATTTCAGTCTGGACCCTGAACGTATGTTTTTTCTGGAAATAGTCTGTCTCGTTACGACAGTCCGGACTGCCAATTCCAGTCCGGACTGTCGTCCTGTAAAATTCCAGAAAAGGTTAGTTTTTGATTCTTATCCACTTCCAACGGTTTCTAACATATAAATAAACCCTATGATTCTTTTTATAGGGTAAGCCGTATAGCCGTGAAATTCGAATAAATCAAAAGACGGCCATATAAAGAAAATCCACCTATAGAGAAGAAAGGAAATCAATAGATTTAATTCTATATTTCTTCATCTATATTGATTGATTTGATTCTAGGTTTCAAACTCAGATCTTGAGTAGAATCAAATTAATGAATACTTAGATGGTATTTCCGATCTATTTCTAATCTAAGTATTCGGCGGATCATCACCACCAAAAAAAAAACAACGATTTCCCAAAATCGGCGCGTGGACTCGCGTGGCCTTGTGGATTCAAGGTGCAACCGCTCTCGTGGATTCGGAGCGAGGTACGTTCGTGGCTTCGAGACGTGCTACTGGGTGAAGACCGTGGATTCGGTTGGACGTCGTGGATTCGACGTTGGACGCCATGGATTCGGCGTTGGACGCTAATCGTGGATTCGAGGAGCGTTGCGGAGCGAGCGGAGAGATCTACTAGGAGCGTATGGAAAAAGGTCGAGTCGTCTGTGAGTACGGTATATCACCTTTGTACGTGTTATAATTCTAGTGGATTTCGCCGTGTTATCGGTCCCGTGGTTTTTTACTCCGGTTTTGGAGTTTTCCACGTAAAAATCTTGCGTGTTATATTTTCTTTTCCGCATTGGGTTTTATAGCGCAACGATTTTTGAGTGTTTATTGTTTACACCTATTCACCCCCTCTAGGTGTTTTTTCCCCTATTTAGATCATTATTTTCATAACCCGACAAGTGGTATCAGAGAGGGAATAGGGTTGTAAACAATGGCTGCAGGTGGAAACATCAACAGACCCCCGTTTTTCGATGGAACAAATTATTGCTACTGGAAAGTACGGATGAAAGCATTTCTTATTTCCATCGACGAACGGGTGTGGCAATCTATCGAGTTAGGATGTCAAATCCAACTGAAGTTATTGTTGATGTTCACACCATCAAACCTAGGTCGAAATGGACCAAGGAAGAGATAGACTTATCTTCTTACAATGGCAAAGGAATCAATGCTTTATTTAATGCCTTGTCTCAAACAGAATTCTCTCGCGTCTCGGCATGTGAGACTGCGAAAGAAATCTGGGATGTTCTTCAAGTTACACATGAGGGAACTAACCTTGTGAAGATTCAAAAGCTGCAAATGCTTACGAGCAGATTTGACTCTATTTTCATGGCAGAAAATGAATCATTCACAGACTACTATACATGATTGCAAGACATCGTAAACACATGTGCTAACTTGGGAGAGAAGATTCCAGAATTTAAAATTGTAAGAAAGATCTTAAGAACTCTTCCTGAAAGATTTCGTTCCAAGGTTACGGCCATTGAAACTATTAAACACCCGGACGAAATCCGTGTAGAAGAATTAGTTGGTTCATTACAAACATATGAAATGACATTTCCTACTAACTATTCTTCTGGAAAAGCATCTACTTCTAAGTCTTCAGGTTTTGCGTTGAAAACTACAAAAGAAGAAGACGCGGATTCATCCTCCTCAGGCGATGACGAGAATCTATCTATGGAGGACTTTGAGAAGCAGCTTGCTCTCTTGACAAGAAATTTTCGCCGAAACTTTCGAAGGGGTAATTCTAGTAAAACTCCATCCTCCGGAAAGTGGAAGAAAGGCAAAGGTTTTTCAAGCCAAAAGTCAAGAAAGCAAGAAAGTTTTTCAAAGGATAAGAAAAGCTCAGAAGGACAAGTCCAATGCTTCAAGTGCCGAGGATACGGCCATATCTCAACGGAGTGTCCAAATAAGAATCCGTCCAAGAAGAAGGCGATGCAAGCCGTCACTTGGGATGACACCTCAACGACAAATGAGTCATCCTCAAGTGATGAAGAGAACAACGCAACGGCATTCCACGCGTCTACATCTTCACCCTTCATATGCTTAATGGCAAGTACATCCGATTCATTGTCCAACTCCTCCCAGGTTGAAAAAACTGCAACGGACGATGAATCGAGTAATTCTGAAGGTGAAGATTTTGCTCTAGCCTACCACAGACTTTTGAGGGATTCAAAGAAACTGGCTAAGCAAAACAAGGGGTTGAGAGGGAGATTGCAGGATCTCGAAGAAGAAGTAAAAAGGGTAACTTCTCTCTCGACCGGTCTTGAAGTGGAAAGGGATAACTGATAAAACAAATGCTTCACTTCAAGAGAAAAATGAGCATTTCGAGAAGATACATGTAACGATGATTGACAAAGCTGTTACTTCTTGAAGCTCTACACCGAGGCCCGACAAGAAAAAATGGAGATGACAAAGACCATTTTCCAACTCAAGGATGATTTAAAGAGATTCTCTTCCGGAAGGAGCAAGTTGGATAAACTACTTGGTCTTGGTCAAACAAACCGATTCGGCCTCGGATACACTCAAACTGGAGACATTCCTAGTTCGAGTGGAACAGTTTTTGTGCCCCAGTCGGTAACTCCTCCTCCGACGACGGAATTCTCAAATTCTCAGCATACAACGACAACAACCCTACCTCACCCTCTTCGGGATCGTCAAGAACAAAGGTATGTTTTCGTTGTGGTTATGCAGGGCACATAAGAAGAAATTGCAAGAATGGAGCGCAAAGATCAAATCAAGCACATCTTGCAACTACTACCAATGAGTTCATTCCTCGCAAATCAAAGAAGGATCTCTCAAAAGGAAAGAGCATTGGTAGTACATCAAACAAGACGACGACATCAAGGAAAAGCGATGGATCAATCAAGACGCTTTCACCAAAAGTATTAACTTTATATTCATTGCTGACGTACTCCAAAACTCAAAAGGTTTGGGTACGCAAAGGTGAATCCTTCTTTCATCCTTGAATCACGTCGGTACCAAACGACCCTTGGAATTACTGCATATGGATTTAATGGGGCCAATTCGTCAACCATCTTTGGGAGGTAAATGGTATATTTTTTTTTTGGTTGAGGATTTCTCTATGTATTCATGGGTAACTTTTTTAAAAGAGAAAGCGGATACTTTCGACTCTTTTCATGAGGTTTGTCATCGTATTATGAATGAAAGAAATGAAAAGATCGTTCGTGTTCGAAGTGATAGAGGTGGAGAATTCATTAATTCTAAATTCATTAATTTTTGCACTTCCAATGGGATAAAACATGAATTCTCAGCACCCTATACACCTCAGCAGAATGGTGTTGTTGAGCGCAAAAACAGGGTTGTTCAAGAGATGGCGCGTGTGATGCTTCATAGCCGGAATTTACCGTTATATTTTTGGGCTGAAGCTGTGAACACCGCCGTCTATGTAATTAATCGAGTGTATTTGCGCCCTGGAACTTTAAATACACCATATGAGCTGTGGTTTAGTAGAAAACCGAACATCAAATATTTTCGTATCTTTGGGAGTCGATGTTTTATTATGCGTGATCGCGAAAACCTTGGTAAGTTCGACTCTCGAAGCGACGAAGGGATTTTCATGGGTTATTCTACTAACAGTAGAGCATATCGGGTATTTAACTTGGAATCTAAAACGATGATAGAATCTATAAATGTTAAAGTAGATGAAGCTTTCCACTTTGCATCTGATAAATCTACCCTTGATATGTCTCTAGATGATGATACTCCTGTAAATGCATCTTCTCGTAATAACTCTTTCAATAAAGTTGATGCATCTAATGGTTCTTCAAGCTTATCTAATGTGCAGGAATTATCACATGTACCTCCGACTACTCCGTTACCGCAAACGTTACGCATCTCCAAGGATCATCCGGAATCTAACATTATTGGAGACCCACAAGAAAGAGTTAGAACTCGGAGACAGTTGGTTTGTGGAGTCGCATGCTACGTCTCCATGATTGAACCAAAGAACATCGATGAAGCTCTTCAGGATGACTACTGGATTGAAGCTATGCAGGAAGAGCTCCATCAGTTCGAACGAAACAAAGTCTGGGAATTAACAAAGCCTCCGAAGCAACACAACGTGATTGGTACTAAATGGATTTTCAAGAATAAGAAGAACGAGGATGGTACCATCATCAGGAATAAAGCACGCTTAGTTGCTCAAGGCTATTCTCAAATAGAAGGTATAGACTTTGATGAAACATTCGCCCCAGTAGCTAGACTCGAGTCAATTCGTATTTTATTCGCTATTGTTTGTCATTTTAAAATCAAACTCTTTCAAATGGACGTTAAGAGCGCATTTTTAAATGGTTTTTAAATGAGGAAGTTTATGTGGCTCAACCGAAAGGTTTTGTAGACTGTAAACAACCTAACCATGTTTTTCGTTTGAAAAAGGCTCTTTACGGTCTAAAACAAGCACCGCGAGCGTGGTACGAAAGGTTGACAAAGCACCTATTAGAAAAGGGCTATACTCGAGGGGGAGCTGACCGACTCTCTTTGTGAAGCATTATCAGGATAATTTCATTGTGGCACAAATCTATGTCGATGACATTGTATTTGGTGCAACTAGAGACAATGATGCTTCTAAATTCGCTGAAACCATGGAAAGCGAATTTGAGATGTCAATGATGGGCGAACTGACATACTTTCTTGGATTGCAAGTGAAACAAAATGATGATGGCATCCATTTGTGTCAATCCAAGTATGCAAGGGAGTTGGTAAAGAAATTTGATTTAGAAAACTCTAAAGATTTTCCGACTCCTTTGGGAACTAGCAATAAGGGATTAGGAAGTGAATCACTTAGTGAGAGTGTAGACGAGAAGCTTTATCGCAGCATGATAGGAAGTCTACTCTATCTTACAGCTAGTCGCCCGGATATATCCTTTAGTGTTGGGATTTGCGCGAGATATCAATCATCACCAAAGGAGGTTCACCTGAAAGCGGTGAAAAGGATCATCCGGTACATCAAAGGAACTTTGAATTTCGGAATTTGGTATCCTATGGGAACAACGCTTGACATTATAGGATATTCAGATGCCGATTGGGCAGGATCTGTGGATGATCGGAAGAGCACGAGTGGTGCATGTTTTTATCTTGGCCATTGCCTTGTTGCATGGCATAGTAAAAAGCAAAACTGCATTGCACTCTCGACTGCCGAAGCGGAATATATTTCAGCGGGTAGTTGTTCAACCCAACTCATTTGGATGAAAAGCGTGTTGAGCGACTTCCGAATTTCAGCAACTTCGGTAACGATTCTTTGTGACAACACAAGTGCTATAAACATTTCTAAAAACCCTGTGTTGCACTTGAGAACAAAACACATTGAACTTAGATATCATTTTCTAAGAGAGCTAGTTGAATCAAATATTCTTCAAATTTCCTACATTTCAACTGAGGATCAATTAGCTGACATCTTAACAAAACCTTTGGATCAAAAACGATTTATTCATTTGCGTAAGGCAATTGGAATGCTTTCCTTGAAATAATTTCTTTTGAAATCATTGCTTAGGTTAGGTTTTGTTTTTGTGTTTTTGTTCATTATCTATGCTTAGTCATAGAACATTAATTGAGCATGTGTATTATTGACTTTAATTGCATCTTTTCGTTTATTTAGAAATTTATTATGCTTTGGATATCATAATAATTCATTTGATGCAATGATCATTTATGTCAATTAAATCATCTTTGTTTTTGATCAAAGTCAATTTCTCTCTCAAATGATCTCTTGGTTTAGTTTTTATCTTATTTGACAATTGAGTCGAGTATGAATTCGAGATCAATTTTTGGTTGAATACTTTATATTTTAAATAATTGATAGCCATTTGAGGGGGAGTTAATGAAAATTGTTATGCTCAAAAGATGTGGAAAGAGTTACATCCCAATGAGGAGTGTGAAAACTACCACCACATGGAGGAAAGAGCTACCACCTCGGTCGTCCGAGTACTGTGTGCAGCTACCACATGTATACCAAGCATGGTTTTTTGAGTTGATTAAATAAAATGCTTTTTGGAATACTTGACTCTGTCAATTCCAAGGTTGGTATAAGGTGGGGATTTTTATTGAAAGATGCTCAAAGAGCCACTCCTTACAATAATTTGACTAGATATATTATCTAACTTATCTGGGATTTCAACATCTATTGATCTTGATATTTCATTTTCTTTACCAAATTGATGATTTGATAAAGGCATTACTCATAAGATCTGTGATAGATGTAATTGAACTTGTTCAACTTTAAGGGATTTAATTTTATAAATTCTGTTTCATTATTTGGATATTAATGATAGATTTAACATAATCTATTTCTCATGACATGAAACGATGATTTTTATTTAAAGTTGACATGCATAAGTGCTTACAATCTTTTTCTGGATTTTCTAGAATTTTTCAAAATTTTTCTGAAAAAAAGTTTAGAGCCGATCCGGAATGGACAAGCCGATCCGGATCCCGAACGCAGGTATTTCCTGCGGTAGCCGATCCGGACTGGATTCACGATCCGATCCGGACCGCGTCTAGGGTTTTATTTAGAACAAAAGGGTTTTGATTTCTTATTACGTCAATCTTTTGTTTCTAAGTCTCCAGACCTTCTCTCTCTAGAAAACAATCGATTTGGAGCCTTTCCAACCCATCTTCTTCGATTCAAAGTGAGTTCTTGTGATCAAAATCTCGTTATTCACAGTTTTTCATGTTTTATTCCTCAAAACGTGATGAAAAATTTTATATCTTTTTCGTTTGGATTGGTTTTTGATCAAATTTCTTTTGAAATAAGAACTCTGGGTAGATTAGTTTTGATTATATGCTAGGTATTCTCCTGATTAACGGATTTTTAGACTTCGATTTCTAAAATTTCGGTTTTAGGGCATATAATAGGAATTTTGAAAATCATGGGATTGATCTATTTTTAAAATTCTTTTGGCAAAACTAATTTGATACCTAGTCTCTCTACACGATAATGATTGTTTAGGTACAATTTTTCAAATTTTTGAAAATAAATAATTTTTCGTGTTCTTGAGTTGTTGCTCACAGGACTCTCTTCTTCAAGCACCTGCAACAATGGCGTTTGCATGGATAATCTTCCTTTTGTTGCAATGGTGCACACGAGAGCGACTAATAAATTGAAGAGGGCAAAGAAACCATTTAAAAAGGGAGAATGTCTTCTTCTTGAAGATTCAGAGACTGAATCAGAAAAAGATGAAGTGAATTGGGACGAATTGATGAATGAGGAAGCAACGCCTGCCAAGTCGATGCGAAAGACCCCCGAATTATCAAAAAGAAAAAATACTATGGATAAGGAAAAGCACCAATGACTTCACCATTCATCTCGGTGAAGAGAAAAAGACTGGCTCGACGCTCTGGACGAGCAAGAGGTGTTGAAATTAACAAACAAAGAGCTCATGATTCTCCACCTCGCTTAGAAGAAGTGTGCATTAATACTGACCGTCTTCGGGCATTTTGAACATCGAGAATGCATCGGCGAAAGACATGTCAATGTTGGTGCTCTTCAAGATCACTCACCGGAATTCGGGATTTTAATTGAACAAGCCGACCTTCTTCAAGTTTGTAGATTTCCGGAATTACTTGGATATTGTTTGCATTGAGTGAGGACTTTTTACACAAACGCAAGGACATCTTCAGGAAAATGAACACGGTTCTATGCAGTTTTATACAAATATCCAAGGGACGAGACTCAAAATAACTCCACAGTTAATCCGGGAAGTCTTAGGAATGCAATCAAGCAGATCCGGGATTAACTACTTAACTGGAAGAAGTTGACGAATGCTTTATGGCAAACAGTTATAAAAGGAATATGTTTGGAAGGCACTGAATCAACAGAAAATCTGTTAAGTCAAACAACTTCGGCTTGAATACCGGTTTCTCAATTTCATCACTTGTTATAAACATTCTCCCAAATATGCAGACAAAGGTGGTGAGATGGGATCGAATGCTATTTTTGTATCTTCTAGTACATCCATCTGAAGCAGTGGGATTGAACATGAATATCCCATACATTATCTGGAATAGGATGTCTAGATATGTTGAGCATCCTCATCCTACCGAAGACTTCCTTTCCTTTGATCATTATGAGGATCTTGCAGAAGTTTCAGCTTGATATCAGTTCAACATCCTATCAACATTGTTTAGTGTTGGGTCACGTATATAATACGGATCTAAATAGGGGAAGAAACACCTAGAGGGGGGTGAATAGGTGTAAACGTATAAACACTCCAAAAATCGTTGCGATAAAACCCAATGCGGAAAATAAAATAACACGCAAGATTTTTACGTGGAAAACTCCATCACCGGAGTAAAAAACCACGGGACCGATAACACGGCAGAAATCCACTAGAATTAAAACACGTACAAGGTGATTTACCGTACACACTTACGACTCAACCTTTTGCATACGCTCCTAGAGGATCTTCTCCGCTCGCTCCGACGCTTCTCGAATCCACGATCTGCGCCCAACGCCGAATCCACGGCGTCCAACGTCGAATCCACGACGTCCGACCGAATCCACGGTCTTCACCCAATAGCACCGTTCGAATCCACGAACGTGCCTCGCTCCGAATCCACGAGAGCGATTGAACCTTGAATCCACAAGGACACGCGAATCCACGCGCCGATTTTTGGGGTAAAATCGTTGTTTTTTTTGGGTGGTGATGATCCGCCGAATACTTAGATCAAAGATAGATCGGAAATACCATCTAAGTATTCATTAGTTTTGATTCAACTCAAGATGTGAGTATGAAAACCTAGAATCAAACTAATCAATATAGATGAAGAAACATAGAGTATTCTCTAGTGATTTCCTTTCTTCTCTATATGTGGATCTATAGCCGTAAAAGATGATATATGAAAATGACGGCTATGTGGATTCACCCTAGAAAGAAAGACATAGGGTGTATTTATAGGTTAGAAACCCTAGGAAGGAGATAAGAATCAAAAACCTACCATTTCTGATTTTTACGGACGGCGATCCGGATCGTGATAACTGGGATCCGGATCGTCATAACGAATCAGCCAATTCCAGAAAAACGAAGGTTCGGGATCCGGATCATGTGACTACAATCCGGATCGTTCATACAGTTCACCAAACATCAACGTTCGGGATCCGGATTGCGAAGCAAGATCCGGATCGTCCAAGGTAGATGGTAAACTCAACGTTCGGGATCCGGATCAAGAGACTACGATCCGGATTGCGACGATGTATGAACGAACCACCTTCGGGATCCGGATCGAACAACCTGATCCGGATCCTGAACATGTCCCAAGTCCAGTTTTTGATTTTTATGCAATGAAAGACTCTTCCAAGTGTTTCTACACTACAAGAAGTATTCGGATCACACAAATTCTTTAGTTAAACATACCTGATCCTTTTGAATTCTTCTTTCTTGAGATTGAGTTAAATGATCCAGCATTCTTCACCTTCAATCTTCAGGACTTGAAACTTTCACGAAACTACGCCAACTCAAATTCCGTAACAATCTCCCCCTTTGGCGGTTTCGTGACAAAACATAGATCCACTAAAGAAAATTCAAAAAGATATTTTTGTTGCTATCACCATACAACAAAAATTTACAATGGAGATCCAAAATACAATACATGAGTTAAACTCCTAAAACAGACTCTAGACTTAGACATCTGTACTCTCTGCAAAAAGAAATCATTCTTGACAAAAGAAATCGTTAGATACCTCAAGAATTTTATATCATTCAAAAACCACAAACAGAGATGAAGTTTAAACTCATTTATACTTACCATGACATTTATACATTCAGATATGTAAACAGATCATAGTTAAAACACCAACATATCCTCTTTGCAATCAAAAACCAAATGTCATGAACATGTTTGTGACAATACTTATATATATATAGATATGTAATTGATCAGAGTTAAGAACCAACATATCTTCTAAGCAATCAAAAACAAAGTGTCACAAACTTGTTAGTCCAACATCAACTTGTTAGTTATAATACATGCCCAAATAGTTAGCAAATAGTTAGTCGAGACATGCAACCAATCACAAGATGAAAACCAAAGTTGAAGTTGCAAGATGAAAACCAAAGTTGAAGTTGAAGAGATACTTACCTTGATGTATACAAAATCTTCATCATCAAGATTCCTTACCTTGATGTTCATTCACATCAACATTGTTCAAGTTCAATGTTCAAAGTTCTCTATAAACTCTCTCCCCCTTTTTGTCACAAACAAAGCCAAAATGTAGTTAAGACTACGAAATGTGAGGAGAGTAAAAAGTTCTAATAAAACGTAAAACCTGAGAACTAAGCTAAAATCAGTATAAAGCTAAATCCTAAAATCAAAATCCTGCAAAAAGAAAAGGAAGGTGCAGTTCAGTCGGAGGAGTCGGAGCTGGCACAACTGAGCTTGCTCAAAATCCCTTTAAGCATTGTCGAAATAGTTGAGCACTTCTTCTTGATCTTCTTCTGTTTAGAGGAAAGTTGCTGAAGTTCCTTCGACATTCTTTCTTGTTCAGCAGACAATCTTTGTTGTTCCTGTCGAAGCGATTTCAACACATCAGCGTCTGTAGCCTGTCTCTTCGAGTGAGATGGATGCTGTGTAGATGCAGATGGAGCATCCGGTCCCGTAACCCATGGATTTTCAGTTTGTAGAATTCCAGAGAGTGAGCGAGCTCTGGTGAGAGGCCCACTAGGCTGATTTTCACTCCATTGGACAGTCTTCCGTCTCGTATATTGTTTGGTTGTTGAGGTAGATTTCATTAATCTTTTTCCTTTGGTAAATTTCCTGTTTTCCTCATCAATCTTTCGTTGAACATCTTTGAAAAATTCGTCCCATTCTTCATCATCATAGTCTGAGCTGTCTTCCTCTGCGTTTTTCGCCTTGTTTTGAGTTGAATCATCTGGTTCCCTTTAACAGATGTACTTGTGTGCATCATTGAAACCAGGAGAAGGATTAACCAAGAGAAACTCACTGAATTAAGTGCCATTGAACAAAATGCTTGAGTAAGGAAGGTGTCCTGTGAAAACCAACTCAAGAACACATAAAAAATTGTTAATTTTCAAAGATTTGAAAAATTGAACCCAAACAATCATAATCATGTAGAGAGACTAAGAATCAAATTAGTTTTGCAAAAGGACTTTTAAAAATAGATCAATTGCATGAATTTCGAAAATCCTTATTATATGCCCTAAAACCGAAATTTTAGAAATCGAAGCCTAAAAATCCGTTAATCAGGAGAGAACCTAGCATATAATCAAAACTAATCTACCCAGAGTTCTTATTTCAAAAGAAATTTGATCAAAAACCATCCACAAACAAAGTTGATCCAAGAATTTCGTGCGTTTGAGGAGGAAAAGAAGAAAACGGTGAAAAACCGAGATTTTGATCAATAAAACTTACTTGGAATTGAAGAACCTGAGTTTGAAAGCTTCCAGGAAGGATGAAATCTAGAGAGAGAGGCTCTGGAAACTTCGGAACAAAAGATTGGAGTAAAGAAATCAAAACCCTTTTGTTCTTTATAAAAACCTAGCCGCGATCCGGATCCTCCCGAGCTTGCGATCCGGATCGGCTACCCGCAGTGAGAAAACTGCGTTCGGGATCCGGATCGGCAGGTCCAATCCGGATCGTCAGCCCGCAGGAGAAAACCTGCGTTCGGGATCCGGATCATCTAGCCCGATCCGGATCGGCCCCAACTTTTTCTTTAGAAAAATTTCAGAGAAATTCAAGAAAAACCAGAAAAAGATTGTAAACACAAATGTGTATCAACTTTAAACAAAAAGCATCGTTTCACACAACAAGAATTAGATTATGCCAAATCTATCAGTAATATCCAAAAATGAAACGAAAATTTACAAAAATTAAATCCCTTAAAGTTGAACACCTTCAATTACATCTAACTTGATCTTATGAGTAATGCCTTTATCAAATCATCAATTCGGTAAAGAAAATGAAATACAAAGATCAATAGATGTTTGAAATCCCAAATATAGTAGATAATGTATCTAGACAATCTGTTGAAGAGAGTGGCTCTTTGAGCATCTTTCTTTAAAATCCCACCTTATACCAACCTTGAAATTTGACAGAGTCAAGTATTTCAACATGCATTTTACTAAATCAAAAATTTGAACAACCATGCTTGGTATACATGTGGTAGCTGCACACAATACTCGGACGACCGAGGTGGTAGCTCTTTCCTCCATGTGGTGGTAGTTTTCACACTCCTCATTGGGATGTAACTCTTTCCACATCTTTTGAGCATTTTACCTTTTCTTTGACTCCCCCTCAATTGGCTATCAATTATTTAAGATATAAAGTATTCAACCAAATATTGATCTCGATTTCATACTCGACTAAACAGTCAAATAAGATAATGACTATACCAAGAGATCATTGAGAGAGAAATTGACTTTGATCACTTTAGAAGATGATTTAATTAACATAAATGATCATTGCAACAATGAAATATTATGATGGCAAAAGCATAATAAATTTCTAAATGTGCGAAAAGATGCAATTAAAGTCAATTATGATCTATGCTCAATTAATGTCCAATGTACAAACATAGATAATGAACAAAACAAAAACAAATACAAAACCTATCCTAAGCAAAGATTTCAAAAAGAAGTTTATTTCAAAGAAAGCATACCAATTGCTTTTCGCAAATGAATAAAACGTTTTTGATCCAAAGGTTTTGTTAAAAAGTCAGCTAATTGATCTTCAGTTGAAACATATGAAAGTTGAAGAGTATTTGATTCAACTAGCTCTCTAAGAAAATGATATCTAAGTTCAATATGTTTTGTTCTAGAGTGCAACACAGGGTTTTTTAGAAATGTTAATAGCACTTGTGTTGTCACAAAGTATTGTTACCGAAGATGCTGAAATGCGAAAGTCGCTCAGTACGCTTTTCATCCAGATGAGTTGAGTTGAGCAACTTCCAGCTGAAATGTATTCCGCTTCGGCAGTCGAGAGTGCTATGCAATTCTGCTTTTTACTGTGCCATGCAACAAGGCAATGGCCAAGATAGAAGCATGCACCACTCGTGCTTTTCCGATCATCCACTGATCCTGCCCAATCGGCATCTGAGTATCCAACAATGTCCAGACTTGTTCCCATAGGATACCAAATTCCGAAATTAATTGATCCTTTGATGTACCGGATGATCCGTTTCACCGCTTTCAGGTGAACCTCCTTTGGTGCTGATTGATATCTCGCGCAAATCCCAACACTAAAGGATATATCCGGGCGACTAGCCGTGAGGTAAAGTAGACTTCCAATCATACTTCTATACAGTTTCTCGTCTACATTCTCACTATGTGATTCACTTCCAAGTCCCTTGTGGCTAGTTCCCATTGGAGTTGGAAAATCTTTACAATTTTCTAGATCAAACTTTTTGACCAACTCCAGTGCATACTTGGATTGACTCAAGTGAATACCTTCATCATTTTGTTTAATTTGCAATCCAAGAAAATAAGACAATTCGCCCATCATGGACATCTCAAATTCGCTTTCCATGGTCTCCGCGAATTTAGAAGCATCATTATCTTTTGTTGCACCAAATACAATGTCATCGACATAGATTTGTGCTACAATGAAATTATTTTGATAATGCTTCACAAAGAGAGTCCTGTCAGCTCCCCCTCGAGTATAGCCCTTCTCCAAAAGGTGCTTTGTTAACCTTTCGTACCATGCTCGCGGTGCTTGTTTCAGACCGTAAAGAGCCTTTTTCAAACGAAAAACATGGTTAGGTTGTTTATGATCTACAAAACCTTTCGGTTGAGCTACATAAACTTCCTCATTTAAAAACCCGTTTAGAAATGCGCTCTTGACGTCCATTTGAAATAATTTGATTTTAAAATGACAAGCAATAGCAAACAATATACGAATGGACTCGAGTCTAGCTACAGGGGCGAAAGTTTCGTCAAAGTCTATACCTTCTACTTGAGAGTAGCCTTGAGCAACTAGTCGTGCCTTGTTCCTGATGATAGTACCATCTTCATCTTTCTTGTTCTTGAAGATCCATTTGGTACCTATCACATTATGTTGCTTTGGAGGCTTCGTTAATTCCCAGACTTTGTTTCGCTCAAATTGATGGAGCTCTTCCTGCATAGCTTTAATCCAGTAGTCATCCTGAAGAGCTTCATCTATTGTCTTTGGTTCGATTAAGGATACGTAGCAAGCAAATCCGCAAACCAACTGCCTTCGAGTTCTAACTCCTTCTTGTGGATCTCCAATGATGTTCGATTCCGGATGATCCTTGGAGATTCGTAGCGTTTGTTGAAACGGAGTACTCGGAGGTACACGAGATGATTCCTGCACATCAGATAAACTAGAAGAACCATTAGATGCATCATTAATATTGAAGTATTATTATAAGAAGATGCACTAGCAGGAGAATCATCATCTAGAGAGATATCGAGGGTAGATTTTTCAGATTCAAAGTGAGAAGCTTCATCTACTTTAACATTTATAGATTCTACGATCGTCTTAGATTCGATGTTAAATACTCGATATGCTCTGCTATTCGTAGAATAACCCAAAAAGATCCCTTCATCACTTCGAGAGTCGAACTTTCCAAGATTTTCCCGGTCACGTAAGATGTAACATCGACTCCCGAAGATACGAAAGTACTTGATATCCGGTTTTCTACTAAACCACAGCTCATATGGTGTATTCAAGGTTCCTGGGCGCAAATACACTCTGTTAATGACATAGACAGCGGTGTTCACAGCTTCAGCCCAAAAATGTAGCGGTAATTTCCGGCTATGAAGCATCACACGCGCCATCTCTTGAACAACCCGGTTTTTGCGCTCAACAACACCATTTTGCTGAGGTGTATAGGGTGCCGAGAATTCATGTTTAATTCCATTTGAAGTACAAAAGTCAATGAATTTTGAATTTATGAATTCTCCACCCCTATCACTTCTAACACGAATGATCTTTTCATTCTTTTCAATCATAATACGATGGCAAATCTCATGAAAAGAGTCAAACGTATCAGCTTTCTCTCTCAAAAATGCTACCCATGAAAACCGAGAGAAATCATCAACCAATAAAAAGATGTACCATTTACCTCCCAAGGATGGTTGACGAGTTGGCCAAAAGAAAAAGAAGAAGAGAAAATAGTCTACATAAACTATACAAGATTTAATCGTAGAACGATTAAAGACAAGGAGAGGTTTCACCTTTGCATACCCAAACCTTTTGAGTTTTGGAGTATGTTGGTAAAGGTTGAGAGATTCTCCTTGAAGACGACGTCTTGTATGATTGATCTTTTTCTTTTGTCATCGTCTTGTTTGAGGTGCTACCAATGTTCTTTTCTTTTGAAAAATCCTTCCTTGAATTCCGGGAAGTGAGCTTATTGGTAGCAATTGCAAGATGTGGTTGATTTGTTCTATGAGCACAAATCTCGCAATTTCTTTTGATGTGCCCTGCAAAATTACAACGAAAACATACCTTTGAGCTTGACGATTCCGAAGAGGATGAGGTAGGTTTGTTGTCGTTGTTTGTCTTGAATTCCGGTGTCGGAGGAGGAGATACCGACTGAGGCACAAAAACTGTCCCACTCGAACTTGGACTGTATCCAGTTTGAGTGTACCCGGGGCCGAACCGATTTGTTTGACCGAGACCAAGATGTTTATCCAACTTACTCCTTCCTGAAAAGAATTGCTGTAAGTCATCCTTGAGTTGGAGAATGGTCTCTGTCATTTCCAGTCTTTCCTGTCGGCCCTCGCCATAGAGCTTCGAGAGGTAGTTTGCTTTATTCATCATATCTATATAGTTCTTCTCGAGCTGCTTATTGGACTCTTGAAGGGAAACATTTGCTTTTATCAAACTATCCCTTTCCACTTCAAGATCGGTCGAGAGAGAAGTTACCCTTTTTACTTCTTCTTCGAGATCCTGCAATCTCCCTCTCAACCCCTTGTTTTGCTTAGCCGGTTTCTTTAAATCCTGTAAAGATCTGTGATAGGCTAGAGCAAACTCTTCACCTTCCGAATCATCCGATTCATTGTCCATTGCGTTCTTTTCAACAGTGGAGTTGGACAACGACTCAGATGTATTTGCCATAAAGCACATGAATGGTGAAGATGTGGACGCGTGGAATGCTGTGGAGCTCTTTTCTTCATCACTTGAAGACGACTCATTTGACGTTGAGTTGTCATCCCAAGTGACGACTTGCATCGCCTTCTTCTTTGCCGGATACTTGTTAGGACACTCCGTTGCAATGTGGCCGTAGCCTCGACATTTGAAGCATTGCAGTTGTCCTTCTGAACTTTTCTTATCCTTTGAGAAGTTCTCCTGCTTTCTTGACTTGTAACTTGGAGTACCCTTGCCTTTGTTCCACTTTCCGAAGGATGGAGATTTACTTGAATTACCCCTTCGGAAGTTGCGGCGAAACTTCCTTGTCAAGAGAGCGAGCTGCTTCTCAAATTCCTCCATAGAAAGGTTCTCGTCATCGTCCGAGGAGGATGTATCCGCGTCTTCTTCCTTAGTAGTTTTCAACGCATAACCTGAAGACTTAGAAGTGGATGCTTTTCCAGAAGAATTGTTAGTATTAAAAGTCATTTCATAAGTTTGTAATGAACCAACTAATTCTTCTACACGTATTTCGTCCGGGTGTTTAATAGTTTCAATGGCAGTAACCTTTGGGCGAAATCGTTCAGGAAGAGTTCTTAAGATTTTTCTTACAATCTTAAATTCTGGAATCTTCTCTCCCAGATTAGCACATGAGTTTACGATGTCTTGCAATCGTGTATAGTAGTCCGTGAAAGATTCATTTTCTGCCATTAAGATGGAGTCAAACTTGCTCGTAAGCATCTGCAGTTTCTGAATCTTCACGAGGTTAGTTCCCTCATGTGTAACCTGGAGAACATCCCAGATTTCTTTCGCAGTCTCACATGCCGAGACGCGAGAGAATTCAGTTTGAGATAAGGCATTAAAAATAGCATTAATTCCCTTGCCATTGTAAGAAGATAACTCAAACTCTTCCTTGGTCCATTTCGACCTAGGTTTTAAGGTGTGAACATCAGAGATAAGTTCAGTTGGATGAGTCCATCCTGATTCAATTGAATGCCACACCCTTTCGTCGATGGAAGATAAAAAGGCTTTCATCCGTACTTTCCAGTACGCATAATTTGTTCCATCAAAGAAAGGGGGTCGATTGATGTTTCCACCTTCAACCATTGTTCACAACCCTATTCCCGCTCTGATACCACTTGTTGGGTCACGTATATAATACGGATCTAAATAGGGGAAGAAACACCTAGAGGGGGGTGAATAGGTGTAAACGTATAAACACTCCAAAAATCGTTGCGATAAAACCCAATGCGGAAAATAAAATAACACGCAAGATTTTTACGTGGAAAACTCCATCACCGGAGTAAAAAACCACGGGACCGATAACACGGCAGAAATCCACTAGAATTAAAACACGTACAAGGTGATTTACCGTACACACTTACGACTCAACCTTTTGCATACGCTCCTAGAGGATCTTCTCCGCTCGCTCCGACGCTTCTCGAATCCACGATCTGCGCCCAACGCCGAATCCACGGCGTCCAACGTCGAATCCACGACGTCCGACCGAATCCACGGTCTTCACCCAATAGCACCGTTCGAATCCACGAACGTGCCTCGCTCCGAATCCACGAGAGCGATTGAACCTTGAATCCACAAGGACACGCGAATCCACGCGCCGATTTTTGGGGTAAAATCGTTGTTTTTTTTGGGTGGTGATGATCCGCCGAATACTTAGATCAAAGATAGATCGGAAATACCATCTAAGTATTCATTAGTTTGATTCAACTCAAGATGTGAGTATGAAAACCTAGAATCAAACTAATCAATATAGATGAAGAAACATAGAGTATTCTCTAGTGATTTCCTTTCTTCTCTATATGTGGATCTATAGCCGTAAAAGATGATATATGAAAATGACGGCTATGTGGATTCACCCTAGAAAGAAAGACATAGGGTGTATTTATAGGTTAGAAACCCTAGGAAGGAGATAAGAATCAAAAACCTACCATTTCTGGATTTTTACGGACGGCGATCCGGATCGTGATAACTGGGATCCGGATCGTCATAACGAATCAGCCAATTCCAGAAAAACGAAGGTTCGGGATCCGGATCATGTGACTACGATCCGGATCGTTCATACAGTTCACCAAACATCAACGTTCGGGATCCGGATTGCGAAGCAAGATCCGGATCGTCCAAGGTAGATGGTAAACTCAACGTTCGGGATCCGGATCAAGAGACTACGATCCGGATTGCGACGATGTATGAACGAACCACCTTCGGGATCCGGATCGAACAACCTGATCCGGATCCTGAACATGTCCCAAGTCCAGTTTTTGATTTTTATGCAATGAAAGACTCTTCCAAGTGTTTCTACACTACAAGAAGTATTCGGATCACACAAATTCTTTAGTTAAACATACCTGATCCTTTTGAATTCTTCTTTCTTGAGATTGAGTTAAATGATCCAGCATTCTTCACCTTCAATCTTCAGGACTTGAAACTTTCACGAAACTACGCCAACTCAAATTCCGTAACATTTAGGAATGATAAATGAATCCACCATTGTTAAGTCTCTTCATAAATTGCCTCATGTCACCCCGACTCCTTCATGCAGAAAGAAACCCTGCGTCAGCACTTCTGCATCTCCGTCACGGGAAGCACCAGATGATGAAGCGTCGGTCACCTCAATTTATAAGCAGCAACAACGCTTATCTTTTGAATAAGAGCAAATCACAAAAGAATAGAGGCGGATTTCAGAGGAACTTGAAATCATCACTGCATCCCAAATAACATTGACTAAAACAGTCTCTTCGATGAAGCAATTGATGAAGAAAATGTTTTCAAAAATGGGATGTAGTGCCTCAGATGCCTCAGATCAGGATGACTAAGTTCTTCTGACTTTTTTTCTTGTGCAGGTTTAGTTTTCAGTTTTTCAGTTTTAAGTTCTGATTTTTTTTTTTAACTTTTAACTCTCCTTATATTTTGTAATTTTGGCATAGTTTGTGACAAAAAGGGGGAGAGAGATATGAACAATGATCATCACTAATGTGAACTTTGAACATTGAAGGTAAGTATATCGACTCAACTTTTGGTTTGGTATTGTGATTGCATGCATGCTTCGACTAACTATTTGACTAACTATTTGGGCATGTATTATTACTAACAAGTTGTTTGATTACTAACAAAGTTATGACATTTGGAATTTTATTGCTTAGAAGATATGTCAATGTTTGATTGTGATCTTATTACATATCTAAATTCGTGAATGTCATGGTGAGTATAAACTCTATCTCTGTTAGGTTTTGAATGTTAAATATTCTTGAGGTATCTAACGATCTCTTTTGTCAAGAATGATTTCTTTTTGCAGAGAGTACAGATGTCTAAGTCTAGAGTCTGTTTTAGGAGTTTATCTCATGTGTTTATTCATTGGTTCTCAAATGTAAATTTTTGTTGTATGGTGATAGCAACAAAAATATCTTTTTGAATTTTCTTGAGTGGATTTGTGTTTTGTCACGAAACTGCCAAAGAGGGAGATTGTTAAGGAATTTGTTTTGGCGTATTTCGTGAAAGTGTTAAGTCTTGAAGATTGAAGATAAAGAAGTTTGGATCATATACCTCAATCTCAAGAAAGAAGAATTCAAAAGGATCAGGTACGTTTAACTAATTAATTTTGATGATCCGAATACTTCTTATAGTGTAGAAACACTTGGATGAATTTTTAGTTGCATAAAAATCAAAAAACTGGACATACTACATGTTCAGGATCTGGATCGGGCACTACAGTCCGGACCCCGAACATAGGGTAGTTCATGCACAATTCCAGTCCGGACCGTGGTATTTCAGTCCGGATCCCGAACGTTAATTCTGATGGAATTGCTTGGTCAGTCTGGACCGTGGTATTTCAGTCCGGACCCCGAACGTTAATTCTGAAGGAATTGCATGAACAGTCCGGACTGTGGTATTTCAGTCTGGACCCCGAACGTATGTTTTTCTGGAAATAGTCTGTCTCGTTACGACAGTCCGGACCGCCAATTCCAGTCAGGACCGTCGTCCTGTAAAATTCCAGAAAAGGTTAGTTTTTGATTATTATCCTCTTCCAACGGTTTCTAACCTATAAATAAACCCTATGATTCTTTTTCTAGGGTAAGCCGTATAAGCCGTGAAATTCGAATAAATCAAAAGATGGCCATATAAAGAAAAATCCACCTATAGAGAAGAAAGGAAATCAATAGATTTAATTCTATGTTTCTTCATCTATATTGATTGATTTGATTCTAGGGTTTCAAACTCAGATCTTGAGTAGAATCAAATTAATGAATACTTAGATGGTATTTCCGATCTATTTCTAATCTAAGTATTCGGCGGATCATCACCACCCAAAAAAAAAACAACGATTTCCCAAAATCGGCGCGTGGACTCGCGTGGCCTTGTGGATTCAAGGTGCAACCGCTCTCGTGGATTCGGAGCGAGGTACGTTCGTGGCTTCGAGACGTGCTACTGGGTGAAGACCGTGGATTCGGTTGGACGTCGTGGATTCGACGTTGGACGTCGTGGATTCGGCGTTGGATGCTAATCGTGGATTCGAGGAGCGTTGCGGAGCGAGCGGAGAAGATCTACCAGGAGCGTATGGAAAAAGGTCGAGTCGTCTGTGAGTACGGTATATCACCTTTGTACGTGTTATAATTCTAGTGGATTTCGCTGTGTTATCGGTCCCGTGGTTTTTTACTCCGGTTTTGGAGTTTTCCACGTAAAAATCTTGCGTGTTATATTTTCTTTTCCGCATTGGGTTTTATAGCGCAACGATTTTTGAGTGTTTATTGTTTACACCTATTCACCCCCCTCTAGGTGTTTTTTCCCCTATTTAGATCATTATTTACATAACCCGACACACTACCCCTTTTTCGAGCAACGCTCTTTCTTTTCATTCTAACTGAAGTTTGTTCCATTGGGGCTTTCCCTTTCTCTGCGGCGGTTGGCGGAGTCTTCGCCTTTGAAGCAGCTGCAGGGGCTTTCCCCTTTGAGGCAGTAGGTGCAGCATGTGCTGCGCCTTCTTCCATCAGCTCGTCCCAATCAACAGATTCCGTTTCAGATTCTGTCTCGGAATCGTCCCGAGTTTTCTTCGCTCTCTTTAGTTTATTTGTTGCTCGTGTATGTACCATTGCAACAAGAAGCACTATAATCCATGCAAACACCATTTTTGCTAGTGCTTTAGTAATTGAAGAACCTGCGAGCAAGAACTCAAGAACACAAAAAATTGTTTAATTTTCAAAAATTTGAAAAGTTGTACCCAAACAATCATTATCGTGTAGAGAGACTAGAAATCAAGTTAGTTTTGCAAAAAGAATTTTAAAAAAGATCAATTTCATGATTTTCGAAAATTCTCATTATATGCCATAAAATCGAATTTTTAGAACTCGAAGCTTAAAAATTCGTTAAACAAGAGAATACAAGGCATATAAACAAAACTAATCTACCCAGAGTTCTTATTTCAAAAGAAAATTGACCAAAAATCATTTAGAATTGAATTCGAATCATGATTTTCACTCACATTTTGATGAACAATGCAAAAACAGTGAAAAGATTGAGATTTGATCAAAGATACTTCAATCCGAAGAACTCAAGTTAGAAAGGCTCCAAATCGGTTGTTTTCTAGAGATAGAAACTCTGGAGACTTGGAAACAAAAGTTTGTGATAAAAGAAAATCAAATACCCTTTTGTTTCATATAAACCCTAGCCGCGGTCCGGATCGACTCAAGAATCCAGTCCGGATCGGCTACCCGCAGACAATTTCTGCGTTCGGGATCCGGAACAGAAATTCCAGTCCGGATCGGCTCCAACTTTTTCTTCAGAAAAATTAGAAAAATTCCAGAAAATTCAGAAAAAGATTGTAAGCACTTTTGTATATCAACTTTAAACAAAAACATCGTTTCATATCAAAAGAAATAGATTATGCTAAATCTATCAATAATATCCAAGAAATGAAACGAAGATTTATAAAAATTAAATCCTTTAAAGTTGATCAAGTTCAAGAACATCTATCACGATCTAATGTGTAATGCGTTTATCAAATCATAAATTTGGTAAAGAAAATGAAGCACCAAGATCGATAGATGTTTGAAATCCCAAATAAGATAGATAATATATCTAGTCAATTTATTGTAAGGAGTGGCTCTTTGAGCATCTTTCAATAAAAATCCCACCTTATACCAACCTTGGAATTTGATAGAGTCAAGTATTCCAAAAAGCATTTTATCTAATCAACAAGAAAAACCATGCTTTGTATACATGTGGTAGCTGCACACAGTACTCGGACGACCGAGGTGGTAGCTCTTTCCTCCATGTGGTGGTAGTTTTCACACTCCTCATTGGGATGTAACTCTTTCCACATCTTTTGAGCATAAATACTTTAATAAACTCCCCTTCAATTGGCTATCAATTATTTAAGATATAAAGTATTCAACAAAAAATTGATCTTGTGTTCATACTTAACACAATTTTCAAATATGATAAAAACTATACCAAGAGATCATTTGAGAGAGGAATTGACTTTGATCAATTAAAAATGAACTAATTGATATAAAAGATCATTGCATCAAATGAATTATCATGATATTCAAACCATAATAAATTTCTCAAAAATATGAAAGGATGCAAGTCAATTATACTAATGCTCAATTAATATTCTATGTACAAGCATAGATAAAGAACACAAACACACAACAAAACCTAACCTAAGCATTGGTTTCAAAAAGTGTTATTTCAAAGAAAGCATTCCAATTGCTTTACGCAAGTGAATAAAACGTTTTTGATCCAAAGGTTTTGTTAAAATGTCAGCTAATTGATCCTCAGTTGAAATATAAGATATTTGAAGAATACTCGATTCAACTAGCTCCCTTAGAAAATGATATCTAAGTTCAATGTGTTTAGTTCTTGAGTGCAACACAAGGTTTTTAGAAATATTTATAGCACTAGTGTTGTCACAAAGAATAGTTACCGAAGACGCAGGAATTCAGAAGTCGCTCAAAACACTTTTCATCCAAATTAATTGTGTTGAACAACTTCCAGCTGAAATGTATTCCGTTTCGGCAGTCGAGAGTGCAATGCAGTTTTGCTTTTTACTATGCCATGCAACAAGGCAATGGCCAAGATAAAAACATGCACCACTCGTACTCTTCCGATCATCCACCGATCCAGCCCAATCGGCATCTGAGTATCCTATTATGTTGAGAGTTGTGCCCATAGGATACCAAATTCCGAAATTCAATGTTCCTTTGACGTACCAGATGATCCTTTTCACCGCTTTCAGGTGAACCTCCTTTGGTGCTAACTGATATCTCGCACAGATCCCAACACTAAAGGATATATCCGGGCGACTAGCCGTGAGATAGAGTAGACTTCCAATCATGCTGCGATAAAGCTTCTCGTCTACACTTTCACTTAGAGATTCACTTCCTAATCCCTTGTTGCTAGTTCCCATTGGAGTCGGAAAGTCTTTAGAGTTTTCTAATCCAAACTTCTTGACCAACTCCTTTGCATACTTGGATTGGCACAGATGAATGCCTTCTTCATTTTGTTTGACTTGCAATCCAAGAAAATAAGTTAGCTCGCCCATCATGGACATCTCAAATTCGCTTTCCATGGTTTCAGCGAATTTAGAAGCATCATTTTTCTTTATTGCTCCAAATACAATGTCATCGACATAGATTTGTGCCACAATGAAGTTCTCCTGATAATGCTTCACAAAGAGAGTCCGATCCGCTCCCCCTCGAGTGTAGCCCTTTTCCAAAAGGTGCTTTGTCAACCTTTCATACCATGCTCGCGGTGTATGTTTTGTTGGGTTATATGAAATACGGATCTAAATAGGGGAAAAAACACCTAGAGGGGGGTGAATAGGTGTAAACGTATAAACACTCAAAAAATCGTTGCGATAAAACCCAATGCGGAAATAAAAATAATACGCAAGATTTTTACGTGGAAAACTCCATCACCGGAGTAAAAAACCACGGGACCGATAACACGGCAGAAATCCACTAGAATTAAAACACGTACAAGGTGATTTACCGTACACACTTACGACTCAACCTTTTCCATACGCTCCTAGAGGATCTTCTCCGCTCGCTCCGCGACGCTTCTCGAATCCACGATCTGCGCCCAACGCCGAATCCACGGCGTCCAACGTCGAATCCACGACGTCCGACCGAATCCACGGTCTTCACCCAATAGCACCCTTCGAATCCACGAACGTGCCTCGCTCCGAATCCACGAGAGCGGTTGAACCTTGAATCCACAAGGACACGCGAATCCACGCGCCGATTTTTGGGGTAAATCGTTGTTTTGGGTGGTGATGATCCGCCGAATACTTAGATCAAAGATAGATCGGAAATACCATCTAAGTATTCATTAGTTTGATTCAACTCAAGATGTGAGTATGAAAACCTAGAATCAAACTAATCAATATAGATGAAGAAACATAGAGTATTCTCTAATGATTTCCTTTCTTCTCTATATCTGGATCTATAGCCGTATAAAATGATATAAGAAAATGACGGCTATTGACTATGTGGATTGACCCTAGAAAAAGAGTCATAGGGTCTATTTATAGGTTAGAAACCCTAGGAAGGAGATAAGAATCAAAAACCTAACATTTCTGGAAATTTTACGGACGGCGATCCGGATCGTGTTAGCTGTGATCCGGATCGTCATAACGATTCAGCAAATTCCAGAAAAACGAAGGTTCGGGATCCGGATCGAAGTGCATGATCCGGATCGTTCATACAGTTTACCAAACATCAACGTTCGGGATCCGGATTGCGAAGCATGATCCGGATCGTTCAAGAAAAATGGTAAACTCAACGTTCGGGATCCGGATCAAGAGACTACGATCCGGATTGAACTGAAGTATGAACGAACCACCTTCGGGATCCGGATCGAACAACCTGATCCGGATCCTGAACATGTCCCAAGTCCAGTTTTTGATTTTTATGCAATGAAAGATTCTTCCAAGTGTTTCTACACTACAAGAAGTATTCGGATCACACAAATCTTTAGTTAAACATACCTGATCCTTTTGAATTCTTCTTTCTTGAGATTGAGTTAAATGATCCAACTTTCTTCACCTTCAATCTTCAAGACTTGAGACTTTCACGAAACTACGCCAACTCAAATTCCGTAACAATCTCCCCCTTTGGCGGTTTCGTGACAAAACATAGATCCACTAAAGAAAATTCAAAAAGATATTTTTGTTGCTATCACCATACAACAAAAATTTATAATGGAGATCCAAAATACAATACATGAGTTAAACTCCTAAAACAGACTCTAGACTTAGACATCTGTACTCTCTGCAAAAAGAAATCATTCTTGACAAAAGAAATCGTTAGATACCTCAAGAATTTCATATCATTCAAAAACCACAACCAGAGATGAAGTTTATACTCATTTATACTTACCATGACATTTATACATTCAGATATGTAAACAGATCATAGTTAAAGCACCAACATATCCTTTTTGCAAACAAAAACCAAATGTCATGAACATGTTTGTGAACATCTTATATATATAAAGATATGTAATTTGATCAAGGTTAAGAACCAACATATCTTCTATGCAATCAAAAACCAAATGTCACAAACTTGTTAGTCCAACATCAACTTGTTAGTAATAATACATGCCCAAATAGTTAGTCGAATAGTTAGTCGAGACATGCAAACAATCAATCACAAGATAAAAACCAAAAGTTGAAGTTGTTGAGATCATACTTACCTTGATCATACTTGCCTTGATCATTTCATCAAAGTTGTTGAGATCATACTTACCTTGATCATACTTGCCTTGATCATTTCATCATTCATACCATACTTACCTTGATCATACTTGCCTTGATCATTTCATCATTCATACCATCATTCATTGTTCAAAGTTCTCTCAAACTCTCTCCCCCTTTTTGTCACAAAAGAAAGCCAAAATGTAGTTAAGACTACGAAATGTTAGGAGAGTGAAAAGTTCTGGTAAAACGTAAAACCTGAGAACTAAGCTAAAGTAAGTATAAAACTAAATCCTAAAATCAAAATCCTGCACAAAAAGAAAAAGGAAGGTGCAGTTCAGTCGGAGGAGTCTGAGCTGGTACAACTCAACTTGCTCAAAATCCCTTTAAGCATTGTCGAAATAGTGGAACACTTCTTCTGATCTTCTTGTGTTCAGAGGAAATTTGCTGAAGTTCTTTCGATATCCTCTCTTGTGCAGCAGAGAGTCTTTGTTGTTCCTGGCGAAGCGATTCCAATACAGCAGCGTCTGTTCCTGTCTTTTCGAGTGTGATGGATGCTGTCTAGAAGCAGATGGTGCATCTAATCCCGTAACCCATGGAGATTCAGTTTGTAGAACCCCAGAGAGTGAGCGAGCTCTAGTAAGAGGCCTACTATGATAACTTTCACTTCTTAGGACATTCTTTCGTCTTGTATATTGCTTAGTTGTTGATGCAGATTTCATAAGCCTTTTGCCTTTGACAGATTTCCTGTTTTCCTCATCAATCTTCTGTTGAACATCTTTGAAGAATTCATCCCATTCTTCCGTATCGTACTCCGAGCTGTCCTCCCTGCCTTCGGTTGTCTTATCTCCTGTTGAAACATCCGGTTCCTCTTTTACAGATGTAGTCTTGTGCACCATTGTAACCAGGAGAAGGATTAACCAAGAAAGTGCCATTGATCAAAGTGCTTGAGTTAAGAAGGTGTCCGGTGAAAACCAACTCAAGAACACAAAAACAAATGTCAATTTTCAAAAATTGAAAGAGTTGTATCCAAAGAATCATTATCATGTAGAGAGACTAAGAATCAAATTAGTTTTGCAAAGGACTTTTAAAAATAGATCAATTGCATGATTTTCGAAAATCCTTGTTATATGCCCTAAAACAGAATTTTAGAAATCGAAGCCTAAAAATCCGTTAATCAGGAGAATACCTAGCATATAATCAAAACTAATCTACCCAGAGTTCTTCTTTCAAAAGAAATTTGATCAAAAACCATCCACAAACAAAGTTAATCCAAGAAATACATCACGTTTGAGGAGGAAAAAGAGAAAACGGTGAAAAACCGAGATTTTGATCAATAAAACTTACTTGGAACTGAAGAACTTGAGTTTGAAAGCTTCCAGGAAGGATGAAATCTAGAGAGAGAGGCTCTGGAAACTTTGGAACAAAAGATTGGAGTAAAGAAATCAAAAACCCCTTTCGTTCCTTATAAAACCTAGCCGCGATCCGGATCAGTTCATAACTGCGATCCGGATCGGCTACCCGCAGTAAGAAACTGCGTTCGGGATCCGGATCGGCAGATACAATCCGGATCGTCAGCCCGCAGAAGAATTCCTGCGTTCGGGATCCGGATCATCTAGCCCGATCCGGATCGGCCCCAACTTTTTCTTTAGAAAATTTCAGAGAAATTCAAGAAAAACCAGAAAAAGATTGTAAGCACAAACGTGTATCAACTTTAAACAAAAATCATCGTTTCATACAACAAGAATTAGATTATGCCAAATCCATCAATAATATCCAAAAATGAAACGAAAATTTACAAGAATTAAATCCCTTAAAGTTGAACACCTTCAATCACATCTAACTTGATCTTATGAGTAATGCCTTTATCAAATCATCAATTCAGTAAAAAAAATGAAATACAAAGATCAATAGATGTTTGAAATCCCAAATATAGTAGATAATGTATCTAGACAATTTGTTGAAGAGAGTGGCTCTTTGAGCATCTTTCATTAAAAACCCACCTTATACCAACCTTGAAATTTGACAGAGTCAAGTATTTCAACATGCATTTTACTTAATCAAAAATTTGAACAACCATGCTTGGTATACATGTGGTAGCTGCACACAATACTCGGACGACCGAGGTGGTAGCTCTTTCCTCCATGTGGTGGTAGTTTTCACACTCCTCATTGGGATGTAACTCTTTCCACATCTTTTGAGCATTTTACCTTTTCTAAGACTCCCCCTCAATTGGCTATCAATTATTTAAGATATAAAGTATTCAACCAAAAATTGATCTCGATTTCATACTCGACTAAGCAGTCAAATAAGATAATGACTATACCAAGAGATCATAGAGAGAGAGAAATTGACTTTGATCACTCAGAAGATGATTTAATCAACATAAATGATCATTGCAACAGTGAAATATTATGATGGCAAAAGCATAATAAATTTCTAAATGTGCGAAAAGATGCAATTAAAGTCAATTATGATCTATGCTCAATTAATGTCCTATGTACAAACATAGATAATGAACAAAACAAAAACAAATACAAAACCTATCCTAAGCAAAGATTTCAAAAAGAAGATTATTTCAAGGAAAGCATCCCAATTGCTTTTCGTAAATGAATAAAACGTTTTTGATCCAAAGGTTTTGTTAGAATGTCAGCTAATTGATCCTCAGTTGAAATATATGAAAGTTGAAGAGTATTTGATTCAACTAGCTCTCTAAGGAAATGATATCTAAGTTCAATATGTTTTGTTCTAGAGTGCAACACAGGGTTTTTAGAAATGTTAATAGCACTAGTGTTGTCACAAAGTATTGTTACCGAAGATGCTGAAATGCGGAAGTCGCTCAATACGCTTTTCATCCAAATGAGTTGAGTTGAGCAACTTCCAGCTGAAATGTATTCCGCTTCGGCAGTCGAGAGTGCTATGCAAGTTCTGCTTTTTACTGTGCCATGCAACAAGGCAATGGCCAAGATAGAAGCATGCACCACTCGTGCTTTTCCGATCATCCACTGATCCTGCCCAATCGGCATCTGAGTATCCAACAATATCCAACTTGTTCCCATAGGATACCAAATTCCGAAATTAATTGATCCTTTGATATACCGGATGATCCTTTTCACCGCTTTCAGGTGAACCTCCTTTGGTGCTGATTGATATCTCGCGCAAATCCCAACACCAAAGATATATCCGGGCGACTAGCCGTGAGGTAAAGTAGACTTCCAATCATACTTCGATACAGTTTCTCGTCTACATTCTCACTATGTGATTCACTTCCAAGTCCCTTGTGGCTAGTTCCCATTGGAGTCGGAAAATCTTTACAATTTTCTAGATCAAACTTTTTGACCAACTCCAGTGCATACTTGGATTGACTCAAGTGAATGCCTTCATCATTTTGTTTAATTTGCAATCCAAGAAAATAAGTCCAATTCGCCCATCATGGACATCTCAAATTCGCTTTCCATGGTCTCCGCGAATTTAGAAGCATCGTTATCTCTTGTTGCGCCAAATACTATGTCATCGACATATATTTGTGCTACAATAAATTGCTTTGATAATGCTTCACAAAGAGAGTCCTATCAGCTCCCCCTCGAGTATAGCCCTTCTCCAAAAGGTGCTTTGTTAACCTTTCGTACCATGCTCGCGGTGCTTGTTTCAGACCGTAAAGAGCCTTTTTCAAACGAAAAACATGGTTAGGTTGTTTATGATCTACAAAACCTTTCGGTTGAGCCACATAAACTTCCTCATTTAAAAACCCATTTAGAAATGCGCTCTTAACGTCCATTTGAAATAATTTGATTTTAAAATGACAAGCAATAGCAAATAGTATACGAATGGACTCGAGTCTAGCTACAGGGGCGAATGTTTCGTCAAAGTCTATACCTTCTACTTGAGAGTAGCCTTGAGCAACTATCGTGCCTTGTTCCTGATGATAGTACCATCCTCATTTTTCTTGTTCTTGAAGATCCATTTGGTACCTATCACATTGTGTTGCTTTGGAGGCTTCGTTAATTCCCAGACTTTGTTTCGCTCAAATTGATGGAGCTCTTCCTGCATTGCTTTAATCCAGTAGTCATCCTGAAGAGCTTCATCTATGTTCTTTGGTTCGATTAAAGATACGTAGCAAGCGAATCCGCAAACCAACTGCCTTCGAGTTCTAACTCCTTCTTGTGGATCTCCAATGATGTTCGATTCCGGATGATCCTTGGAGATTCGTAGCGTTTGTTGAAACGGAGTACTCGGAGGTACACGAGATGATTCCTGCACATCAGATAAACTAGAAGAACCATTAGATGCATCATTAATATTGGAAGTATTATTCATGAGAAGATGCACTAGCAGGAGAATCATCATCTAGAGAGATATCGAGGGTAGATTTTTCCAGTTTCAAAGTGAGAAGCTTCATCTACTTTAACATTTATAGATTCTACGATCGTCTTAGATTCGATGTTAAATACTCGATATGCTCTGCTATTCGTAGAATAACCCAAAAAGATCCCTTCATCACTTCGAGAGTCGAACTTTCCAAGATTTTCACGGTCACGTAAGATGTAACATCGACTCCCGAAGATACGAAAGTACTTGATTCGGTTTTCTACTAAACCACAGCTCATATGGTGTATTAAAGGTTCCTGGGCGCAAGTAAACCTATTAATGACATAGACAGCGGTGTTCACAGCTTCAGCCCAAAATGTAGCGGTAATTTCCGGCTATGAAGCATCACACGCGCCATCTCTTGAACAACCCTGTTCTTGCGCTCAACAACACCATTCTGCTGAGGTGTATAGGGTGCCGAGAATTCATGTTTAATTCCGTTTGAAGTACAAAAATCAATGAATTTTGAATTTATGAATTCTCCACCTCTATCACTTCTAACTCGAATGATCTTTTCATTCTTTTCAATCATAATACAATGGCAAATCTCATGAAAAGAGTCAAACGTATCAGCTTTCTCTTTAAAAATGCTACCCAAGAAAACCGAGAGAAATCATCAACCAATAAAAAAATGTACCATTTACCTCCCAAGATGGTTGACGGGTTGGCCAAAAGAAAAAGAAGAAAAGAAAATAGTATACATAAACTACACAAGATTTAATCGAAGAACGATTAAAGACAAGGAGGGGTTTCACCTTTGCATACCCAACCTTTTGAGTTTTGGAGTATGTTGGTAAAGGTGAGAGATTCTCCTTGAAGACGACGTCTTGTATGATTGATCTTTTTCTTTTGTCATCGTCTTGTTTGAGGTGCTACCAATGTTCTTTTCTTTGAAAAATCCTTCCTTGAATTCCGGGAAGTGAGCTTATTGGTAGCAATTGCAAGATGTGGTTGATTTGTTCTTTGAGCTCCAATCTCGCAATTTCTTTTGATGTGCCCTGCAAAATTACAACGAAAACATACCTTTGAGCTTGACGATTCCGAAGAGGATGAGGTAGGTTTGTTGTCGTTGTTTGTCTTGAATTCCGGTGTCGGAGGAGGAGATACCGACTGAGGCACAAAGACTGTCCCACTCGAACTTGGACTGTTTCCAGTTTGAGTGTACCCGAGGCCGAACCGATTTGTTTGACCAAGACCAAGGAGTTTATCCAACTTACTCCTTCCTAAAGAGAATGCTGTAAGTCATCCTTGAGTTGGAGAATGGTCTCTGTCATTTCCCGTCTTTCCTGTCGGCCCTCGCCATAGAGCTTCAAGAAGTAGTTTGCTTTGTTCACCATATCTATATAGTTCTTCTCGAGCTGCTCATTGGACTCTTGAAGGGAAACATTTGCTTTTATCAACTATCCCTTTCCACTTCAAGATCGGTCGAGAGAGAAGTTACCCTTTTTACTTCTTCTTCGAGATCCTGCAATCTCCCTCTCAACCCCTTGTTTTGCTTAGCCGGTTTCTTTAAATCCGTAAAGATCTGTGATAGGCTAGAGCAAACTCTTCACCTTCCGAATCATCCGATTCATTGTCCGTTGCGTTCTTTTCAACAGTGGAGTTGGACAACGACTCAGATGTATTTGCCATAAAGCACATGAAGGGTGAAGATGTGGACGCGTGGGAATGCGGTGGAGCTCTTTTCTTCATCACTTGAAGACGACTCATTTGACGTTGAGTTGTCATCCCAAGTGACGACTTGCATCGCCTTCTTCTTTGCCGGATACTTGTTAGGACACTCCGTTGCAATGTGGCCGTAGCCTCGACATTTGAAGCATTGCAGTTGTCCTTCTGAACTTTTCTTATCCTTTGAGAAGTTCTCCTGCTTCCTTGACTTGTGACTTGGAGTACCCTTGCCTTTGTTCGACTTTCCGAAGGATGGAGATTTGCTTGAATTACCCCTTCGGAAGTTGCGGCGAAACTTCCTTGTCAAGAGAGCGAGCTGCTTCTCAAATTCCTCCATAGAAAGGTTCTCGTCATCGTCTGAGGAGGATGTATCCGCGTCTTCTTCCTTAGTTGTTTTCAACGCATATCCTGAAGACTTAGAAGTGGATGCTTTTCCAGAAGAATTGTTAGTATTAAAGTCATTTCATAAGTTTGTAATGAACCAACTAATTCTTCTACACGTATTTCGTCCGGGTGTTTAATAGTTTCAATGGCAGTAACCTTTGGGCGAAATCGTTCAGGAAGAGTTCTTAAGATTTTTCTTACAATCTTAAATTCTGGAATCTTCTCTCCCAGATTAGCACATGAGTTTACGATGTCTTGCAATCGTGTATAGTAGTCCGTGAAAGATTCATTTTCTGCCATTAAGATAGAGTCAAACTTGCTCGTAAGCATCTGCAGTTTCTGAATCTTCACGAGGTTAGTTCCCTCTGTGTAACCTGGAGAACATCCCAGATTTCTTTCGCAGGTCTCACATGCCGAGACGCGAGAGGAATTCAGTTTGAGATAAGGCATTAAAAATAGCATTAATTCCCTTGCCATTGTAAGAAGATAACTCAAACTCTTCCTTGGTCCATTTCGACCATAGGTTTTAAGGTGGTGAACATCAGAGATTAAGTTCAGTTGGATTAGTCCATCCTGATTCAATTGAATGCCACACCCTTTCGTCGATGGAAGATAAAAAAGCTTTCATCCGTACTTTCCAGTACGCATAATTGTTCCATCAAAGAAAGGGGGTCGATTGATGTTTCCACCTTCAACCATTGTTCACACCCTATTCCCGCTCTGATACCACTTGTTGGGTCGTATATAATACGGATCTAAATAGGGGAAGAAACACCTCGAGGGGGTGAATAGGTGTAACGTATAAACACTCCAAAAATCGTTGCGATAAAACCCAATGCGGAAAATAAAATAACACGCAAGATTTTTACGTGGAAACTCCATCACCGGAGTAAAAAACCACGGGACCGATAACACGCAGAAATCCACTAGAATTAAAACACGTACAAGGTGATTTACCGTACACACTTACGACTCAACCTTTTCCATACGCTCCTAGAGGATCTTCTCCGCTCGCTCCGACGCTTCTCGAATCCACGATCTGCGCCCAACGCCGAATCCACGGCGTCCAACGTCGAATCCACGACGTCCGACCGAATCCACGGTCTTCACCCAATAGCACCCTTCGAATCCACGAATGTGCCTCGCTCCGAATCCACGAGAGCGGATTGAACATTGAATCCACAAGGACACGCGAATCCACGCGCGATTTTTGGGGATAAATCGTTGTTTTTGGGTGGTGATGATCCGCCGAATACTTAGATCAAAGATAGATCGGAAATACCATCTAAGTATTCATAGTTTGATTCAACTCAAGATGTGAGTATGAAAACCTTGAATCAAACTAATCAATATAGATGAAGAAACATAGAGTATTCTCTAATGATTTCCTTTCTTCTCTATATGGGATCTATAGCCGTATAAAATGATATATGAAAAATGACGGCTATGTGGATTGACCCTAGAAAGAAAGACATAGGGTCTATTTATAGGTTAGAAACCCTAGGAAGGAGATAAGAATCAAAACCTGCCATTTCTGGATTTTTACGGACGGCGATCCGGATCGTGATAACTGGGATCCGGATCGTCATAACGAAACAGCCAATTCCAGAAAAACGAAGGTTCGGGATCCGGATCATGTGACTACGATCCGGATCGCTCATACAGTTCACCAAACATCAACGTTCGGGATCCGGATTGCGAAGCAAGATCCGGATCGTCAAGGTAGATGGTAAACTCAACGTTCGGGATCCGGATCAAGAGACTACGATCCGGATTGCGACGATGTATGAACGAACCACCTTCGGGATCCGGATCGAACAACCTGATTCGGATCCTGAACATGTCCCAAGTCCAGTTTTTTTGATTTTTATGCAATGAAAGATTCTTCCAAGTGTTTCTACACTACAAGAAGTATTCGGATCACACAAATTCTTTAGTTAAACATACCTGATCCTTTTGAATTCTTCTTTCTTGAGATTGAGTTAAATGATCCAACTTTCTTCACCTTCAATCTTCAAGACTTGAGACTTTCACGAAAACTACGCCAACTCAAATTCCGTAACATAAAGGCATGAGGAATCTTTAACACTTAAGGAATGCAACAAATAAAGAGAATATTTAAGTATGGTCAACATGTAAATATAAGGAAATGTAAGAGAGAACAAATAAGTATATTTTTTATTTACGTATGAATAATGTGGGGGAAATATAATAGAGGGGGGGAGTGCAGAAAGTGTAAGGAAAAAATAGTACCTCTTTTACGCATGCAAGGTCCATCTGGTAAGAGGAAGCAAGAAAGATATTAGTCTTTATTTTGTATTTACTTCTATATGAATAAACCATGGTAGGAAGGAAGTCAAAAGCAAGAATCACAAATGCAACTTGAAATATAGGTTTGTAAATTACCAAATGTAAGTAGGACGAAGGGAAAATGAGTTTTTATTTTGTATTTACGTCCATATGAATAAACATGGTAGAAAGAAAATCAAAGCTAGAACCGCAAATGCAACTTGAAATATAGGTTAGTAAATTACCAAATGCAAGCAGGAGGAAGGGAAAATAAGAATAAAATTTTTTAATTGTAAAGATGGGAATTTATTCGAAGGCAAAACCGCTAAATTAAGGACCTTCATATTAAGAAATTATTGCAGATCCAACAGCAAGTGCTAAATATATATTTTTTTTATGGTCTAACAGTAAGTATTTCACTGATAGCAATCTGAACTAAAAGTCCACATGTTACTTCACTACAGAAAGTACTGAGCACGCAGGGCGTATGTATGTAATCCTGTATAAATCTGTTGGAACGCAAAGAGTGTTTCTTCTATATTCTTATAGTACACTCCAAGAAATACATGTATACGACAACTAATAATTGTAGGTTCCTTCTAAATGTAGACCTTGTATCTAAAGAAAACTTAGGGATGAAGGTTTTGTAAGTTTATCTCTTTAATCTAATCATAGAGTGGGCAGAAGAAATTTCCTTTTTTTTATTTAATCATAAATTCTTCATATAGTACCATTATTTCATTATTTCATATTGGACAACTAACTTTCAAATCATAAGATTGAACGACCCAATCCATGAAGTAATTAAGGGTACATAGGAAAGTACATATTTAGAGTAGGGAATTGCACTTGCAAGAAGACTTAGAACAGGGAATTGCACTTGCAAGAAGACTTTGAAGGTATACTGACTAAGTAACTTTCAAGTCATAAGATTGATATATGACCTCATGCATTGAGTTAGGTGAATGTGGAGAAACATTGACATATATTGGACAGAGATCTATAGTAAGTACTATAGAATATCAAATATAGTAAGTTTGTTAGACCTCTTTCAGGAGTTTTAAATTCTAAGGCCTATGAAGCCGGAAATCATGTAGTGTACACAGAAAAAGCAAATCAACGACGGGACGTACATTTTTTTTTCTAATATATATATATATATATATATATATATATATATATATATATATATATACAAATTTACCTTTCTCTATGTGGGGGAAATGTATATTTTTTTACTGGTAATTGATTATCTGTCACCACACCTAAGGTAAATTGCTAGAAATTCTAATTTATTACTTAGTAATTTCGTAATTATTTGGCTTGCTTTTTGATGTAAGCTCATATTATGTTATTCTTCTTCTGAGGCGTGTGAAATTTAGCATGTGAATCAGCATTAGCAGCAAAGCATTTTTTTACCAAGCTGTACATTTTATGAAGCTTGAGTACGTTGCTGCTATTTGTGATTTCCGATGGTAAATTTCACCCAAACCCAAATTTTTCAACAAAACATACTTGCTTTCAAATTTCGGCGAAGACAATTTATCCAAACCAAACCATTCACATAAAGACAGCTCTTGCTTCTAAAACCTCTTAATGTGTAACTAATATATATAACGACAACTCTCTTCAATCGCCAGTAATTATGAAAGAAGATTACTATGACAATCCTTACTTACACTAAAAAATTGCATAACGTATGGTTCTGTTAAGTCATTATTTAAATGACAGGACCCGTGCATCTAAAATTAGAACCGTATGTTTCATTTTAATTTACTATTGTTAACCAAAACCATTCACGTAAAACAGGCCCTACTAATTTCTGGACGTTTTATTTTTTAGAAATTCACCATCTTATCACGAAACAATCCCAATAGAGACTGGGATGTTGTCAATATTAACATGACGGAATTTCAAGAAGAGAACTATGTAGAAATTAATCATAGAGGTTTGGTTATATTTGTTGCTCTATCTAGTACAGAGTGCCATTAAATTGGACGATCTAATTTATGTTACTACTGAAGATCACTACACTCATCGGGGGTCGTATACATATAAATCTCCACAGTTCAAGAACGATATGTATACGACCGTCGACAAATGTAGGGTGTCTCAGCAAAAACATTAGATATACATATATATATATATATATATATATATATATACATATATATATACATATATATATATATATATATATATATATATATATATATATATATATATATATATATTATATATATATATATACTATATATATATATATATATGTATATATATATATATGTACAAATTTAGCCTTCTCTATTAGTACTATATTCCGAAATTCCTCAATTTTTTTTGTTTTTTATTTTCGTTTTGTTTGTTCTGTGGAAATAATTTATATTTTTTAATGTAAATTGATCATCCGTCAATACACTTGAGTCTGTAGCTACTCTTGACAGTGAATACATGTAATTCGTTATGTAGCTATCGAAGCCGGGAAAGTAATCTTTCATATTATCACATAGCTTTCTTCGAGAATTATATGCGTATGACAGCGATGAATATGAGATTCTTCAGTAAATGACGTAGACACGTACAATTTTCAACTCCAGTCTCTGAGTTGCAAGGCGTAAAAACTTAAACACCTCATATCTCACCTGTACACTTTGAGCATTGAAATCTTTAAGTCTAAAATCAAAGTCCTCGATAATTTCCTACATATTAGAAGCCAGAAGGAAAACATGTTTATTCAACATCCTATCACGAAAATTACTGTCCTACTAATTTCTGAACTCTCTTTCCCTAGAAATTGACCATTCTATCATGAAACAATCCCAATAGAAATTGTGATTTTGTCAATCTTAAGATGATGAAATTTCCAGAAGAGAAGTATTTGGAAATTAATAGTTCGACCGCTAAAACTAAGGGACTGAAACTAATTATTCTAAGAGAATGGTATTGACGACAAACGAACACCAAATGCTAGATCTAATCCATTTTGAGCACACGAACTCAGACCTAATCACTACAATAATTAAATTCACATAAAGACAGCTCTTGTTTCTAAAATCTATTACCGTGTAACTAATATATATAACAATAAATCTCTTCAATCTCAGTAAACCTTTAATTACACCGGTAAATTGCATAAGTTAGGTGTTGCTAAATGATTATGTAAATGGCAGGACGTACATCTCAAATTAGAGCCATATGTTTCATTTTAATTTAACATGTTTATTCGACATCGACTCATGAAATTACCGCGTTACTAATTTATAAATTTTTTTTTCTTGGAAATTCACTATTACTAATTTATAAAAAAAAATTTTTGGAAATTCACTATCTTATCATGAACTAATCCCAATAGAGATTGTGATTCTTCTCAATATTAAGTTGATGAAATTTCAAGAAGAGGAAAATGTAAAAATAATAGTTTGCCAACTGAAAAACTAAGGAACTAAAACTAATTATTCTTGTGTAAGTTATGGTTTTGTTAAATTATATGTAAATGACAGGACTTGTGGATCTCAAATTAGAACCATATGTTTCATTTTAGTCTAACATGTTTAGTCCACTGCGCCACTAATTTCTAGACATTTTTTTCCCTGGAAATTCACCATCTTAACATGAATAATCCCAATAGAGATTGAGATTTTCTCAATATGAAGATGATGAAATTTCAGGAAGAAAAGTATGTAAAAATTAATAGTTTACCAACTAAAACTAAAGAACTACACTAATGATTCAAATAGAATGGTATTGACAGACGAACGAAGATCAAAGGTTTTAAATCTGATCCATCTGAATAACCGCAGCAATTTATTGGAAAAGACATATGTAAAATGTCAGGACTTGTGGATCTCAAATTAGAATCATATGTTTCATTTTAATCTAACATGTTTAGTCGACTGCGCCACTAATTTCTAGACATTTCCTTTCTTGGAATTCACCATCTTAACATGAAATAATCCCAATAGAGCTTGCGATTTTCTCAATATGAAGATGATGAAATTTCAGAAGAAAGTATGTAAACATTAATAGTTTACCAACTAAAACTAAAGAACTAAAACTAATGATTCAAATAGAATGGTATTGACGATGAACGAAGATCAAAGGTTTAAATCTGATCCATCTGAATAACCGCAACAATTTATATGGAAAAGAATAACATTTCAGGTATGTACGCCTACACATATTTAGTATAAAACAACTATAGACCTAACAGGTCAACACAATTGGAAGTAATACGCGAAATTTTATTCCTGCCCCGCAACAATTTATATGGAAAAGACATAACATTTCAGGTATGTAAGCCTACACATATTTAGTATAAACAACTATAGACCTAACGCTCAACACAATTGGAAGTAATACGCGAAATTTTATTCCTGAACCTACAATGTACATTAACCAAATAGATCTTTTCTCTATTTACATTTGGTAAAGATCTTTAATTTATTATGGCTGCAACAGTTCAAATTTAGTAAAGGAAGAATACACACCAATAAAAAGATAAGGGACCAACCGAAAAGTACAACCTTTTATACCTGTAAAAATATAACTATGTGTTGAGCGGATGATTATAGGTTACTAACTAAAACAACTGAACACACACACACACACAACACCACACCACCACACCACACACACTATTATTATATATATATATCTATATATATAGTATACTATATATATATATATATATATTATATATATAATATATATATATTCTATATATATATATATATATATATATGAAAGAATATCGATCAAAAGTGCAAAGAACCTGAGAAGCAAAAGAGCACCAAAACCCGTTCGAAACTAACCTGAAATTCAGCTAGAAGAAATGGTCCACAACCTCTCGTCCTTCAGCTACACCTCGAGGAAGATCGAGAACGACCATATTCGAACCTAAATTCAACTCGAATTCCGCGTTACGACTGTTGCTGCGTGCTGCTACCGCTGTGCCTAAATCAAAGCAGATATATGTAGGTATAATTATTGTTATCTCCAAGTGTATGTATCTCAACTATAATATATTTCTAATTAAATCCAACGAAAGGGGCTTTACTGTTCATATATAAGATTCACAAAGTGTTGTAAAGAGTCTCAATTATTTAAATAGATTTTTTTAGATATACCAATATTGAGTATTATGGACTACTTATACCCCACAGTTTGATATACATGATAATATAAATTCCCACTATCATATTCCATTTATGAACTAATAGAAATGATATTTTTAGAACTTTGCAGTAGCCACATATATTTTTGCCAGTAAAAAACCATCCTGATGCAAGATGTAAAAGGCATCAAAATTTTTAAATAGTCCTCAATGTGAGGCGAACAGAGGAAAAGGACCCAACTGAAAATAGAATGGCAACTTGTTCAGAAATTTTTAAGAAAAATTTCAAAAGACAACACCCATATATGAAAGTTTGCAAAAATTGTTTACAGTAAAAAACAACTTGATGCAAGATTTAAAAGGCATCAAAATTTTTACATAGTCCTCAACTGTGAGGCAAACAGAGAAAAGGACGAACTGAAAATAGAAACGGCAACTTGTTCAGGAATTTTTAAGAAAAATTTCAAAAGACAACACCATATATGAAAGTTTGCATGAAGTTGAGAGGTACCTAAAAATTCGAGAGGTAGGCAAGGGTTATGGCCAAGAACCATAAAGTTAAAGCAAATTTTAGACAAATTAAGGTCCCCTCTGCTAGTTTGGACACCATCATTTGAACTATGATTCACACGGATCTCTGCACAGTAGCTCTCAACCTCTGAATCACTGATTGAGTAGCTCTCAACATTAATCCATGAGAAAAATAGTTCGGTTCTCATTCAAATGTACACTATCAAGATTCTCCAAATAGTAGGCAATAACTGAACATTAGTACCAGAAAAACTGCATAAAGTTAAAACCGACGACCATAAAAAGAAGCACATTTTGATCCACAATTATCCACTCAAAGAAGGCACAGCAGTAAATTACCATCTGAATGTATTAGTCAAGCTCAAATTTGCAAAAGTCAACTTTAATACATGGAAAAAATAGTTTCATCATCATTCTAACATCTTTGTAAGTAGAATGAAAGTACATAATGATTCGTCCCCAAATACTAAGTCATAACTAAGCATTGCTATCAGTGTAAAACATGATATTTGAACGAAATAAGCAAGCAAGCGCAAATTTGGTTCGAGTTTTAACATTTGACAAAGACACTTACCACTAAATAACCACCAAAATATGTTAGTTAAGCACAAAAACACACACTCCAATCTTCATCAATGCAAACAGAGTTTTGTCATTCATGCAAAATCCAACATTAATCCATGAGAAAAATAGTCCCGTTCTCATTCAGATGCCCTTTTACAGAACATAACCAACACCAAGTGCTCACAGGCCATACACCGACACCAACTACCAATTCTACTAAATTTAGTAATTCAAAAGGCGTTCTTAAAATTCCACAAACATACGAAATTACCATAAAATTGTAAAGTGCTAATCATTTTTAGATTGATTACACATCATGGCTATCTTTACCTTTGCATCCGGCCCACTGTTTATTACCATAATATAGCAACTGTGGAAACCCAACAATGGGTTGTAGCTCTGTATAAAGGTGCAGAATTAAAGCATGGAGTGAACCATGGACGGAAGCTCCGCATATAGGTGCAGTAGTTCAATAGGTGCAGATTTAAAGCTAAGATTGAAGCATGTTAAGGTTTGTAAGCTCTGCACCTATATTAAAGCATGGGTTGAAGCATGAATCGAGATAAAAGAGTAAAGCATTGTAAGGTCTTCATGTAGGTGCAGAATTAAAGCATGGATTGAAACATGGAGTGAACAGAATTAAGGCATGGATCGAGATAAAGGAGTAAAGCATTGTAAGGTCTTCATATAGGTGCAGAATTAAAGCATGGATTGAAGCATCGAGTTAACAGAATTAAGGAAGTAAACCATTGTAAGCTCTGCCAACGGGCTGCAGTAGAAAGCATGGATTGAAGTTTACTAATATAGAATAAAGTAGTAAAGCATTGTAAGATCTACATATAGGCGCAGTAGATGCATGGATTGAAGCATGTAATGAAGCTCTGCATATAGGTGCTGTAGTTCAATTAGGTGCAGAATTAAAACATATATTGTAAAGCATTGTAGGTTCTGCACCTATATTAAAGCATCCATGCCTCAATCCATGTTTCTACTTCACCTATATTAAAGCATGGATTGATTAAGAAGAATGCAGTAGAAAACATGGATTGAAGCTGAGCGAAATGAAATAAAAAGTGAAGCATTGTAAGATTTTTATACAGGTGCAGATTTACAATATGTAGTGAAGAGAATTAAGAAAGTAAACCATTGTAAGGCCTGGCAACAAAAATAAGTAGAAAGCATGGATTGAAGCTTAAAAAATGGAATAAATAATTAAAGTAGTGCAAGATATTCATATAGGTGCAGATTTAGTCCTACATCGGCCAACGGAGAATGAAAACTTATTGACCAGTTTCTTTCGAAAAAATTAAAGCATGGATTGAAACATCGAGCGAACAGAATTAAGGCATGGATTTTTAAGCATTGTAAGGTCTTCATATAGGTGCAGAATTAAAGCATGGATTGAAGCAAACCAGTGTAACCTCTGCCAACGGGCTGCAGTAGAAAGCATGGATTGAAGTTTACTAATATAGAATAAAGTAGTAAAGCATCGTAAGATCTACATATAGGCGCAGTAGCTGCACAGATTGAAGCATGTAATGAAGCTCTGCATATAGGTGCTGTAGTTCAATTAGGTGCAAAATTAAAACATATATTGTAAAGCATTGTAAGTTCTGCACCTATATTAAAGCATCCATGCCTCAATCCATGTTTCTACTTCACCTATATTAAAGCATGGATTGATTAAGAAGAATGCAGTAGAAAACATGGATTGAAGCTGAGTAAAATGAAGTAAAGAAGTGAAATTATATAAATAATTCTTGCAAAAAAAATCAACAATATGTTCTTCAAAATTATATGAAGACAGCTCTATTTCATGTGTATATGAAGAACACCATTCATGTATCTGAGGATAAGTATATGAAGAGCACCTTTCATTTCTATATCTCCTGGGCTCCCCCTCTTTCCTACCAGAAAGGTGCCTTTTATTTATGTATTATGTATATGTATATTATAAGTATTCCATGTATTTGTATACAAAATCAGAATTTCAAGATATGACGAAATATTGAACACCATCATCACCATCATGTAAAGTAAAGGTAAAAAAAATATTTAAAATGCGAGGCTCAGATAATTTTCCAACTCAATCAAAAGAAAGAGTAGAGAATGGAAGCAGTACTTCTTTTTCAATGCAGGGTCACAGTATAAACAACAGCTGGTTGCCGAAGGTCACCGAGGGATATTCATATTTGTACACGAAGGGAACACAAATACTTAGGCTGGAGTGAGAGAAGGGGAAAGGAACAACACCCCTACAAATTTTGGGGATGCAAGCAGCGAGTATTGGCAATGGGTTGCAGAAAGAACATTTGGTTCTTCATAGCCATCCAACAGTACCATTTTTTTGCATGCACGCCATCACCACCCAAGTAGTAACCCAACACCCAAGGCCGTCCAAAATCTGTTGTTATTCGTTATGTATCATCATAGCCCGCAAAAAAATAAGTAAACACGAAAAATAGAATGTAAATTAATTAGAGAAGAACCAGGAAAAAATAGGGAAGAACTCAAAGTAATCAAGAGTGAACTCCAAAATAGGAAATGTTTATGGACTTCAAGTCAAGAAAAGAAGATCGAAAATAAATGAACAGTCACCATCACGTAAATTAAAGGTAATAAAAAATCGCCAACCACCAATTGTACTAAATTCGCTAATTCAAAAGGTGTTCTTAAAATTCCACAAAACATGGATTGAAGCTGAGTAAAATGAAGTAAAGAAGTGAAGCATTGTAAGATTTTTATATAGGTGCAGATTTACAATATGTACCGAAGAGAATTAAGAAAGTAAACCGTTGTAAGCCCTGGCAACAAAAAAAAGTAGAAACCATGGGTTGAAGCTTACAAATCCGGATAAATAATTCAAGCAATGCAAGATATTCATATAGGTGCAGATTTAGTCCTACATCGGCCGAACGGATAATGAAAACTTATTGACCAGTTTCTTTCGAAAAAATTAAAGCATGGATTGAAACATCGAGCGAACAGAATTAAGGCACGGATTTGTACTGTAGAACCCCAAAACAACCACAATGATATTCAAACCTCACTACTCTAAACCAGCAAGAAAGAACAGTAAAACATCTAAAAATTCCAGTAACAACATTGTATACAAAATCAGAATTTGAAGATGTGACGAAATATTGAACACCATCATCACCATCATGTAAGTAAAGGTAAAAAAAAATATTTAAAATGCGAGGCTCAGATAATTTTCCAACTCAATCAAAAGAAAGAGTAGAGAATGGAAGCAGTACTTCTTTTTCAATGCAGGGTCACAGTATAAACAACAGCCGTTTGCCGAAGGTCACCGAGAGATATTCATATTTTTACACAAAGGCAACACAAATACTTACGCTGGAGTGAGAGAAGGGGAAAGGAACAACACCCCTACAAATTTTGGGGATGCAAGCAGCGAGTATTGGCAATGGGTTGCAGAAAGAACATTTGGTTCTTCACAGCCATCCAACAGTACCATTTTTTTGCATGCACGCCATCACCACCCAAGTAGTAACCCAACACCCAAGGCCGTCCAAAGTCTGTTGTTATTCTTATGTATCATCATAGCCCGCAAAAAAATAATTAAACACGAAAAATAGAATGTAAATTAATTAGAGAAGAAACAGGAAAAAATAGGGAAGAACTCAAAGTAATCAAGAGTGAACTCCAAAATAGGAAATGCTTATGCACTTAAAGTCAAAAAAAGAAGATCGAAAATAAATGAACAACCACCATCACATAAATTAAAGGTATAAAAAATCACCAAGCACCAATTCTACTAAATTCGGTAATTCAAAAGGTGTTCTTAAAATTCCACAGAATACGAAATTAGCATAAAGTTGTAAAGCGCTAATCATTTTTAGCCTGATTACATATCATCGCCATCTTTACCTTTGCATCCGGTCCACTGTTTATTAGGATAATATAGCAATGTGGAAACCCAACAATGGGTTCTAGCTCTGTATAAAGGTGCAGAATTAAAGCATGGAGTGAAGCATGGACGGAAGCTCTGCAGATTTTGATCCACAGTTATCCACTCAAAAAAGACACAACAATAAATCACCATCTGAATGTATTAGTCAACTCAAAATTGCAAAATTCAACCTTAATATCAGGAAAAAGAATTTATATTATACATTTTTTTCAAAGTAAGCACCAAACAATGTAAGATGGTTGATGAAAGAACAACAATTAAAAGTAAACCATCTAAGAATATGCCTGTGCTTCTTGAGTGAAAAAACAAAGTAACTTTAGATGTGCTTACTATCATTCATTATATGCTCTAATTACAGAGTAAAGTGCATGCTTAAATCAAGCAAAAGAAGAATAATCAAAGACGAACATTCAAAATCCTAAACAATTGGAGCAAGAGTTTGCACAACTTGTGCAACATTAATACAAAGCAATCAACCTACCATAATTCCATCTTAGGGTTTTCTCACCAGGACATGCACTTTGAAATGGATATTTATCATCCTCATCATCCAAATGAACTTTACTCTCATCAATGACTTCACCAGTGTATCACGAATAAATGAGCCCGCACGGATCGGGTTCCATGAGCGAAGGCCCCAACCACGTGTCGATGTATCAATTGTTCTTCTAGTTACAATAGCTGGTTAGTTAGGTGTTTGTGCGACTAAATGGCCTTTAGATTTGAGTAAGTTTGGGTATTCATGAGAATGTCTGTAGATCAAGGGGTGCTTTGGGAATGTATTTCCTACAACCGGGAGTGTAGCAATCCCTACACACGGAATTGACGCCGCTGCTCACCAGCAGCAGGACAAATCCATACCATCCAATGTGAACGGTGCTGCTGCTGCCAGCAGCCTGCAGGGCAGTCAGCAGCAAGCTGCTGCTGCTACTTGCAGGGCAGCAGCAGTCTGGTGCTGCTGCTGCTGCCTTGGATTGCCATGAATTGTGTTTCTCGTGCATAATGAAAACTGTCTATCCAAAAATGCCTTCTCAATTTCTTTATAAGCCATATGACTATCTTTGTAAGTAGAACAAAAATACATAATGATTCGTCCCCAAATACTAAGTCATAACTAAGCATTGATATCAGTGTAAAACATGTGCATAATGAAAACTGTCTATCCAAAAATACCTTCTCAATTTCTTTATAAGCCATATGACTATCTTTGTAAGTAGAACAAAAATACATATGATTCGTCCCAAATACTAAGTCATAACTAAGCATTGATATCAGTGTAAAACATGATATTTGAACCAAATAAGTAAGCAAGTGCAAATTTGGTTCGACTTTAAGCATTCGACAAAGACACTTAGCAGTAAATAACCATCAAGATATGTTAGTCAAGCACAAAAATACACACTCCAATCTTCATCAATGCAAAAAGAGTTTTGTCATTCACGCAAAATCCAACAATAATCCATGAGAAAAATAGTTCAGTTCTCATTCAAATGTCCTTTTATAGAACGCAAAAAACACACCGCTATCAAGATTCTCCAAATAGTAGGCAATAATTGAACATTAGTATCAGAAAAACTGCATAAAGTTAAAACCGACAAGCATAAAAAGACCAGATTTTGATCCACAATTATCCACCCAAGAAAGACACAATAAATAAATCACCATCTGAATGTATTAGTCAACCTAAAAATATATATATATATATAATATATATATATATATATATATAAAGAAGTGAAATAGAGGTGCTCATTTAAAGATATAAGAGTTCTTCTTCTTTAATTACCTTCTCTCGGATCTTTGGTTGCCCGCAAGTAGGCCATCCAAAGCATACCCACTATCCGCAAAGCATAAAGATACATGAAAATTGTTCTTCGATTAAGCGAATTTTACCCAAGTATAAAATGTTAAAAACACAACATCGAACCAAAACCACCATTAGTAGATCAAACCAAGATAGATAAATTTTCAATATCCGAAATTTACATACATATATATATATATATAGATATATATATATATATATATATATATTATTATATATATATAGATATATATATATTATATATATTATATATATATATATAAGTTTAGTAGATGAAATGAAGATAGTGTAAATTTTCAAGGATGCAGGACATATATGAAAAGGAAGCTTTAAAGAATCGAATAGAAATTAATTTAAAAAAAAACAGAACAAATAAGAAGAACTAAAAGTACTCAAGAGCGAACTCTAAATAGGAAATGTTCATAGAACACTTAAAGTCAAGAAATGAACATCCAAAGTAAATTACATCACCATTACATAAAATGCAAGGTAGTAAACAATATTGTATAACTGCAGGCTCAAATAATATCCCAACGCAATCCCTTCCAACACAATTCCAAAACGATGAGAAAATAGAAGGCATATATTTTTTTTTTATGTTGGATCAGTGGATAAACAGAGTTTGGTTGTGAAGGGCGCCGACAAATAGAAAATAAAAAGAGTAGAGAATGGAAGGAATACTTTTTTTTTTGTATGCCGACAAATATAAAAAGAGTATGAGAATGGAAGGAATACTTTTTTTTTTTATGTAGATGAGTGGATATACACAACAGCCGTTGCGGAAGGTCACTGATTTCTTTGCATGAACACCGTCGCAAATCCAGTACTATTGAACACCCAACGCCAGCCAGATCTGTTGTTATTCCTTATGTATCATCATAGCCCGTAAAAAAGAAATAAGCAAAAAAAAAGTAGAATTTCAATTACTTAGAAAGAAGGAAGAAACAATA
>CM055060.1:46301216-46335787 GCA_029204045.2 Tillandsia leiboldiana | reverse complement strand
CTGCCGAGGGTGCAGAGTGGAGCAGACGCGTATTGGGTTATTGTGACAGACGCACAAGTCTGCTCACGTTCTGCCTGTACAGATGACTTGGCCGTTGGGCGACTTGCAACATTTATTTGGATAGGTGGTGAGCTTCACGGTGTACCACCCGCCCCGATTGTATCAGATAGGGCCCCGAGATTTGTATCGACCTTTATTTGGGGAGGCTACAGTCCACGCCTTGGGGACCCAGCTCCCGGTTTTAGCACGCATTCCACCCAAACTGATGCAGCTCCGAGCGCACCATACAACCCTCGAGCATGTTGAGAGCGTGCGTCATGGATTTTGGAGGAGGGTGGTACCGGCACTTAGCATTGGTTGACGTTTGCGTACACCAACCCTATCAGGCGAGCATTCAGATGCAGCTCCGTTTGAGGTGTTTTGTATGGACGCAAGTGTCCCGGTCGCCCTTGTATTGGAGTGACGTGGGTGAGAAGAGGAATTTTGGGACCTGATTTACTGCTGAGGCTAAGGAGAAAGTCAGATTAGTTCGCTGACATCTTGAGATAGCCCAGAGTCGTCAGAGGAGCTACGCTGATACTCGACTGCGAAGACCTGGAGTGTCAGATTGTGATCATGTCTTTTTGAAGGTCTCTTCGCCTTCGAAAAAGGGTCCGGAGATTGGAGTTCGGGGAAGCTCGGTCCCCGTTTCTTGGACCCTTCGAGGTACTTCAGAGAGCGCCATGTGGCTTACAGAGTTGCCCTTCCTCCACTCCTTGGCCGAGTTCATGATGTTTTCCACGTCTCGGTTCTGAGGAGATATGTTTTCGATCCTACGCAACGTGATTGACTTCACTTCCTTGGAGGCGGCGGGACCTTGGATAGGAGGGCGCCCATTTTCGAATTCTAGCTCGTGAGGTGAGGGACTTGCGCAACCGGCCATTCCGTATGTGAAGATCTTGTGAGCATCACGAGGAGCGTGAGGCTACTTGGGAGCTAGAGACGTTGATGAGATACCTATCCCTTCTGTTCGAGATTCCGGTTGGGTACGCCTGTTTTGTTTTCCTTGTTTCGGGGACGAACTTCATTTAGTGGGGGGTGATCCGGGTTCCCCATGCAACTTTTTCGGTAATCCACTATATAGACACCTAGTGTTGGTGTATCTGACCAATAGTGCATCAAAGGGATGCCACAGATGGACCCTGTGAGGTATCTTTAGCTGTATTGGCCTTTGGCTGCATTTTGCCAAATTTTTTAAATGGTTTTTGGTCAAACAGAGGTTGGATTGGATTCGGCACAAAAAAATGCTTAAAAAAAACGGCTATTTTCCTTGTTTGATTCTGAGTACGGATGCCCAAAAACATCTGGCGGTCTCATGGCGCGCGGTCTCAGATCTGGCGCGGCGGTGCATGGACCAGGGCGGGGGACACGTGGCAGTCCCCCGTTGGTCGGTGCCGCGGCGGCCTGCGCCCACAGAACCCGGAGTAGGTGTGCGTGGACCGGGTTGCATGGGACACGTGTCGGCACACTATTCGCGGCCCACGAGCTCGCGCACGGGACGCGGGCGGCGCCTCGGGGCGCGTGCGTGGCAAGCGGCCAGGCGGCGCCTGCCCGAACGTGTGACCGCGACAGTAGCCGAGACAGTTGGTGCCCCGCCATTCGCGGGCGCCACCTACCCTTTTGACCGGGAGACGCAGCGGCGGCACCGCGTGCGCCCCGCACAGCTGTTTGCTGTGCGGGACAACGGTGCGTCGTCCACCGGAGGCCACGGGCCACTCCCGGCACACCCGCAACAGCTGTTTGCAGTGCGGGACACGTGGCTGCACAAAGGGCGTTTCGCGGGCGCATCTCCTCGGTGTTGTGTTCCCGCCGGTTTTCGGGCGCCCGAAATCGTGGTCTAGTGTGTTACGGAATTTGAGTTGGCGTAGTTTCGTGAAAGTCTCAAGTCTTGAAGATTGAAGGTGAAGAAAGTTGGATCATTTAACTCAATCTCAAGAAAGAAGAATTCAAAAGGATCAGGTATGTTTAACTAAAGATTTTGTGTGATCCGAATACTTCTTGTAGTGTAGAAACACTTGGAAGAATCTTTCATTGCATAAAAATCAAAAACTGGACTTGGGACATGTTCAGGATCCGGATCAGGTTGTTCGATCCGGATCCCGAAGGTGGTTCGTTCATACTTCAGTTCAATCCGGATCGTAGTCTCTTGATCCGGATCCCGAACGTTGAGTTTACCATTTTTCTTGAACGATCCGGATCATGCTTCGCAATCCGGATCCCGAACGTTGATGTTTGGTAAACTGTATGAACGATCCGGATCATGCACTTCGATCCGGATCCCGAACCTTCGTTTTCTGGAATTTGCTGAATCGTTATGACGATCCGGATCACAGCTAACACGATCCGGATCGCCGTCCGTAAAATTTCCAGAAATGTTAGGTTTTTGATTCTTATCTCCTTCCTAGGGTTTCTAACCTATAAATAGACCCTATGACTCTTTTTCTAGGGTCAATCCACATAGTCAATAGCCGTCATTTTCTTATATCATTTTATACGGCTATAGATCCACATATAGAGAAGAAAGGAAATCATTAGAGAATACTCTATGTTTCTTCATCTATATTGATTAGTTTGATTCTAGGTTTTCATACTCACATCTTGAGTTGAATCAAACTAATGAATACTTAGATGGTATTTCCGATCTATCTTTGATCTAAGTATCGGCGGATCATCACCACCCAAAACAACGATTTACCCCAAAAATCGGCGCGTGGATTCGCGTGTCCTTGTGGATTCAAGGTTCAACCGCTCTCGTGGATTCAGAGCGAGGCACGTTCGTGGATTCGAAGGGTGCTATTGGGTGAAGACCGTGGATTCGGTCGGACGTCGTGGATTCGACGTTGGACGCCGTGGATTCGGCGTTGGGCGCAGATCGTGGATTCGAGAAGCGTCGCGGAGCGAGCGGAGAAGATCCTCTAGGAGCGTATGGAAAAGGTTGAGTCGTAAGTGTGTACGGTAAATCACCTTGTACGTGTTTTAATTCTAGTGGATTTCTGCCGTGTTATCGGTCCCCGTGGTTTTTTACTCCGGTGATGGAGTTTTCCACGTAAAAATCTTGCGTATTATTTTTATTTCCGCATTGGGTTTTATCGCACGATTTTTTGAGTGTTTATACGTTTACACCTATTCACCCCCCTCTAGGTGTTTTTTTCCCCTATTTAGATCCGTATTTCATATAACCCAACAAGTGGTATCAGAGAGGGAATAGGGTTGTAACAATGGTTGAAGGTGGAAACATCAACCGACCCCCGTTCTTCGATGGAACTAATTATGCGTACTGGAAAGTACGGATGAAAGCCTTTTTAATTTCCATCGACGAACGGGTGTGGCAATCAATTGAATTAGGATGGTCTAATCCAATTGAACTTAATGGTGATGTTCGCACCTTAAAACCTAGGTCGAAATGGACCAAGGAAGAGTTAGATTCATCTTCTTACAATGGCAAGGGAATTAATGCTATTTTTAATGCCTTATCTCAAACTGAATTCTCTCGCGTCTCGGCATGTGAGACTGCGAAAGAAATCTGGGATGTTCTTCAGGTTACACATGAGGGAACTAACCTCGTGAAGATTCAGAAATTGCAAATGCTTACGAGCAAGTTTGACTCTATCTTAATGGCAGAAAATGAATCTTTCACGGACTACTATACACGATTGCAAGACATCGTAAACTCATGTGCTAATCTGGGAGAGAAGATTCCAGAATTTAAGATTGTAAGAAAAATCTTAAGAACTCTTCCTGAACGATTTCGCCCAAAGGTTACTGCCATTGAAACTATTAAACACCCGGACGAAATACGTGTAGAAGAATTAGTTGGTTCATTACAAACTTATGAAATGACATTTACTACTAACAATTCTTCTGGAAAGGCATCCACTTCTAAGTCTTCAGGTTATGCGTTGAAAACAACTGAGGAAGAAGACTCGGATACATCCTCCTCAGACGATGACGAGAACCTTTCTATGGAGGAATTTGAGAAGCAGCTCGCTCTCTTGACAAGGAAGTTTCGCCGCAACTTTCGAAGGGGTAATTCAAGCAAATCTCCATCCTTCGGAAAGTCGAACAAAGGCAAGGGTACTTCAGGTTACAAGTCAAGAAAGCAAGAGAACCTCTCAAAGGATAAGAAAAGTTCAGAAGGACAACTACAATGCTTCAAATGTCGAGGCTACGGCCACATTGCAACGGAGTGTCCTAACAAGTATCCGGCAAAGAAGAAGGCGATGCAAGTCATCACTTGGGATGACAACTCAACGTCAAATGAGTCGTCTTCGAGTGATGAAGAAAAGAGCTCCACGGCATTCCACGCGTCCGTATCTTCACCCTTCATGTGCTTTATGGCAAGTACATCTGAGTCGTTGTCCAACTCCACTGTTGAAAAGAACGCAACGGACAACGAATCGGATGATTCGGAAGGTGAAGATTTTGCTCTAGCCTACCACAGACTTTTGAGGGACTCAAAGAAAGTGGCTAAGCAAAACAAGAGTTTGAGAGGGAGAGTGCATGATCTCGAAGAAGAAGCAAAAAGAGCGACTTCTCTCTCAAACGCTCTTGAAGTGGAAAGGGAAAACCTGATAAAAGAAAATGCTTCCCTTCAAGAGTCCAATGAGCAACTTGAAAAGGAACATACAAATCTGGTGGATAACGCGAATCACTTTTCAAAGCTCTACAACGAGGCTCGACAGGATAACCTGGAAATGACAAAGACCATTTTCCAACTCAAGAATGACTTACAGCGATTCTCTTCAGGAAGGAGTAAGTTGGATAGACTTCTTGGTCTTGGTCAATCAAATAGGTTCGGCCTCGGATACACTCAAACTGGAAACAGTCCAAGTTCGAGTGAGACAGTTTTTGTGCCTCAGTCGGTATCTCCTCCTCCGACACCGGAATTCAAGACAAACAACGACAACAAACCTACTTCATCCTCTTTGGGATCGTCAAGATCTAAGGTATGTTTTCGTTGTGGTGTTTCAGGGCACATTAGAAGATATTGCAAGACGGGAGTCGAACGCTCATCTCAAAGACCTCTTGCAACAACTACCAAAACGGCTCCTCCCCGAAAATCAAAGCAAAACTTTTCAAATGAAAAGAGATTTGGTAGTTCATCGCGCAAGACGATTTCATCAAGGAACAACAATCGCTATAACAAGACGCCTTCACCTAGGCATATAACTTCTCGACCATTACCGACGCACTCCAAAAGGGTTTGGGTGCGCAAAGGTGAAATTTTCCCTTGTCTTGTTTCCAATGTTTCCTTGCATGCATATGATAGTTCGTCTTGGTATCTGGATAGCGGGTGTTCCCGTCACATGACCGGTGACAAAAATAGTTTTCAAAATCTTGAGAAATCTCCGGAGGACACGTTGTTTTCGGAGACGGTCGATCTTCCAAAATTGTTGGAAAAGGGACGGTTGCTATTCTAGATGGCCCGATTTTGAAAAACGTCTTATTTGTTGATGGCCTTAAGACTAACCTCATAAGCATAAGTCAACTTTGCGACAATGGTTTTTCAGTTAACTTTTCATCTGTCGAATGCGTTGTAACTGATAAGGACCATGTCTTCTTTTTAAAAGGGGTTAGATCGGAAAACAATTGTTATGTTGTTCCTAATAAATTTTCTGAAAATTGTAACTTAGCTGCTTTGAATAATGAAACTCTTTGGCATGAAAGGCTAGGTCACTTAAATTTTAAGGAACTTACTAGAATTTCAAACAAGGACGTGGTCAAGGGGATTCCAAAGCTTTTATTTAAACAAAACGTTGTGTGTGGTGGTTGCCAAAAGGGAAAACAGTCTAGGACTGCACACAAGAACTTGAGCCACGTTGGTACAAAACGGCCCTTGGAACTTTTGCACATGGACCTAATGGGGCCAACCCGTCAACCATCTTTGGGAGGTAAATGGTACATTTTTTTATTGGTTGATGATTTCTCTCGGTTTTCTTGGGTAGCATTTTTAAAAGAGAAAGCTGATACGTTTGACTCTTTTCATGAGATTTGCCATCGTATTATGATTGAAAAGAATGAAAAGATCATTCGAGTTAGAAGTGATAGAGGTGGAGAATTCATAAATTCAAAATTCATTGATTTTTGTACTTCAAACGGAATTAAACATGAATTCTCGGCACCCTATACACCTCAGCAGAATGGTGTTGTTGAGCGCAAGAACAGGGTTGTTCAAGAGATGGCGCGTGTGATGCTTCATAGCCGGAATTTACCGCTACATTTATGGGCTGAAGCTGTGAACACCGCTGTCTATGTCATTAATAGAGTTTACTTGCGCCCAGGAACTTTAAATACACCATATGAGCTGTGGTTTTGTAGAAAACCCAACATCAAATATTTTCGTTTCTTCGGGAGTCGATGTTACATTTTACGTGACCGTGAAAATCTTGGAAAGTTCGACTCTCGAAGTGATGAAGGGATCTTTCTGGGTTATTCTACGAATAGCAGAGCATATCGAGTATTTAACATTGAATCTAAGACGATCGTAGAATCTATAAATGTTAAAGTAGATGAAGCTTTTCACTTTGAAACTGGAAAATCTACCCTCGATATCTCTCTAGATGATGATTCTCCTGCTAGTGCATCTTCTCATAATAATACTTCCAATATTAATGATGCATCTAATGGTTCTTCTAGTTTATCTGATGTGCAGGAATCATCTCATATATCTCCGAGTACTCCGCTTCAACAAACGTTACGAATCTCCAAGGATCATCCGGAATCGAATATTATTGGAGATCCACAAGAAGGAGTCCGAACTCGGAGGCAGTTGGTTTGTGGATTCGCTTGCTATGTATCTTTAATCGAACCAAAGAACATAGATGAAGCTCTTCAGGATGACTACTGGATTAAAGCAATGCAGGAAGAGCTCCATCAATTTGAGCGAAACAAAGTCTGGGAATTAACGAAGCCTCCAAAGCAACACAATGTGATAGGTACCAAATGGATCTTCAAGAACAAGAAAAATGAGGATGGTACTATCATCAGGAACAAGGCACGATTAGTTGCTCAAGGCTACTCTCAAGTAGAAGGTATAGACTTTGACGAAACATTCGCCCCTGTAGCTAGACTCGAGTCCATTCGTATACTATTTGCTATTGCTTGTCATTTTAAAATCAAATTATTTCAAATGGACGTTAAGAGCGCATTTCTAAATGGGTTTTTAAATGAGGAAGTTTATGTGGCTCAACCGAAAGGTTTTGTAGATCATAAACAACCTAACCATGTTTTTCGTTTGAAAAAGGCTCTTTACGGTCTGAAACAAGCACCGCGAGCATGGTACGAAAGGTTAACAAAGCACCTTTTGGAGAAGGGCTATACTCGAGGGGGAGCTGATAGGACTCTCTTTGTGAAGCATTATCAAAGCAATTTTATTGTAGCACAAATATATGTCGATGACATAGTATTTGGCGCAACAAGAGATAACGATGCTTCTAAATTCGCGGAGACCATGAAAAGCGAATTTGAGATGTCCATGATGGGCGAATTGACTTATTTTCTTGGATTGCAAATTAAACAAAATGATGAAGGCATTCACTTGAGTCAATCCAAGTATGCAATGGAGTTGGTCAAAAAGTTTGATCTAGAAAATTGTAAAGATTTTCCGACTCCAATGGGAACTAGCCACAAGGGACTTGGAAGTGAATCACATAGTGAGAATGTAGACGAGAAACTGTATCGAAGTATGATTGGAAGTCTACTTTACCTCACGGCTAGTCGCCCGGATATATCTTTTGGTGTTGGGATTTGCGCGAGATATCAATCAGCACCAAAGGAGGTTCACCTGAAAGCGGTGAAAAGGATCATCCGGTATATCAAAGGATCAATTAATTTCGGAATTTGGTATCCTATGGGAACAAGTTTGGATATTGTTGGATACTCAGATGCCGATTGGGCAGGATCAGTGGATGATCGGAAAAGCACGAGTGGTGCATGCTTCTATCTTGGCCATTGCCTTGTTGCATGGCACAGTAAAAAGCAGAACTGCATAGCACTCTCGACTGCCGAAGCGGAATACATTTCAGCTGGAAGTTGCTCAACTCAACTCATTTGGATGAAAAGCGTATTGAGCGACTTCCGCATTTCAGCATCTTCGGTAACAATACTTTGTGACAACACTAGTGCTATTAACATTTCTAAAAACCCTGTGTTGCACTCTAGAACAAAACATATTGAACTTAGATATCATTTCCTTAGAGAGCTAGTTGAATCAAATACTCTTCAACTTTCATATATTTCAACTGAGGATCAATTAGCTGACATTCTAACAAAACCTTTGGATCAAAAACGTTTTATTCATTTACGAAAAGCAATTGGGATGCTTTCCTTGAAATAATCTTCTTTTTGAAATCTTTGCTTAGGATAGGTTTTGTATTTGTTTTTGTTTTGTTCATTATCTATGTTTGTACATAGGACATTAATTGAGCATAGATCATAATTGACTTTAATTGCATCTTTTCGCACATTTAGAAATTTATTATGCTTTTGCCATCATAATATTTCACTGTTGCAATGATCATTTATGTTAATTAAATCATCTTCTGAGTGATCAAAGTCAATTTCTCTCTCTCTATGATCTCTTGGTATAGTCATTATCTTATTTGACTGCTTAGTCGAGTATGAAATCGAGATCAATTTTTGGTTGAATACTTTATATCTTAAATAATTGATAGCCAATTGAGGGGGAGTCTTAGAAAAGGTAAAATGCTCGAAAGATGTGGAAAGAGTTACATCCCAATGAGGAGTGTGAAAACTACCACCACATGGAGGAAAGAGCTACCACCTCGGTCGTCCGAGTATTGTGTGCAGCTACCACATGTATACCAAGCATGGTTGTTCAAATTTTTGATTAAGTAAAATGCATGTTGAAATACTTGACTCTGTCAAATTTCAAGGTTGGTATAAGGTGGGTTTTTAATGAAAGATGCTCAAAGAGCCACTCTCTTCAACAGATTGTCTAGATACATTATCTACTATATTTGGGATTTCAAACATCTATTGATCTTTGTATTTCATTTTCTTTACTGAATTGATGATTTGATAAAGGCATTACTCATAAGATCAAGTTAGATGTGATTGAAGGTGTTCAACTTTAAGGGATTTAATTCTTGTAAATTTTCGTTTCATTTTTGGATATTATTGATGGATTTGGCATAATCTAATTCTTGTTGTATGAAACGATGATTTTTGTTTAAAGTTGATACACGTTTGTGCTTACAATCTTTTTCTGGTTTTTCTTGAATTTCTCTGAAATTTTCTAAAGAAAAAGTTGGGGCCGATCCGGATCGGGCTAGATGATCCGGATCCCGAACGCAGGAATTCTTCTGCGGGCTGACGATCCGGATTGTATCTGCCGATCCGGATCCCGAACGCAGTTTCTCACTGCGGGTAGCCGATCCGGATCGCAGTTATGAACTGATCCGGATCGCGGCTAGGTTTTATAAGGAACGAAAGGGGTTTTTGATTTCATTACTCCAATCTTTTGTTCCAAAGTTTCCAGAGCCTCTCTCTCTAGATTTCATCCTTCCTGGAAGCTTTCAAACTCAAGTTCTTCAGTTCCAAGTAAGTTTTATTGATCAAAATCTCGGTTTTTCACCGTTTTTCTCTTTTCCTCCTCAAACGTGATGTATTTCTTGGATTAACTTTGTTTGTGGATGGTTTTTTGATCAAATTTCTTTTGAAATAAGAACTCTGAGTAGATTAGTTTTGATTATATGCTAGGTATTCTCCTGATTAACGGATTTTTAGGCTTCGATTTCTAAAATTTCGGTTTTAGGGCATATAATAAGGATTTTCGAAAATCATGCAATTGATCTATTTTTAAAAGTCCTTTTGCAAAACTAATTTGATTCTTAGTCTCTCTACATGATTATGATTGTTTGGGTACAACTTTTTCAATTTTTGAAAATTGACAATTTTTCATGTGCTCTTGAGTTGGTCTACACAGGATTCCTTTTTCTCAAGAAACCATTAGCAATGGTGATCACTTGGATTGTTTTTCTACTTGCGGCTATGGTTCATACGAGAGACACCGTCAAGCCCAAGAGGGCTAAGAAGGCTAAGAAAGCGAAGAAAGCTAAAGATGATTCCGATACAGAATCTGAAACGGAATCAATTGATTGGGATAAACTGCAGTTTGAAGCAACGACTGTTCCGACTGCTTCAAAGGGAAAAGCACCTGCAGAAACATCAAAGGCTCCGCCCACTGCTGCTGAGAAAGGCAAAGCTCCAATGGAAGAAACTTCTGGGAAGACAAGAAGAAAAAGTGTTGCTCGCAAGAGAGGAAGTGCTCGAGGAATCACCATTGAGCAACCAGCTGCTAGCCAAGCACCTCCACATGACTTTATCAGCTCGGCTAGGATTAAGGAAAATGAAGATGGAAGTGGAATTCAAAGTACTGAATCCCTCTCTAGAGCATACTCTGTACCTAGCGAATTCGCATGGACTGAAGACCAGCATGCATCATCTGCCTCTACAACTCGTCCAGCGACTTCCAAGAGAAACGCTCTAGCAGCTACTGTATTGGCAGCCATTCATCAGGACCAAAGAAGACTTTCTGCTGAGCAAGAGAAATTGGCATTAGGTTTCCGACAAATGGCTGCTGACCAAAAACAGATGAAAAAGAAATGTTCCAAATTATCGCGAATGCTGAAAGGAATCTTGAACAAGATAGACGATACTAGCTCAGATAGTTCTGATTTGGCTTGATCTTTTATGCTCTAACCCTTATCGTTAATATTGCAGGTTTTTAAGTTTTAAGTGTTAATTTTAGTTCTCAGGATTTTCTTGACTGTGAACTATTTAACTCTCCTTAAATTTTGTAATTTTGGCTTTGTTTGTGACAAAAAGGGGGAGAGAGTTTGAGAGAACTTTGAACAATGAATGATGGTATGAATGATGAAATGATCAAGGCAAGTATGATCAAGGTAAGTATGATCTCAACAATGAATGATGAATGATGGTATGAATGATGAAATGATCAAGGCAAGTATGATCAAGGTAAGTATGATCTCAACAACTTCAACTTTTGGTTTTTATCTTGTGATTGTTTGTTTGCATGTCTCGACTAACTATTCGACTAACTATTTGGACATGTATTATTACTAACAAGTTGATGTTGGACTAACAAGTTTGTGACATTTGGTTTTTGATTGCATAGAAGATATGTTGGCTCTTAACCTTGATCAAATTACATATCTTTATATATATAAGATGTTCACAAACATGTTCATGACATTTGGTTTTTGTTTGCAAAAAGGATATGTTGGTGCTTTAACTATGATCTGTTTACATATCTGAATGTATAAATGTCATGGTAAGTATAAATGAGTATAAACTTCATCTCTGGTTGTGGTTTTTGAATGATATGAAATTCTTGAGGTATCTAACGATTTCTTTTGTCAAGAATGATTTCTTTTTGCAGAGAGTACAGATGTCTAAGTCTAGAGTCTGTTTTAGGAGTTTAACTCATGTATTGTATTTTGGATCTCCATTGTAAATTTTTGTTGTATGGTGATAGCAACAAAAATATCTTTTTGAATTTTCTTTAGTGGATCTATGTTTTGTCACGAAACCGCCAAAGGGGGAGATTGTTACGGAATTTGAGTTGGCGTAGTTTCGTGAAAGTCTCAAGTCTTGAAGATTGAAGGTGAAGAAAGTTGGATCATTTAACTCAATCTCAAGAAAGAAGAATTCAAAAGGATCAGGTATGTTTAACTAAAGATTTTGTGTGATCCGAATACTTCTTGTAGTGTAGAAACACTTGGAAGAATCTTTCATTGCATAAAAATCAAAAACTGGACTTGGGACATGTTCAGGATCCGGATCAGGTTGTTCGATCCGGATCCCGAAGGTGGTTCGTTCATACTTCAGTTCAATCCGGATCGTAGTCTCTTGATCCGGATCCCGAACGTTGAGTTTACCATTTTTCTTGAACGATCCGGATCATGCTTCGCAATCCGGATCCCGAACGTTGATGTTTGGTAAACTGTATGAACGATCCGGATCATGCACTTCGATCCGGATCCCGAACCTTCGTTTTTCTGGAATTTGCTGAATCGTTATGACGATCCGGATCACAGCTAACACGATCCGGATCGCCGTCCGTAAAATTTCCAGAAATGTTAGGTTTTTGATTCTTATCTCCTTCCTAGGGTTTCTAACCTATAAATAGACCCTATGACTCTTTTTCTAGGGTCAATCAACATAGTCAATAGCCGTCATTTTCTTATATCATTTTATACGGCTATAGATCCACATATAGAGAAGAAAGGAAATCATTAGAGAATACTCTATGTTTCTTCATCTATATTGATTAGTTTGATTCTAGGTTTTCATACTCACATCTTGAGTTGAATCAAACTAATGAATACTTAGATGGTATTTCCGATCTATCTTTGATCTAAGTATTCGGCGGATCATCACCACCCAAAACAACGATTTACCCCAAAAATCGGCGCGTGGATTCGCGTGTCCTTGTGGATTCAAGGTTCAAACCGCTCTCGTGGATTCGGAGCGAGGCACGTTCGTGGATTCGAAGGGTGCTATTGGGTGAAGACCGTGGATTCGTTCGGACGTCGTGGATTCGACGTTGGACGCCGTGGATTCGGCGTTGGGCGCAGATCGTGGATTCGAGAAGCGTCGCGGAGCGAGCGAAGATCCTCTAGGAGCGTATGGAAAAGGTTGAGTCGTAAGTGTGTACGGTAAATCACCTTGTACGTGTTTTAATTCTAGTGGATTTCTGCCGTGTTATCGGTCCCGTGGTTTTTTTACTCCGGTGATGGAGTTTTCCACGTAAAAATCTTGCGTATTATTTTTATTTCCGCATTGGGTTTTATCGCAACGATTTTTTGAGTGTTTATAGTTTACACCTATTCACCCCCCTCTAGGTGTTTTTTCCCCTATTTAGATCCGTATTTCATATAACCCAACATAGTGCGCGAAACCAGGGACACATTCGGTATTTTCTCAATTGTTTTGAGCGGCCTATATATAGCCCGAGCCGCCTTCATTTGCAGGTTTTCCGCATTTCCGAGCTTCATTTTGACTCGAGGCCCTCAGCAAAGTTGATCCCCGCGCTGTGCTTCATACATCTGTGGATTTCTGGGATTTTGCGTGGCACGCTTTTCGAGATTTCCATTTATTTGACGCATTGCGACGTTCCTTCGCCGGTGTTTCCTCCCGTCGCGTTTCGTTGCGTGAGCTCCCCCGGCCTACTCCGACCACCTTTTCGAGCGATTCTTTTTTCGTTGGATCCGAGACAGGTAGGGCTACGATCTTGGTATTTTCAACATGTCCTAGTTTTTGGTTTTTCTTGGAGTTTTTCCGTGCTTACTTGGACCTTTGTTTACTGTGAGTTTTTCGGAGACAGCAGGATTGTTGCGTGGAGTTCTCCGCGCTCGAGCGTTGGATCGAGACGTGCTTCTACACTTTTTGCATCTATTCGTCGCGAGGATTATCGCCGTATTTTTTTGGGATTTTTCTGAGGCTTGTCCGGAGGTATATTTTCTCCCTTTATCTGTGCATGGGATTACAGTTGTATTGTTGTGAGGCTGTGTGCACCCTGTGTTGTGGAATTTGTAACTCGGCCTACGGGGCTCAGAATTGGACGTGCAGGTACCCGTTCCGAAGGTCTCGACGTGTCGATCGCAACAGTATTTTTATCGGATTTTTTGGAGCCCTTTCTGTAGGTGAATAATTTGCATCTTTGGGACTGTTCTTCAGGTTGTGTTGTACCCAGGAGGGTTTGCGGGTATTGCTGGACCCGTTGGATTTGGAGATATTGATTTCTGGGTATTTTCAGCTGTGGGACTTTGGACAGTTCAGCTCTTCAGGTGGGTTGCCTCGTCTTCAAGATCTTCGGACTGTGCATTAATTCTATCTGTATAGAAACTTGCATGTTGTGATTGTGTTATGAAGCATGATAGAATGTGAGAGCTGACATTTCCTATTGTTATATTGGTGATCATGTGATTTATTGTTTCCTTCAACCTGTTAATTTATTGTTATCTTGGGACTTGACCTAGCACCCCCGCCATATATTGCATGTTCAACCAGACTTGTAGAAAACTCCAACTTGGGCTAGGTTATTATTGCTTTAGACATTCCCACACTACTATTTACTGTTCCATCCTGGACTTAGAGTTTCCTTGCCCGGGTAGTGGGCCGAGAGGTCGGGTTGTTGTGGGATGCATGTACACTCGTGTCTGGGGACCGAGCGGAGTCTGATAGTAGTCTGTAGATCAGTGTTTCTTTTGGGGAGCCGTCTGAGTGACAGTGGGTCACGGCTGTGTAGTTTTCCAGCCTGTTAGTGAGAGAGTGTTTTGTTGGTTACAGCCGATCTTGTTGATCGAGGATTTGGATTATAGCCTGCATGAGCCACATTTGAGCTCGACAGAGATGCGCGGATACTTTTCTCGGTGGAGTCGCGCCCCTTGAGTGCCACTCCGGAGTTGGGCCTGATACTTTCGATCATGACTTATCGACGCAGTCCCTCTGGCTGGGCCAGTTTTGGCAGTCACGGATGCCCTACGTAGGTCCGATCCTCCGTGGATGTAACGGTAGTAGGTAGGCGCAGGTTTGACTGGACCCGAGGAGGCAGTCAGTGTAGATTGGGTGATCTGAGTTGAGGGTTAGTAGATGCACCATGTTCTTTCTGTTCCACTCCTTGAGCATCTTGACAGAGGCATAGTAGTTGCAGAGTTTATTTTTCCCAGCTTTTCCTTCCAGCACTGCATTTATTACTTTATGCCTCTAGTAGACTTAGTTGGCAGACCGTCGGGCTTGTTGGCGGTACCCACTGAAAACTACTGTGGGATGTAGTTCTCACACCCGTCGTGGTGTATTTTTTCCCAGGGACTTCTACTCCTGTTCCTGCTGCTCCTGTTGCTGCTTCTTCATATCGAGGTAAGGGAGTCGCGAGATAGATCCCTACCAGTCGTCTTCCTAAGCGAGAGTAGTGGTACCCCCTTTTTAGATTTTGAGAGTTACAGTTTGAGAGACCTTTGTAGTGAGGTTCAGAGTTGTACTTTTCTTTAATAGCTTAGAGACTTATGTATTTTGGTGAGGACTTGGGTTGTATATTCGTGGAGATGTATTTATTTTATTTCAGCTTTTACTTTTCAACTCTGATATCTGTATAGTGTAGATAATCTTTTGCAGGTTAGTCGCTACGTCTATACGGGGTTTCCCGTATGGGCGGCGGATCTGTTGGCGAGCCCGGGTCGCAGTTCGACCCCGGGGCATGACAGTTCGAGTGATCTGGATTCTAAGGGTTGTTCCTTCCTTGGGTCGTGAAAAACGAGAGGCTATGCCTAGAGCATGTTCTTATTTGATTTGTCTTGTAGGTACTAGTCTTTCGGGGTGTTCGAACTGTTAAGGAATTTGTTTTGGCGTATTTCGTGATGTGGTTAAATCTTGAAGATTGGAGATGAAGATGTTAGGATCATATACCTCAATCTCAAGAAAAAAGAATTCAAAAAGGTCAGGTACATTTAACTAAACAATCTTGGTGATCCGAATACTTCTTATTGTGTAGAAACACTTGGATGGATTTTTAATTGCATAAAAATCAAGAAACTGGACTGTTATATGTTTAGGATCCGGATCAGGGTACTACAGTCCGGACCCCGAACGTAGGTAGGTTCATGCGCTAATCCAGTCCGGAACACCCTTGGTTCAGTCCGGACCCCGAACGTGGATTCTGCAGAAATCGCATGAACAGTCCGGACCGTGGATACTTGTAATGTTCTGGTTTTTCCCGTACAGTTTTTCCGTTGAATCCACTGTGTAGAACACCTAGTGTTGGTGTGTCTGGCCCATGGTGCATCAAAGGGGTGCCACAGTTGGACCCTGTGTGGTATTTTAGCTGATTTGGTCTTCGGCTGTGTTTGCTGAATTTTAGAGAAGGAACTGGGCCAAGCGGAGTTCGGATTTGGATTCAGCGCGGAAAAACGCTTGAAAACGACTATTTATTTGTCGAATTTGGAGTCCGGATGACCAAATGCGGGCTTCCGGAAGTTTCGGGGGATTTCTGGTGCATGGGGGTACTCCGTGGACCGGCATGAGCCACGTGGCGGCCCCTCATTGGCCGGCCAACGTCGCTCGGTCCACGGGGAGGCGCGGCCGGTGCGTGGACCGCGTGGCGGGCCACGTGGCATGCGCGGAGTGGCGGGTTCACGCGGCACGGCTCAGCGGGTGCGCACGGATCTTGTGGACCGGGCGTAGGCCACGTGTCGCCTGGGGATTGGTGGGCTCACCCGGGCGCGGTCCACGGGTGCGCTAGGCGGTGCCTCGGGGCGCGCGCCAGCGCAGGAGCACAGTGCGGCCGGTCGGCCGCACATGGCCCGCACTCGAGTGCGGGCCACGTGTCGGCCGACCAGGGGGCGGGTGCATGCACCGCCCCCAGCGGGTCTGCGCCACGCGGCGTGCGGCCGGTCGCCCCGCACAGCTGTTTGCTGTGCGGGGGACACGTGGCCGCACCGCGTGCTTCCGGGCGGTCGGACGGACCCCCCGTCCGACCCCTTTTCGGATTCGGGCGCTCAAATGAGGCGCCCGAATCCGATAAAGGCTGGGGGTGGGCTCTTTGCCTATAAATAGGCTGTTGGAGGGCCATTTGCCCCTTTTCTGTGGAGATTTTCACAGAGCAACCTTAAGGAAAAATATTCCTCTACCAGAGACCTTCCTTGCTGAGTATTCCTGGGTTTTTAGGAGCATGTTTTTCGAGGTTGGCCATTTTCCGGCGCGGCGCGACACTCGTTCTTCGACGACCCGTTTCATCCCTTCACAGTGTTTAGGTTCCCCCGGCTCACCCCGACCTCCGATTTGGGTGATTCTTGCGCCATTGGACTCTCGGCAGGTAGGGCTTCATTTTTGATATTTTGAGTAGCCCCTGGTTTTCATGTGGATTTTGAGTTTCCTGAGCTTATTTGTGACCCATTTTTCCTCGCGGAGTTTTGGACAGCACCTGCTTGATTTGGCTATAACTTCGCGCTCAGGCGACGGATCGAGGCGATTCAAAAGGCATTTCTCATTTACATCTCGCGAGGAATCTCCTGGAATTTTCTCAGATTTTTTTGAATATTTTTCGAAGGTGGAAATCTCCTTTCTCTGTAACTTTTGGTACAGAAATTCTGCACAGTTTTGTTTGGGGTGTTCCCCTTGCCGAATTTGTATCTCAGCGAAGGAAGCTCGGTTTTGAACGTGCAGGTACTCGTTTCAACGGGTTCGTCGCAAGGAACGCGACGGTATTTTTCTTGGAATTTTCTGAGCACCCTTCACTGGTGAAAATCTGAGATCTTTAGATCAGTAATTTTGGGACAGATTTTGTGATGTTTGAAGGACTAAAATTATGTATGTTCTTCTTGGAGGTTTGGCACGGCATTGCGGTGAGTTTTGGTGTGAGCGCGGGTTTTTGCATTTGGGACAGGATTTTAGCGCTCGAGGTGGGTACCGTTGTTAACCTCTTACTTGGGATACCCCACTAGGCATATTGGAGTCAATCCGGTGTAATGTTGCTATTATACTAGTTGAATGAACATAGCATGCTTCATGAAAAGAAAAGGGCTTGTAACTGATATTTGTATCTTTAGAGGGCTAGATACTAATAAATGGTAAATTCTTGCAAATGTTAAGTTGATTAAAATCCCTGGGAACAATTGCTTAAATCTGTTGATAATTATCGGCTTAACCCATATCTTGCTTTGTGTTTAATTGAGAAACATATGCACATGTATAAATTAGCTTATGGCATGTTAGTACCTCAGATATTTCAAACAAAGGCATACTGTAATTCTTGTAGAATTGGAACACTGAAATTATTTTGATAAGTAAAGGACTCTTGCATGCTTGGAATGGTCACCTAGTTAGGCCACCTTTTTCTGCTACACTATCATGCTGGAATTGACTTAGGAGAAACCATGATTTCATTTTCTCCAGTTATCTTGACATAGGGGATGTCATGCTCAGGTCAGAGCAGGGGCTGGGATAGTGTAGTCAGATACTTGGGATTCGGGACGGACAGGCTGTGATGGCAGGGTATTGCGGCAACCGCGGATTTTGGGCGGTTGACCGGACAGTTGTTATTGCATCAGATCGGGGAGAGGAGTTGGGGTTTCTTTTAGTGGATGGTTATTTCCATTTAGATCAGTGTCATGATCCAGTCCTGCGGACTTTTTACTCAGGCATTTTACTCGTGTGGGTCGCTCCCCTCGAGTGCCACTCCGGAGTGCGCGTTATACAGACTTGAGTCCTTGAGACTCCTATCCCCTATCGGTGTTATGCGTAGGCTGGCATACCCGATTTGGCAGGCATCGCAGGCAGTACCAGTGTATACTGGGGTATATATTGGTTTGGTCAGGCAGGCTTTGTTATTCTGATGCATATATGTAGCTATCTTTTAGCTGGGCACGTAGAGGCATACTAGTGGTAGCTTTTATCAGTAGTTTTATTTTCAGTTTACCACTTTTATTCTTTTCGCCTCTGGTAGTCCTAGTGGGCAGGTTTGAGTTGAGGTTTACCCACTAAGGGAGGCTACTGTCTTTATAGTAGTTCTCACCCCCACCCTTTCTCCCTTTTCTTTTCCCCTGTGTTTTGCAGAGTCCTCGGCAGGAGCTGCGGGTCCCTCTTCCCAGGATCGAGGTAAGAGGATCGTTGACTAGTGTAGCTTCTTCCCTGATACAGCATACAGTAGATTTTGATGTATCCCCAGTACACTCAGACGGTTGTTTTTCCCTTTTATTTTGGGACTGGCTGCGGCCAGCTGGATGTATTTTATTTAGTGAGCTGGGAGAGACACATGTATATTTTTGAGAGTTATGTTGTACTTTACTTTCCAGTATTCTTATGAGATGTACTAGTTTTAGTTTAGCTCTGTTTTATGCTCCTTTATTATATCTTCATATCTGAGCAGGTTACCAGCGCTTCGTGTACACGGGAAATTCCGTGTGCACGGCGGATCTGTGGACGAGCCCGGGTTCTGGTTTACACCCGGGGCGTGACAATACTTCAGTCCGGACCCCGAACACTGTTTTTTCAAGAATTCTCTGAAAAACAAAGACAGTCCAGATCAAGCCAAATCCAGTCCGGACCGTCGTGCGGGAAACATTCTGTTACAGTCAGTTTTTATTCTTATCCTCTTCCAATGGTTTCTAACCTATAAGTAAACCCTAATTTCATTGTTTAGGGTAATCCACAATAAGTTTTTTATTCCGTACATGAACGAGGAAAATTAACGGAGAAAACTTATAAAAATCCACATATAGAGAAGAAAGGAAATAACTAGATTAATTCTATGTTTCTTCATCTATATTGATTAATTTGATTCTAGGTTTTCATACTCAGATTTTGAGTAGAATCAAATTAATGAATACTTAGATGGCATTTCTGATCTATCTTTGATCTAAGTATTCGGCGGATTTTCACCACCAACAAAACAACGATTTTCCCCAAAATCGGTGCGTGGATTCGCGTGGCATTGTGGATTCAAGGTGCTACCGCTCTCGTGGATTCGGAGCGGGCTACGTTCGTGTGATCGAGACGTACTACTTGGTGCAGACCGTGGATTCAGTCAGACGTCGTGGATTCGACGTTGGACGCCGTGGATTCGGCGTTGGACGCAAATCGTGGATTCGAGGCGCGTTGCGGAGCGAGCGGAGAAGATCAACTCGGAGCGTATGGAAAAAGGATGAGTCGTGTGTGAGTACGGTATATCACCTTTGTACGTGTTTAATCTTAGTTGATTTCACCGCGTTATCGGTTCCGTGATTTTTTACTCCTGGTGTTGGAGTTTTTCCACGTAAAATCTTGCGTGTTATTTTTCATTTCCGCATTGGGTTTTATTACGCAACGATTTTTGAGTGTTTATTGTTTACACCTATTCACCCCCCTCTAGGTATTTTTTCCCCTATTTAGATCCATATAGTTATAACCCAACAAGTGGTATCAGAGCGGGAATAGGGTGGTAAATAATGGTTGAAGGTGCAAACATCAACAGACCCCCGTTCTTCGATGGAACAAACTATGCCTACTGGAAAGTACAGATGAGAGCATTTTAAATTTCCATCGATGAACGGGTGTGGCAATCAATCGAGTTTGGATGGTCAAATCCGACTGAAATTATTGCTGATGTTCGCACCATCAAACCTAGGTCGAAATGGACCAAGGAAGAAAGTGATGCATCTTCTTACAACGGCAAGGGAATTAACGCCTTATTTAATACTTTGTCGCAAACTGAATTCTCTCGCGTCTCGACATGTGAGACTGCGAAAGAAATCTGGGATGTTCTACAAGTTACACATGAGGGAACAAGCCTTGTGAAGATTCAAAAACTGCAAATGCTTACGAGCAAATTTGAATCAATTTTTATGGCAGAAAATGAATCCTTCACAGATTATTATACATGATTGCAAGATATCGTAAATACATGTGCTAACTTGGGAGAGAAAATTCCAGAATCTAAAGTTGTAAGAAAGATTTTAAGGACTCTTCCTGAAAGATTTCGCCCTAAGGTTGCGGCCATTGAAACAGTTAAACACCCGGACGAAATCAAAGTAGATGAATTATTTGGTGCACTTCAAACTTATGAAATGACATTTCCTACTAACAATTCTTCGGGAAAGCCATCTTCTTCTAAGTCTTCAGGTTTTGCGTTGAAAACAACAAAAGAAGAAGACACGGATTCATCCTCCTCAGACGATGATGAGAATTTATCAATGGAGGATTTCGAGAAGCAACTTGCGCTCTTGACAAGAAAATTTCGCCGAAACTTTCGAAGGGGTAATTCAAGCAAAACTCCATCCTTCGTAAAGTCGAAGAAAGGCAAAGGAACTTCAAGCTTTAAGTCAAGAAAGCAAGAGAGTTTTTCAAAGGATAAGAAAAACTCGGAAGGACAAATCCAATGCTTCAAGTGCCGAGGCTACGGTCACATCTCAACGGAGTGTCCCAATAAGAATCCGTCAAAGAAGAAGGCGATGCAAGCCGTCACTTGGGATGACACCTCAACGTCAGATGAGTCATCTTCCAATGATGAAGAAAACAACGCAACGGCATTCCACGCGTCCACAAGTTCACCTTACGTGTGCTTTATGGCAAGTACATCCGGTTCATTATCCAACTCCTCCCAGGTTGAACAAACTGCAACGGACGATGAATCGAGTAATTCCGAAGGTGAACACTTTGCTTTTGCCTACCATAAACTTTTAAAGGATTCAAAGAAATTGGCAAAGCAAAACAAGGGTTTGAGAAGGAGATTGCAGGATCTCGAAGAAGAAGCAAAAAGGGCAACTTCTCTCTCAAACGCTCTTGAAGTGGAAAGGGATAACTTGATCAAAGTAAATGTTTCCCTTCAAGAGAAAAATGAGCATTTCGAGAAGGAACACGTAAAATTGGTGGATAAACAAGTTACTTCTTGAAGCTCTACTCCGAGGCTCGACAAGAAAAGATAGAGATGACGAAGACCATTTTCCAACTTAAGGATGATTTGAAGCGATTTTCTTCGGGAAGGAGCAAGTTGGATAAGTTGCTTGGTCTTGGTCAAACGAACCGTTTCGGCCTTAGATAGAATCGAACTAGAGACAGTCCTAGTTCGAGTGGAACAGTTTTTGTGCCCCAGTCGGCGTCTCCTCCGACGACGACGGAATTCACTGCATATAACGACAACAAGCCTACCTCACCTACTTCGGGTTCATCAAGTACTAAGGTATGTTTTTGTTGTGGTTTTGCAGGGCACGTAAGAAGAAATTGCAAGATCGGAGCAAAACGATCAAATCAAGCACCTCTTGCAACAACTACCAACAAGGTCATTTCCCGAAAATCAAAGGAGAATTTTGTTGGCTATTTATGTATGGGTTAAAATAGGCCCAACTTCCTGCCCCGTGACAATAGGCCCAGGAGACTAATAAGTTGAGTTGGGTGAGCCCAATAAGTTGAGTGGGGCTGCGGTCCACAATAGACCTAACGGCAAGAGACCCAACAATAGACCTAACGTCCAGGTGGGTTGAGTCCGGTCGAGACCTGTGGGCGCTGTGTCTATACGCTTTAAGTGAATTGGTTGCGTATTTCTAACAGCTCGAGCTTTTGGAATTAATGGTTAGCGCCAACGATCCTACAAATTTTTCAAAGGAAAAGAACCTTGGTAGTTCATCTAACAATACGACGTCATCAAAGGAAAGCAATCTATCAAACAAGACGCTTTCACCAAGGAGAATAACTTCACAATCATTGCCGACGCATTCCAAAAAGGTTTGGGTGCACAAAGGTGAAATCTTCCCTTGTCTTGTTGTTCATACTTCTTTGCATGCTTATGACAACTCGTCTTGGTATCTGGATAGTGGATGTTCCCGTCACATGACCGGTGACAAAAATTATTTTCAAACTTTAGAGAAAACCTCCGGAGGACTTGCAGTTTTCGGAGACGGTCGTTCTTCTAAAATTGTTGGAAAATGGACAATCACTATTCCAGAAGGCCCGGTTTTGAACAATGTTTTATTTGTTGAAGGCCTTAAGACTAACCTCATTAGCATTAGTCAACTTTGTGATAATGACTTTTCAGTAAATTTTTCTTCAGCAGAATGTATTGTAACTGATAAGGACCATGTATTCTTTTTGAAAGGGGTTAATCTGAAAATAACTGCTATGTAGTTCCAAACAAAATTCCTGAACATTGTAACCTAGTTTCTTTAGATAATGAAACTCTTTGGCATGAAAGACTAGGTCACATAAATTTTAAGGAACTAGCAAGGATTTCTAATAAAGACGTGGTTAAGGGGGTTCCTAAACTATCTTTTCAAGAAAACATTGTGTGTGGAGGTTGTCAAAAGGAAAAACAATCAAGGGCCGCACACAAGAACTTGAACTACGTTGGTACCAAACGGCCTTTAGAATTACTGCACATGGACTTAATGGGGCCAACTCGTCAACCAAGTTTGGGAGGTAAATGGTACATTTTTCTTTTGGTTGATGATTTCTCTAGATATTCATGGGTAACATTTTTAAAAGAGAAAGCGGATACTTTCGATTCTTTTCATGAGATTTGTCATCGTATTATGATTGAGAAAAATGAAAAGATCGTTCGTGTTCGGAGTGATAGAGGTGGAGAATTCATCAATTCTAAATTCATTGATTTTTGCACTTCCAATGGCATAAAACATGAATTCTCTGCACCCTATACACCTCAGCTGAATGGTGTAATCGAGCGCGAAAACAGGGTAGTACAAGAGATGGCGCGTGTTATGCTTCATAGCCGGAAACTCCCGTTACATTTTTGGGCTGAAGCAGTTAACACCGCCGTCTACGTAATCAATCGTGTGTATTTGCACCCGGGAACTTTAAATACACCATATGAGCTATGGTTTTGTAGAAAACCAAATATCAAATATTTTCGAATCTTTGGGAGTCGCTGTTACATTTTACGTGATCGCGAAAATCTTGAAAAATTTGACTCTCGAAGTGACGAAGGGATTTTCATGGGTTATTCTACAAATAGTAGAGCATATCGGGTATTTAACCTTGAATCTAAAACGATGGTAGAATCTATTAATGTTAAAGTAGATGAAGCTTTTCATTTTGCATCTGATAAATCTACCCCTGATATGTCTCTTGATGATGATACTCCTGTAAATGCATCTTCTCATAATAATTCTTCCGATAATGTTGATGCATCTAATGGTTCTTCCAGCTTATCTGATATGCAGGAATCATCACACATACCTCCGAGTACTCCGTTACCTCAAACGTTACGTATCTCCAAGTATCATCCAGAATCAAACATTATTGGAGACCCACAAGAAGGAGTCAGGACTCGGAGACAATTGGTTGTGGAGTTGCGTGTTACGTCTCCATGATAGAACCAAAGAACGTCGATGAAGCTCTTCGGGATGATTACTGGATTGAAGCAATGCAGGAAAAGCTCCATCAGTTCGAAAGAAACAAAGTCTGGGAATTAACGAAGCCTCCGAAGCAACACAACATAATTGGTAGTGGATTTTCAAGAACAAGAAAAACGAGGATGGTACCATTATCAGGAACAAAGCATGCCTAGTTGCTCAGGGCTATTCACAAATTGAAGGTATAGACTTTGATGAGACGTTCGCCCCAGTAGCTCGTCTCGAGTCAATTCGCATCCTTTTCGCGATTGCTTGTCATTTTAAAATTAAGCTTTTTCAAATGGACGTTAAGAGTGCCTTTTTAAATGGTTTTCTAAATGAGAAAGTTTATGTGGCTCAACCGAAAGGTTTCATTGATCATAAACTATCTAACCATGTTTTTTGATTGAAAAAGGCTCTTTACGGTCTAAAACATGTTACGGAATTTGAGTTGGCGTAGTTTCGTGAAAGTCTCAAGTCTTGAAGATTGAAGGTGAAGAAAGTTGGATCATTTAACTCAATCTCAAGAAAGAAGAATTCAAAAGGATCAGGTATGTTTAACTAAAGATTTTGTGTGATCCGAATACTTCTTGTAGTGTAGAAACACTTGGAAGAATCTTTCATTGCATAAAAATCAAAAACTGGACTTGGGACATGTTCAGGATCCGGATCAGGTTGTTCGATCCGGATCCCGAAGGTGGTTTGTTCATACTTCAGTTCAATCCGGATCGTAGTCTCTTGATCCGGATCCCGAACGTTGAGTTTACCATTTTTCTTGAACGATCCGGATCATGCTTCGCAATCCGGATCCCGAACGTTGATGTTTGGTAAACTGTATGAACGATCCGGATCATGCACTTCGATCCGGATCCCGAACCTTCGTTTTTCTGGAATTTGCTGAATCGTTATGACGATCCGGATCACAGCTAACACGATCCGGATCGCCGTCCGTAAAATTTCCAGAAATGTTAGGTTTTTGATTCTTATCTCCTTCCTAGGGTTTCTAACCTATAAATAGACCCTATGACTCTTTTTCTAGGGTCAATCCACATAGTCAATAGCCGTCATTTTCTTATATCATTTTATACGGCTATAGATCCAGATATAGAGAAGAAAGGAAATCATTAGAGAATACTCTATTTTTCTTCATCTATATTGATTAGTTTGATTCTAGGTTTTCATACTCACATCTTGAGTTGAATCAAACTAATGAATACTTAGATGGTATTTCTGATCTATCTTTGATCTAAGTATTCGGCGGATCATCACCACCCAAAACAACGATTTACCCCAAAAATCGGCGCGTGGATTCGCGTGTCCTTGTGGATTCAAGGTTCAACCGCTCTCGTGGATTCGGAGCGAGGCACGTTCGTGGATTCGAAGGGTGCTATTGGGTGAAGACCGTGGATTCGGTCGGACGTCGTGGATTCGACATTGGACGCCGTGGATTCGGCGTTGGGCGCAGATCGTGGATTCGAGAAGCGTCGCGGAGCGAGCGGAGAAGATCCTCTAGGAGCGTATGGAAAAGGTTGAGTCGTAAGTGTGTACGGTAAATCACCTTGTACGTGTTTTAATTCTAGTGGATTTCTGCCGTGTTATCGGTCCCGTGGTTTTTTACTCCGGTGATGGAGTTTTCCACGTAAAAATCTTGCGTATTATTTTTATTTCCGCATTGGGTTTTATCGCAACGATTTTTTGAGTGTTTATACGTTTACACCTATTCACCCCCCTCTAGGTGTTTTTTCCCCTATTTAGATCCGTATTTCATATAACCCAACAAGTGGTATCAGAGAGGGAATAGGGTTGTAAACAATGGTTGAAGGTGGAAACATCAACCGACCCCCGTTCTTCGATGGAACTAATTATGCGTACCGGAAAGTACGGATGAAAGCCTTTTTAATTTCCATCGACGAACGGGTGTGGCAATCAATTGAATTAGGATGGTCTAATCCAACTGAACTTAATGGTGATGTTCGCACCTTAAAACCTAGGTCGAAATGGACCAAGGAAGAGTTAGATTCATCTTCTTACAATGGCAAGGGAATTAATGCTATTTTTAATGCCTTATCTCAAACTGAATTCTCTCGCGTCTCGGCATGTGAGACTGCGAAAGAAATCTGGGATGTTCTTCAGGTTACACATGAGGGAACTAACCTCGTGAAGATTCAGAAACTGCAAATGCTTACGAGCAAGTTTGACTCTATCTTAATGGCAGAAAATGAATCTTTCACGGACTACTATACACGATTGCAAGACATCGTAAACTCATGTGCTAATCTGGGAGAGAAGATTCCAGAATTTAAGATTGTAAGAAAAATCTTAAGAACTCTTCCTGAACGATTTCGCCCAAAGGTTACTGCCATTGAAACTATTAAACACCCGGACGAAATACGTGTAGAAGAATTAGTTGGTTCATTACAAACTTATGAAATGACATTTACTACTAACAATTCTTCTGGAAAGGCATCCACTTCTAAGTCTTCAGGTTATGCGTTGAAAACAACTAAGGAAGAAGACGCGGATACATCCTCCTCAGACGATGACGAGAACCTTTCTATGGAGGAATTTGAGAAGCAGCTCGCTCTCTTGACAAGGAAGTTTCGCCGCAACTTTCGAAGGGGTAATTCAAGCAAATCTCCATCCTTCGGAAAGTCGAACAAAGGCAAGGGTACTTCAGGTTACAAGTCAAGAAAGCAAGAGAACTTCTCAAAGGATAAGAAAAGTTCAGAAGGACAACTACAATGCTTCAAATGTCGAGGCTACGGCCACATTGCAACGGAGTGTCCTAACAAGTATCCGGCAAAGAAGAAGGCGATGCAAGTCGTCACTTGGGATGACAACTCAACGTCAAATGAGTCGTCTTCGAGTGATGAAGAAAAGAGCTCCACGGTATTCCACGCGTCCGTATCTTCACCCTTCATGTGTTTTATGGCAAATACATCTGAGTCGTTGTCCAACTCCACTGTTGAAAAGAATGCTACGGACAACGAATTGGATGATTCGGAAGGTGAAGAATTTGCTCTAGCCTATCACAGATCTTTACGGGATTTAAAGAAACCGGCTAAGCAAAACAAGGGGTTGAGAGGGAGATTGCAGGATCTCGAAGAAGAAGTAAAAAGGGTAACTTCTCTCTCGACCGATCTTGAAGTGGAAAGGGATAAACTGATAAAAGAAAATGTTTCCCTTCAAGAGTCCAATGAGCAACTCGAGAAGAACTATATAGATATGGTGAACAAAGCGAACTACTTCTTGAAGCTCTACGGCGAGGCCAGACGGGAAAAAATTGGAAATGACAGAGACCATTTGCCAACTCAAGGATGACTTACAGCAATTTTCCTTAGGAAGGAGTAAGTTGGATAAACTTCTTGGTCTTGGTCAAACAAACAAGTTCGGCCTCGGATACAATCGAACTGAAGACAATTTTAGTTCGGTTGGGACAGTCTTTGTGCCTCAGTCGGTATCTCCTCCTCCGACACCGGAAATCATGACAACTAACGACAACAAACCTACTTCATCCTCTTCAGAATCGTCAAGCACAAAGGTATGTTTTCGTTGTAATTTTGCAGGGCACATTGGAAGAAATTGCAAGATTAGAGCTCAAAGACCAAATCAACCACATCTTGCAACTGCTACCAATAAGTTCACTCCATGGAATTCAAAGAAGGATTTTCCTAAAGAAAAGGACATTGGTAGTACTTCAAACAAGACGATGACAAAAGAAAAAGACCAATCTTGCAAGACGTCTTCATCAAGGAAAACTTTTCAACCATTGCCAACATACTCCAAAACTCAAAGGTTTGGGTATGCAAAGGTGAAACCCCTCCTTGTCTTTAATCGTTCTTCGATTAAATCTTGTGTAGTTTATGTATACTATTTTCTTTTCTTCTTTTTCTTTTGGCCAACCCGTCAACCATCTTTGGGAGGTAAATGGTACATTTTTTTATTGGTTGATGATTTCTCTCGGTTTTCTTGGGTAGCATTTTTTAAAAGAGAAAGCTGATACGTTTGACTCTTTTCATGAGATTTGCCATTGTATTATGATTGAAAAGAATGAAAAGATCATTCGAGTTAGAAGTGATAGAGGTGGAGAATTCATAAATTCAAAATTCATTGATTTTTGTACTTCAAACGGAATTAAACATGAATTCTCGGCACCCTATACACCTCAGCAGAATGGTGTTGTTGAGCGCAAGAACAGGGTTGTTCAAGAGATGGCGCGTGTGATGCTTCATAGCCGGAATTTACCGCTACATTTTTGGGCTGAAGCTGTGAACACCGCTGTCTATGTCATTAATAGGTTTTACTTGCGCCCAGGAACTTTAAATACACCATATGAGCTGTGGTTTTGTAGAAAACCCAACATCAAATATTTTCGTGTCTTCGGGAGTCGATGTTACATTTTACGTGACCGTGAAAATCTTGGAAAGTTCGACTCTCGAAGTGATGAAGGGATCTTTCTGGGTTATTCTACGAATAGCAGAGCATATCGAGTATTTAACATTGAATCTAAGACGATCGTAGAATCTATAAATGTTAAAGTAGATGAAGCTTTTCACTTTGAAACTGGAAAATCTACCCTCGATATCTCTCTAGATGATGATTCTCCTGCTAGTGCATCTTCTCATAATAATACTTCCAATATAATGATGCATCTAATGGTTCTTCTAGTTTATCTGATGTGCAGGAATCATCTCATATATCTCCGAGTACTCCGCTTCAACAAACGTTACGAATCTCCAAGGATCATCCGGAATCGAATATTATTGGAGATCCACAAGAAGGAGTCCGAACTCGGAGGCAGTTGGTTTGTGGATTCGCTGCTACGTATCTTTAATCGAACCAAAGAACATAGATGAAGCTCTTCAGGATGACTACTGGATTAAAGCAATGCAGGAAGAGCTCCATCAATTTGAGCGAAACAAAGTCTGGGAATTAACGAAGCCTCCAAAGCAACACAATGTGATAGGTACCAAATGGATCTTCAAGAACAAGAAAAATGAGGATGGTACTATCATCAGGAACAAGGCACGATTAGTTGCTCAAGGCTACTCTCAAGTAGAAGGTATAGACTTTGACGAAACATTCGCCCCTGTAGCTAGACTCGAGTCCATTCGTATACTATTTGCTATTGCTTGTCATTTTAAAATCAAATTATTTCAAATGGACGTTAAGAGCGCATTTCTAAATGGGTTTTTAAATGAGGAAGTTTATGTGGCTCAACCGAAAGGTTTTGTAGATCATAAACAACCTAACCATGTTTTTCGTTTGAAAAAGGCTCTTTACGGTCTGAAACAAGCACCGCGAGCATGGTACGAAAGGTTAACAAAGCACCTTTTGGAGAAGGGCTATACTCGAGGGGGAGCTGATAGGACTCTCTTTGTGAAGCATTATCAAAGCAATTTTATTGTAGCACAAATATATGTCGATGACATAGTATTTGGCGCAACAAGAGATAACGATGCTTCTAAATTCGCGGAGACCATGGAAAGCGAATTTGAGATGTCCATGATGGGCGAATTGACTTATTTTCTTGGATTGCAAATTAAACAAAATGATGAAGGCATTCACTTGAGTCAATCCAAGTATGCAATGGAGTTGGTCAAAAAGTTTGATCTAGAAAATTGTAAAGATTTTCCGACTCCAATGGGAACTAGCCACAAGGGACTTGGAAGTGAATCACATAGTGAGAATGTAGACGAGAAACTGTATCGAAGTATGATTGGAAGTCTACTTTACCTCACGGCTAGTCGCCCGGATATATCTTTTGGTGTTGGGATTTGCGCGAGATATCAATCAGCACCAAAGGAGGTTCACCTGAAAGCGGTGAAAAGGATCATCCGGTATATCAAAGGATCAATTAATTTCGGAATTTGGTATCCTATGGGAACAAGTTTGGATATTGTTGGATACTCAGATGCCGATTGGGCAGGATCAGTGGATGATCGGAAAAGCACGAGTGGTGCATGCTTCTATCTTGGCCATTGCCTTGTTGCATGGCACAGTAAAAAGCAGAACTGCATAGCACTCTCGACTGCCGAAGCGGAATACATTTCAGCTGGAAGTTGCTCAACTCAACTCATTTGGATGAAAAGCGTATTGAGCGACTTCCGCATTTCAGCATCTTCGGTAACAATACTTTGTGACAACACTAGTGCTATTAACATTTCTAAAAACCCTGTGTTGCACTCTAGAACAAAACATATTGAACTTAGATATCATTTCCTTAGAGAGCTAGTTGAATCAAATACTCTTCAACTTTCATATATTTCAACTGAGGATCAATTAGCTGACATTCTAACAAAACCTTTGGATCAAAAACGTTTTATTCATTTACGAAAAGCAATTGGGATGCTTTCCTTGAAATAATCTTCTTTTTGAAATCTTTGCTTAGGATAGGTTTTGTATTTGTTTTTGTTTTGTTCATTATCTATGTTTGTACATAGGACATTAATTGAGCATAGATCATAATTGACTTTAATTGCATCTTTTCGCACATTTAGAAATTTATTATGCTTTTGCCATCATAATATTTCACTGTTGCAATGATCATTTATGTTGATTAAATCATCTTCTGAGTGATCAAAGTCAATTTCTCTCTCTCTATGATCTCTTGGTATAGTCATTATCTTATTTGACTGCTTAGTCGAGTATGAAATCGAGATCAATTTTTGGTTGAATACTTTATATCTTAATAATTGATAGCCAATTGAGGGGGAGTCTTAGAAAAGGTAAAATGCTCAAAAGATGTGGAAAGAGTTACATCCCAATGAGGAGTGTGAAAACTACCACCACATGGAGGAAAGAGCTACCACCTCGGTCGTCCGAGTATTGTGTGCAGCTACCACATGTATACCAAGCATGGTTGTTCAAATTTTTGATTAAGTAAAATGCATGTTGAAATACTTGACTCTGTCAAATTTCAAGGTTGGTATAAGGTGGGTTTTTAATGAAAGATGCTCAAAGAGCCACTCTCTTCAACAAATTGTCTAGATACATTATCTACTATATTTGGGGATTTCAAACATCTATTGATCTTTGTATTTCATTTTTTTTACTGAATTGATGATTTGATAAAGGCATTACTCATAAGATCAAGTTAGATGTGATTGAAGGTGTTCAACTTTAAGGGATTTAATTCTTGTAAATTTTCGTTTCATTTTTTGGATATTATTGATGGATTTGGCATAATCTAATTCTTGTTGTATGAAACGATGATTTTTGTTTAAAGTGATACACGTTTGGTCTACAATCTTTTCTCTGGTTTTTTCTTGAATTTCTCTGAAATTTTCTAAAGAACAAGTTGGGGCCGATCGGATCGGGCTAGATGATCCGGATCCCGAACGCTAGGAATTCTTCTGCGGTGCTGACGATCCGGATTGTATCTGCCGATCCGGATCCCGAACGCAGTTTCTCACTGCGGGTAGCCGATCCGGATCGCAGTTATGAACTGATCCGGATCGCGGCTAGGTTTTATAAGGAACGAAAGGGGTTTTTGATTTCTTTACTCCAATCTTTTGTTCCAAAGTTTCCAGAGCCTCTCTCTCTAGATTTCATCCTTCCTGGAAGCTTTCAAACTCAAGTTCTTCAGTTCCAAGTAAGTTTTATTGATCAAAATCTCGGTTTTTCACCGTTTTTTTCTCTTTTTCTCCTCAAACGTGATGTATTTCTTGGATAACTTTGTTTGTGGATGGGTTTTGATCAAATTTCTTTTGAAAGAAGAACTCTGGGTAGATTAGTTTTGATTATATGCTAGGTATTCTCCTGAATTAACGGATTTTTAGGCTTCGATTTCTAAAAATTCTGTTTTAGGGCATATAACAAGGATTTTCGAAAATCATGCAATTGATCTATTTTTAAAAGTCCTTTTGCAAAAACTAATTTGATTCTTAGTCTCTCTACATGATAATGATTCTTTGGATACAACTCTTTCAATTTTTTGAAAATTGACATTTGTTTTTGTGTTCTTGAGTTGGTTTTCACCGCGGACACCTTCTTAACTCAAGCACTTTGCTCAATGGCACTTTCTTGGTTAACCTTCTCCTGGTTACAATGGTGCACAAGACTACATCTGTAAAAGAGGAACCGGATGTTTCAACAGGAGATAAGACAACCGAAGGCAGGGAGGACAGCTCGGAGTACGATACGGGAAGAATGGGATGAATTCTTCAAGATGTTCAACAGAAGATTGATGAGGAAAACAGGAAATCTGTCAAAGGCAAAAGGCTTATGAAATCTGCTATCAACAACTAAGCAATATACAAGACGAAAGAATGTCCTAAGAAGTGAAAGTTATCATAGTAGGCCTCTTACTAGAGCTCGCTCACTCTCTGGGGTTCTACAAACTGAATCTCCATGGGTTACGGGATTAGATGCACCATCTGCTTCTAGACAGCATCCATCACACTCGAAAAGACAGGAAACAGACGCTGCTGTATTGGAATCGCTTCGCCCAGGAACAACAAAGACTCTCTGCTGCACAAGAGAGGATATCGAAAGAACTTCAGCAAATTTCCTCTGAACACAAGAAGATCAAGAAGAAGTGTTCCCACTATTTCGACAATGCTTAAAGGGATTTTTGAGCAAGTTGAGTTGTACCAAGCTCAGACTCCTCCGACTGAACTGCACCTTCCTTTTTTCTTTTTGTGCAGGATTTTGATTTTAGGATTTAGTTTTATACTTACTTTAGCTTAGTTCTCAGGTTTTACGTTTTACCAGAACTTTTCACTCTCCTAAATTTCGTAGTCTTAACTACATTTTGGCTTTCTTTTGTGACAAAAAGGGGGAGAGAGTTGAGAGAACTTTGACAATGAGATGTGATATGAATGAACAAATGATCAAGAAGTATGATCAAGTAAGTATGATTTGTTGAAAACATGCAATGGATCGAAGGTAAGTATGATCTCAACAACTATGAATGATCAAGGCACTTATCAAGGTAAGTATGATCTCAACAACTTCAACTTTGGTTTTTATCTTGTGATTGATTGTTGCATGTCTCGACTAACTATTCGACTAACTATTTGGGCATGTAATATTAACTAACAAGTTGATGTTGGACTAACAAGTTTGTGACATTGGTTTTGATTGCATAGAAGATATGTTGGTTCTAACTCTGATCAATTACATATCTTATATATATTAAGTTTTTCACAAACATGTTCATGACATTTGGTTTTTGTTTGCAAAAAGGATATGTTGGTGTTTTAACTATGATCTGTTACATATCTGATGTATAAATGTCATGGTAGTAGTAAATGAGTTTAAACTTCATCTCTGTTTGTGGTTTTTGAATGATACAAATTCTTGAGGTATCTAACGATTTCTTTTGTCAAGAATGATTTCTTTTTGCAGAGAGTACAGATGTCTAAGTCTAGAGTCTGTTTTAGGAGTTTAACTCATGTATTGTATTTTGGATCTCCATTGTAAATTTTTGTTGTATGGTGATAGCAACAAAAATATCTTTTTGAATTTTCTTTAGTGGATCTATGTTTTGTCACGAAACCGCCAAAGGGGGAGATTGTTACGGAATTTGAGTTGGCGTAGTTTCGTGAAAGTCTCAAGTTTGAAGATGAAGGTGAAGAAAGTTGGATTCATGAAACTCAATCTCAAGAAAGAGAATTCAAAAGGATCAGTATGTTTAATAAAGATTTTTGTGTATCCGAATACTTCTTGTAGTGTAGAAACACTTGGAAGAATCTTTCATTGCATAAAAATCAAAAACTGGAACTTGGGACATGTTCAGGATCCGGATCAGGTTGGTCGATCCGGGATCCCGAAGGTGGTTCGTTCATACTTCAGTTCAATCCGGATCGTAGTCTCTTGATCGGATCCCGAACGTTGAGTCTACCATTTTCTTGAACGATCCGGATCATGCTCGCAATCCGGATCCCGAACGTTGATGTTTGGTAAACTGTATGAACGATCCGGATCATGCACTTCGATCCGGATCCCGAACCTTCGTTTTTTCTGGAACTTTTGCTGAATCGTTATGACGATCCGGATCACAGCTAACACGATCCGGATCGCCGTCCGTAAAATTTCCAGAAATGTTTAGGTTTTGATTCTTATCTCCTTCCTAGGGTTTCTAACCTATAAATAGACCCTATGACTCTTTTTCTAGGGTCAATTCCACATAGTCAATAGCCGTCATTTTCTTATATCATTTATACGGCTATAGATCCAGATATAGAGAAGAAAGGAAATCATTAGAGAATACTCTATGTTTCTTCATCTATATTGATTAGTTTGATTCTAGGTTTTCATACTCACATCTTGAGTTGAATCAAACTAATGGAATACTTAGATGGTATTTCGATCTATCTTTGATCTAAGTATTCGGCGGATCATCACCACCCAAAACAACGATTTACCCCCAAAATCGGCGCGTGGATTCGCGTGTCCTTGTGGATTCAAGGTTCAACCGCTCTCGTGGATATCGGAGCGAGGCCCGTTGTGGATTCGAAGGGTTGCTATTGGGTGAAGACCGGGATTCGGTCGGACACGTCGTGGATTCGACGTTGGACGCCGTGGATTCGGCGTTGGGCGCAGATCGTGGATTCGAGAAGCGTCGCGGAGCGAGCGGAGAAGATCCTCTAGAGCGTATGGAAAAGGTTGAGTCGTAAGTGTGTACGGTAAATCACCTTGTACGTGTTTTAATTCTAGTGGATTTCCGGC
>CM055060.1:46286690-46301116 GCA_029204045.2 Tillandsia leiboldiana | reverse complement strand
GCAGCGCAGTGGCACGGTTGTCAGAGTGGTGACACAGTTGTCGGAGCAGTGCAGTGGCACAGTTGTCGGAGCGGTGGCACAGTGGTCGGTGTAGCGAGTAGCCCCCTCCGTGCCGACGTTTAGTGTTGGGGCACCGAGGTAGGGTGGACAGTTGACAGCGGGTAAGCTGTGGGATTGCGACGATCGAGTGAGCCAGTTTTGGCGGATGAGTCATTCCGATTCGTGGGATTGAGTATGGAGCCCTTGGAGGCAGGGTCTTGTTCGGTGGGGGATGGAGAGTACTTGGGAGCCTTTTTATGGCAAGAGTTAGCGCAGTTGCTGAACTGCACGCTCCATGTATAGAGGGACGGGGCGCATAGGATATGAGTGTCTGAGAGTGGATGGTGCCCAGGATACCTAGTAACTCATTGGGTCCCTCCAGTACGGATTTAGGACGCCTCATTGGAGTAGGCGCCGGGTGTGGAGCGTGGTATTGTAGCTCCTTTGGATTGGGATCTACCGCCTGAGGCGAGTTCTGATTGAGGCGCTTGACGCCGGGTGATGGAGGATAGATCAGTCGGTGGAGGCATTCTCGATTTTTTTTTCCAGGATAGTGGATTTCTGAGACTGTCGGAGCACGTATGTTACACCGGTCGGTGTGGTGGTCACTTGTTGGGCTGGCGGGTTCGGTTTCCTTTCGCGGCGGTTGATTATGCCGCAAGGACAGTTTTCTTGGGGAGCCAGGCCCGGAGGTGTTGGTGTACTTGGGTTGCTTGAGGGTTATCTTCGCCTCTATAGTTTTGACTTCGGGAGCGAGGCGGATGTTTCGCTGTGGATGAGTAGACTTTTGGCTGGGTGCTGATGCCGGAGAGTCGGGGGATTGCTTCTACATCCCGACGGTTTAGAGATTTGAGAGCAGAGTCTACGTGATCAGTTGGGGGGCTTATATTGGATACCTTGGGAGTACAGAGGTATGGGGATCGAGCATTTGTGCCGATGGACTTGTGGTTGGATTATTTGAGACCCCGGGAGGAGCGATGCTTGTACCGATGCAGACTACTTGGTAGCTCGAGCGGTTAGCCCAGCTGTACTTGGATGAGGTGGTGCGGTTTTCTGGAATGCCCGCCTCTGTTTTGTTCTTGTTAGAGACCCGAGGGTTGTATCGCGTCTCTGGAGGAGGTATTAGACAGCTTTGGGAGCTTGAGTGGTGGATGATGGTATCAGAGGTTTCGGGTTGAGGATTGATTTTAGTTTCGAGGACGAAACTTTCTTTAGTGGGGGAGGATGTGATGACCTGGATCTCTACAGAGCTGTGGTAGCGTCATTGGTGACATCTTGGGAGCTTGTACTGTGTGTTGGAGGTATTTGTGCACCAATTGGACACAAGTGGCGGTCTTCGGGCTGATTGGATCACGTGGGTGATCAATGGACTCCGTCGGATTGTTAGAAGTGGTTTCGCGCGAAGCGGATATTAAAAATGGACTCAGCGCGAAGTTTGGACCAAGGATTGTCTTTCCGGATGCCTTCGGCGAATTTTGGAGTTGGAATTTGGCGAAATGGACATCAATTCGGATTCAGCGCGCGAAAACGGTTAAAACGGACTACCCATTTGTGATTTTTGAGCTTCGGACACTGTTCATGGCCGGAACAGTGTTTCCGGCGACGGCGGCGGCGGCGGAGCGGCCGCAGGCGGCGCGGCGGACGGAGGCGCGGGCCGCCCGGTCCACGCGGCAGGCGTGCACCGGGGGCGGGACGCGTGGCGGCTCGGGAGTGGGCCGGTCCGCGGGGCGCGGTCCACGGAGAGTGCGGGGCGCACGGTGGACCAGGGGTGGACACGTGGCAGTGTCGGAGTGGGCGGTTTAGTGGACTGGGTCTACGGAACAGGCGGGCGTGGTGCAGTGGACCGGCGGGACACGTGGCGTCGTGTGGTTGGCGGGCTCTTGCAGGCTGGGTCCACGGAGGTGCACCGGGTGCCTCGGAACAGTGCGCGGCAGGCGGGCGCAGGCGGCGGGCGCAGGCGCGGCACGTGGGCGCGGCAGGGGGCGTTGACCGGGTGGGCGCCAGGTGTCGTCGCGGCGTTGGCCCACGCGTCGCGCAGTGGACGGCCAGCGCGGCTGTCCGCTGTTGCGTGGGCGACGTGGAGGCCTGGTGGGCTTTCGGGCGCGCACAGTGTTGGGCCGGGCCCAACACTGTAGCAGCCCGAAAGTCGGGGCGCCCGGAAGTGGGGACATGGCGGGTATTAAGTGAATTGTTTTCAGATTTGTTTTCTTCCAGCTATAAAAGGCCGAGTTCTTTTGTAGAGAGCTTCTTCTCCGCGCGGATTTTCACAGTGCCACCTTCACGAGTTTTCTTCATCTCCCTGTGGCGATTCCATCTGCAGATTTCCAGATTTTTCAGCGGCACGCATCCCGAGGTTACCATTTTTACGGCGCGGCGCGACGCTCGTTCGTTTGTGGTCTTCTTCGTCGCGTTTTGGTGCGAGGACTCCCCCGGCTTACCCCGAGCACCTTTTTCTGTGATTCTTGCGCCGTTGGCTTCACGACAGGTAGGGCTATGTTTCCCATGTTTACTCGTTTTTCCCATTCCGAGCTTTTCATGGGTTTTTCGGATCATCTTGTGACCTCATTTTTCTGGGCGGAGTTTTGGGACAGCGGTGCGGTGTTTTGGTGATATCTTCGCGCACAGGCATCGGAATGGGGTGATTCAAGAGGCGATTTGCATCTACACATCACGAGGAATATGCCCAAATTTTCTTGGAATTTTCTGAATATTTTTCGGAGGTGAGAAATATCTGTGAACAGTAGTTATTGCTACAGTTTTTGAGTGTAGTTTGATTCGGGGTGGTTCCCTTGTCGGAATTGTTTCTCAGTGTAGGAAGCTCGGAATTGAGCGTGCAGGTACTCGTTTCGACGGGTTCGTCGCGAGGATCGTGAGAGTATTTTTCTTGGAATTTTCCGGGCACTTCTCGCAGGTAAAAACAGGGCATCTTTGGGACTGAATTCTGGACAGCTTGTTTGCGGATACTTGTGTGCTTATTTGTGTGTATGTCTTGGGGTAATTTTGTACAGCGATCGCGGCGGCTGATTGGTTTGGGCGAGAGCACTTCTTGGACTTGGAATTAGCGATCGAAGTGGGTGGTTGTTGCTTGCCTCTATTTTGACATGCTCACTAGGAATATTAGAGTGATCTCTCTTTTTGGACATGCATGCTTAAGTCATATACTATTGTGGATATCTGATAGTGGTTGGGATTTATACATGTTGGTATGGATGGAATGTTAGCGGTTAACCTTGCATGTGGATTGGAATGTATATCATGGGCTTTATGATTATCTGACAGTGGTTGGTACTAGTTGAGGATTTTATGACATGCATAGGTGGATAGTGATGCTTTATTATGGAATGTGGATCATAGACATGTGTGGTTGGATAATGTTTTAGCATGATGGTTATATCTATGCGGCTCTATTAATTGTTACACATGTGGAACCACTATTAGTCGCATTTTCCTTTATTTCCTAGAGAACACTTGCATGCTTGTATGGTCATCTAGATAGGCCACCTTTTTCTGCTACACTTTCATGCTGGAACTTGACTTAGGAGAAACCTTGTTTGTTTCTTTCTCCTTTTCGTTAGTCAGGTGGGTTTGCTCGGGTTTGAGCAGGGGTTTGGGATAGTGTAGCCGGGGCCTGGATTATGGATCATGGGTTTTGTCGGCGACCGCGGATATTGGGCGGTTGACCGGATGTCGGTTATAGGACATCGGTAATAGGGCATGATTATGGACTAGAGGGTTTTGTGGCAACCGCGGATAGTAGGCGGTTGACCAGATGTCGGATGTGGGACATGTTTGTGATTGTGATTGTGGGTTATTCCGGTGACCGCGGGTATTGGGCGGTTGACCGGAGGTCGGTTGTTAGACCTGGTCGTGGATTGTGGGGTATTGCGGCAATCGCGGATATTGGGCGATTGACCGGATGGTTACTTTTGCATCTGATTGGGGAATCAGTTTTCTTTTAGTGGAGGGTTGTGTTCCACTGGGGCTTTATAGTTGCGATCCAATCCTGCTTTTATCACCGGCGCGGTTATTGCCCGGTGAGGCTTTTATTACCCCGGCGCGGTTATTGCCCGGTGGTGCTTTACTCGTGTGGGTAGCTTCCCTCGAGATCCCCTTCGGAGGCCGGGGCTGGACAGTTATGGACAGGGTATGCTATCACATCGGCGCGGCTCGTGGGCCCGATGATGAGGGCGGCAGCAGGAATTTTGCTATCACATCGGCGCGGCTTTTTGCCCGATGATGAGGGCGGTACAGATTGGGTTCATCTGGGACGGTTGGTTATTGTTGCTTAAGGTTATTCCAGTCTAGGACTGTATTTTTAGAGGCTAGTAGTGGTAGATTTCCCTTTTGCAGCGGTTTCATTTCTTACCACTCTTCTTTCCTTTTTGCCTCTGGTAGGCCTAGTGGGTGTGTCAGAGTTTGAGGTTTACCCACTAGGGGAGGCTACTGGTTTACTAGTAGTTCTCACCCCCATTCTTCTTTCCTCTTTTGCTTCTTCCTTGTTTTGCAGTGTCTTCTGCGGGTGCTGCTGGGCTTTCAGCGGCGGGTCGAGGAGAGAGGACGGCTGAGTAGATAGATCTCGAGGCAGGATGAGCGTGTTAGCTGGACTGTTGGTGTACCCAGGTTTTCCTCAGACGGTTGTACTTTTTCATTTGGGACTGGCTTTTGCCAGCAGGTTGTATTTATTTTTGGTGAGCTGGGAGAGACAGATGTATCATTTATACAGATGTATTGTATTTTATTTCCAGCTTCAGTCTGAGATGTATTAGTTTTAGTTCAGCTCTGTTTTTGTTGCTCTTTTATTGTTATCTCTTATATCTGAGCAGGTTTGACGCTTCGTGTACACGGGAAATACCGTGTGCACGGCGGATCTGTAGGCGGGCCCGGGTTCTGGTTTACACCCGGGGCGTGACAGAAGTAGTACCGGCAGGTACAGTCGCACAACTTCTGACACTGGTGGTCAGACCTACTTTGCTGGACAGAATTCTCGAAGGGCAATCGGCTGATGACCAACTCCAGCTGGTGCGAAGAAGGATAACCGCCGACCAGGAAGGTGATTTCACAGTAAACTCCGACGGCACGATACGATTTCGGGGACGAATCTGCGTGCCGGATCTACCGGAACTCAAGGAGGAAATCCAGCGGGAGGCGCATACTGCCCCATATGCAGCGCACCCCGGTGGAACGAAGATGTACAAGGACGTCAAACAGACCCTCTGGTGGCCCAAAATGAAGGGAGACGTGACTCGATTTGTGGCACACTGCCTGGTGTGCCAACAGGTGAAGGCCGAGCATCAGCGCCCGGCGGGAAAATTGCAACCTTTACCGGTGCCCGAGTAGAAGTGGGACATGATTACCAGGGATTTTGTGACCGGATTCCCGAGGTCGCCACAGGGACACGATGCGATATGGGTGATTGTGGACTGTTTGACGAAATCGGCCCACTATCTGCCCGTACACACGACGTGGACGCAGGAACGACTGGCACAAACATACATCGACGAGATAGTAAGGTTGCATGGGGTACCGACATCTATCACGTCGGACTGGGACACGCGATTTGTGTCAAACTTTTGGCAAAGCCTGCAACGAGCAATGGGGACCAAGTTGCACTTCAGTACGGCATTTCACCCGCAGACCGATGGACAGTCAGAGCGGGTGATACAGATTGTGGAGGACATGCTTCGAGCATGCGTTTTGGACTTGGGCGAAGGGTGGGCACGGTGTTTGCCCCTAGTGGAATTTGCCTACAATAACAGTTACCAGGCCAGCATTCAGATGGCGCCATACGAAGCCTTGTATGGGCGCCGCTGTCGGTCACCTATATGCTGGGACGACTTGGGAGAGCGTAAATGGTTGGGACCAGATTTGGTAGAGGAAACCAAGGCAAAGGTGCGCCTGATCAGGCGGCGGCTGACCGCCCAGAGCAGACAGAAAAGCTACGCGGACAATAGACGACGAGACTTAGAGTTCATGGTAGGTGAGCATGTGTTACTCCGAGTTTCGCCCTCCAAGGGGAACCGACGTTTCGGCTTAAAAGGAAAGTTAAGTCCGAGGTACGTGGGACCGTTTGAGATCCTAGAACGTGTGGGTCCGGTGGCTTATCGGTTGGCCTTGCCGCCAAAGCTAGACCGAGTACACAACGTGTTTCACGTTTCGATGCTCCGAAAGTACCTCCCCGACCCCTCTCACGCCCTGGACATATCCACTGTCAAGCTACAAGAGGATCTGACTGTCGAGGAGACACCGGTGCGGATCCTGGCACGAGAAGACAAGAAACTACGGAACCAGACCATTCCCTACGTAAAGGTCCAATAGAGCAACCACGAGGAACGCGAGGCGGCGTGGGAGCTGGAATCAAAAATAAAATGAAGGAGTGTTTCCCCGAGCTGTTTAGCGAGGGTTGTAATTAAGTTTCGAGGACGAAACTTTTTATAAAGTGTGAGTGGTGTAATGACACGGGTTTTTTTGTAATAATTAACCCTCCTTCTAATATAATGCTCTTTTAGTACTCCGGGAATATTACATTTGGTTAGTTGGCCGGTGTGTGGTGCTGGTATTTTTCTGCGATAGAGCGCGGAAAATGATGACCGACGGTGCGATCGGATCTGAAATCCGATATTGGGATCTCCCGGAACGGAATTCTTAGTGATGCGGTGATTAGTCATGCATCGAAATCCGTGCAAAATATCCTGCATGTTTTTCGAGGAAAAGGTGGGTTTATCGTGTGCGATTATTTAGTTAGAGAGTTAGTTATTCGATTACGGGTATTAAAAGGTGGGTTTATCTCGTGCGATTAATTAGTTAGAGAATTAGTTATTCGGTTACGGGTATTAAAAGGTGGGTTTATCTCGTGAGATTAATTAGTTAGAGAATTAGTTATTCGGTTACGGGGATTACAAGGTGGGTTATCCCGTAGGAATAATTAATTAAGGAATTAATTAATTGGTGACGAAGATTAAAAGGTGGGAGTTTATCTTGTAGGAATAATTAATTAAATAATTAATTATCCGGTGACGGAAAATAGAATTTTCTTACGTTCGAGTTGGAAACTAAATAAATTAATAATAAGAGGATAAATAAACCCCTTACCGGAAGGAAAACCCTAATTTAAATTACCGCCTCCTCAAACCCTTCCCTCTCGTGCGTACCGAAAACCAAAGATAAGAGAACCCTAACCGGAGGAGAGGTGAAGGAAAGAAAAAGAAAGCGGAGGAACCCGATCGCCCCGATTGACGTCCGGAGACCGGAGAACGAGACGCCATCATCTACGGGGAGCGGATCCGGATCTCCAACGCCACGAGAACCAGGATCGGTTCTTTATTTCCGATAGATTGAGGTTAGTAGTCATTAATCCTTTCGTAAATTAATCGGGGGTTTTCCGTGTTTTTGTAAGGTCGTTTTAATCGGTACATCGATCACGGATTTTTGTTGGTTTTGATCAATGTTTTATTCTCGTTCTTGATCGGGTGTGATCGATGATTTTTATCGGATTTAATCGGTGGTCTTTAATCGATCCTTTGATTGACTTTCTGATCGATGTTTTGGTTGTTCGTCGATCGTTGGTTAGTCGTTACATTTATCCCGTATTTATTCGAGAATTTTTGGGGGTGTTTGGTAAGATCATAGTGGGTTAACGGGAGGCCGCCGCCGCCGTTTTTAAACGGGAGGCCGCCGCCACCATTACCATGATCACGGGGTCTTCGCCGGAGTCCCACGGGAGCGAAAACGGGGAAGAAATCGCGAAACGGGAGCGAAAACGGAGGAAGAAACGCGGAATTAGGGTTTACTGTTCCTGTCGTACAGCCGCGGTCCGCGGGCTGAGGCGTGCACCCGGCGCACACCTCGCGGCGCGGAAGCCGCGGACCCGGTGCACGCTTCGCCGTGCACCGGCCCAGCCCGCAGGAGCGGTCCACGTTCAGGCGTGCGCCCGGTGCTGGCGCCGCGACCCGAAGCTGTGAGCCCGGTGCACGCTCGTGTTGTGCACCGGCCCGGCCCGAAACGCGCGGCGCACGCTTCCTGCGTGCACCCGGCGCATGCCGCAGTCGCCTGTCGCCGTAAACCCGGTCCACGGTTGCCCCTGTGCACCACCCGACAGCCCAAAGTTCGGTGGCTCCGTTTGGGTCCGTTTTCCACCGTTTTGAGTGCCGTCTTCGCCGTTGGGATCACAATCTCCGCGGTTTTCTTGGCATGGCCACTTGGGATCTTTTTGGTCACTGTTTTATTATGTCGGGTGCTAATTTCGCCGACGCTCCGCGCCTCGACGAAATCGTCGGGGGCGCGCCGTCGGGTCTCTTTTCTCATCATTTCCGTCGTCGGGGCCTTCTTGGTTTTAACCATTGACGTCCCGAGTGGGCTACCGGTTGAGGATTGAGTTTTGTTGGATTTCCGTTAGCGGTTTTGGGTTCCGACGGAGTTCGCGACGAAATAGTCGCGGTCCGGTTGTTGTTAGTCTTCGATGTTACCGGTTTGAGCTAAGTGTGCGGTGTTACTTGACGGTTTGGATTTGTTGGGCTTTTGATTGACATCGCGATCCTCTAGGTGCAGTGATTTCGGTTTTGGTGGGTTCATTGTTACAGTGGTTGGGACCACTGATGTTACCTGATTAGGGTAAGGAGTTAATTTGTGCCTTTGGTTGTTCCGTTAGGCCGCGTGAAGTTCCGATTGCTTAAGAGGGTCTTGGGAGCGGTCGTATATCTTCATTCCAGGTGGGTACGGTTGCTATAAGTGCAACAAGTGCAGTAAGTGCATCTATCATCATTAAAATGCTCTTAATTTGTCTAACAAAGTAGATGGACAGTTTAACCTTTCGCATAATTGTATTTTTATCTGACAATTGAAGCGGCTGCGGTCGCGGTGCTCACTACACGCCGATCTCGGCAAATCCGTTTTCCGATGCTGCACGTACACAGGCGGATTGGCCTCCGCATGGGTGTACTTTTTCGGAGAAGTGGTATTTTTGACCCGTGTGCCTCACAAAGGGGTGGGAGCCGTGAGGACCTCTTCGCGCCTGCTGAAAATAGCATACCAGCACCGTGAAGAGGTTAAAAGCATTAAAAAGGTGTTTGCGCACGAGGGGAGACGTTAGTCTCTCCGTCAGGTACTCTGGGGTTGGTGCCCAACTTAATTGATAAATCTGGGGTTGGTGCCCAGCTTAATTATGTGCAGGGTTTTAGCGAAAGGTTCCGGTGTAATCGGTTTGCTCCTTATTCCTTATTGTTATTTAAACATCTACTTTGTTTGTCACTGACTTTACCCACTCCGTGACAGGTGATACTAGGTGCGTTAGCCGGGATGGCGGTGAGACTGCGTCGCGAGGACCGTAGTCAGAACTCTTCGATATATCTCATTTTCCTTTATGCTTTTATTAGTTAATTTGCTTGTGGTTTATATTAGTTGTGGACATGTATTAGTTAGCGCTGTGGATGAGATGTACTTTTACGTTTAGATACTCTTGGTGATGTATGTCTACTGTATGGTTGATGGATGATGGATGATGTTGTAAATGAGACGCCGTGCATATACAAAGGAGACTCTGTCCGCGGACAGAGAGAATTTGTGTATGTGGCGGTCTGGCACGCACCGGGGATGAGGTTTATGTTACTATATTAAGAAAAAAAAAAAATATACACGCAATCTTCCGCTTTGCTTGACTCAAAAACCCCCGGGGGCGTGACAGAAGAATTCACCTTTGCGTACCCAAACCTTTTGAGTTTTGGAGTGCGTTGGCAATGATTGTGAAGTTATTCTCCTTGGTGAAATTGTCTTGTTTGATTGATCGTTTTTCTTTGACATCGTCTTGTGGGGTGAACTACCAACGTTCTTTTCCGTTGAAAAAATCTCCTTTGATTTCTGGGGAATGAACGCGTTGGTAGTTGTTGCAAGAGGTGCTTGATTTGCACTTTTTGCTTCATTCTTGCAATTTCTTCTTATGTGCCCTGCAAAACCACAACGAAAACATACCTTTGTACTTGACGATCCCGAAGTAGGTAAGGTAAGGTTGTTGTCGTTGATTGCAGTGAATTCCGTCGTCGTCGGAGGAGATACCTACTGGGGCACAAAAACTGTCCCAACCGAACTAGGACTGTCTCCAGTTCGATTGTATCCAAAGCCGAAACGGTTTGTTTGACCAAGACCAAGCATCTTATCCAACTTGCTCCTTCCCGAAGAAAATCGTTTTAAATCATCCTTATGTTGGAAAATGGTCTTCGTCATCTCCATCTTTTCCTATCGAGCCTCGGAGTAGAGCTTCAAGAAGTAATTTGCTTTATCCACCATTTTTACGTGTTCCTTCTCGAAATGCTCATTTTTTTCTTGAAGGGAAACATTTACTTTGATCAAGTTATCCCTTTCCACTTCAAGACCATTTGAGAGAGAAGTTGCCCTTTTTACTTCTTCGAGATCCTGCAATCTCCCTCTCAAACCCTTGTTTTGCTTTGCCAGTTTCTTTGAATCCTTTAAAAGTTTATGGTAGGCAAAAGCAAAGTCTTCACCTTCGGAATTACTCGATTCGTTGTCTGTTGCATTCTTTTCAACTTGGGAGGAGTTGGACAAGGAATCGGATGTACTTGCCATTAAGCATACGAAGGGTGAAGTTGTGGACGCGTGGAATACCGTTGCGTTGTTTTCTTCATCACTGGAAGATGACTCATTTGACGTTGAGGTGTCATCCAAAGTGACGGCTTGCATCGCTTTCTTCTTCGACGGATTCTTATTGGGACACTCCGTTGAGATATGGTCGTATCCTCGGCACTTGAAGAATTGGACTTGTCCCTTTGAGCTTTTCTTATCATTTGAAAAACTTTCTTGCTTTCTTGACTTTTCGCTTGAAAAACCTTTGCCTTTCTTCGACTTTACGAAGGATGGAGTTTTACTTGAATTACCCCTTCGAAAGTTTCGGCGAAATCTTCTTGTCAAGAGAGCAAGCTGCTTCTCAAAGTCCTCCATAGATAGGTTCTCGTCATCGTCTGAGGAGGATGAATCCGCGTCTTCTTCTTTTGTTGTTTTCAATGCATAACCTGAAGACTTAGAAGTAGATGCTTTTCCAGAAGAATAGTTAGTCGGAAATGTCATTTCATATGTTTGTAATGAACCAACTAATTCTTCTACACGGATTTCGTCCGGGTGTTTAATTGTTTCAACGGCCGTAACCTTGGAACGAAATCTTTCAGGAAGAGTTCTTAAAATCTTTCTTACAATTTTAAATTCTAGAATTTTATCTCCCAAGTTAGCACATGTATTCACGATGTCTTGCAATCGCGTATAGTAATCTGTGAAAGATTCATTTTCTGCCATGAAAATAGAGTCAAATCTGCTCGTAAGCATTTGCAGCTTTTGAATCTTCACAAGGTTAGTTCCCTCATGTGTAACTTGTAGAACATCCCAGATTTCTTTCGCAGTCTCACATGCCGAGACGCGAGAGAATTCAGTTTGTGACAAAGCATTAAATAAGGCGTTAATTCCTTTGCCATTGTAAGAAGATGAGTCAATCTCTTCCTTGGTCCATTTCGACCTAGGTTTGATGGTGTGAACATCAACAATAACTTCAGTTGGATTTGACCATCCTAACTCGATTGATTGCCACACCCGTTCGTCGATGAAAATTAAAAATGCTTTCATCCGTACTTTCCAGTGGGCATAGTTTGTTCCATCGAAGAACGGGGGTCTGTTGATGTTTCCACCTTCAACCATTATTTACAACCCTATTCTCGCTCAATTGTTGGGTTATGTCTAATAAGGATCTAAATAGGGGAAAACCACCTAGAGGGGGAGTGAATAGGTGTAAACGATAAACACTCAAAAATCTTTGCGTAATAAAACCCAATGCGGAAATGAAAAATAATGTGACGCCCCACTTCCCAGGGGGTCACCCATCCTAGAACTACTCTAGCTCTAGCACGCTTAACTCTCATGTTCCTCTTGGATCTTGCTACCATCCAAAATGCTATAGCCGGGCTAGAGATTTAGTCCTATTATATCATTTATATAGAGGACTAATCCAAATTCCGGGGGTGTCACATTCTTCCCCCCTTTAATTCCTGACGTCCACGTCAGGCTCAAGCACACTCACAAGCACCAGGCGATGTGAGACTCGTCTCGCTAGCCTTAGCCGACCTTGTGAGGAGCTGCACTCCACTCACAACGGTCATTAGCCGGGGAGCCTCGCTCTACCCGCTATATAACCCTGGCTCAGCCGAGACTCATCTCACATTTTCGGCTGGTGAATGGCTCTGATACCAACTGTGACGCCCCACTTCCCAGGGGGTCACCCATCCTAGAACTACTCTAGCTCTAGCACGCTTAACTCTCATGTTCCTCTTGGATCTTGCTACCATCCAAAAATGCTATAGCCGGGCTAGAGATTTAGTCCTATTATATCATTTATATAGAGGACTAATCCAAATTCTGGGGGTGTCACAAATAACACGCAAGATTTTTACGTGGAAAACTCCATCACATGAGTAAAAAACCACGGGACCGATAACACGGTGAAATCAACTAAGATTAAACACGTACAAAGGTGATATAACGTACTCACACACGACTCAACCTTTTTCCATACGCTCCGAGTTGATCTTCTCCGCTCGCTCCGCAACGCGCCTCGAATCCACGATTTGCGTCCAACGCCGAATCCACGGCGTCCAACGTCGAGTCCACGACGTCTGACCGAATCCACGGTCTCCACCAGGTAGTACGCCTCGATAACACGAACGTACCTCGCTCCGAATCCACGAGAGCGGTAGCACCTTGAATCCACAAGGCCACGCCAATCCACGCGCCGATTTTGGGGAAAATCATTGTTTTGTTGGTGGTGATGATCCGCCGAATACTTAGATCAAACATAGATCGGAAATGCCATCTAAGTATTCATTAATTTGATTCTACTCAAAATCTGAGTATGAAAACCTAGAATCAAATTAATTAATATAGATGAAGAAACATAGAATCACATCTAGTTATTTTCTTTCTTCTCTATATGTGGATCTATAAGTTTTTCTCCATTAATATTTTTCCGTCATTTTCCGGAGTATAAAACTTATCGTGGATTACCCTAAAAGATAGAATTAGGGTTTACTTATAGGTTAGAAACCATTGGAAGAGGATAAGAATAAAAAACTAACCTTATCTGGAAATTTTCGGGTCGACAGTCCGGACTGGAATTAGTGCGATCCGGACTGTCGTCATTAAACAGAGTTTTTCCAGAAAGACAACGTTCGGGGTCCGGACTTGTGACGTCCCACTTCCCAGGGGGTCACCCATCCTAGAACTACTCTAGCTCTAGCACGCTTAACTCTCATGTTCCTCTTGGATTTTGCTACCATCCAAAATGCTATAGCCGGGTTAGAGATTTAGTCCTATTATATCATTTATATATAGGACTAATCCAAATTCCGGGGGTGTCACATTCTTCCCCCCTTTAAGCCCTGACGTCCACGTCAGGCTCAAGCACACTCACAAGCACCAGGCGATGTGAGACTCGTCTCGCTAGCCTTAGCCGACCTTGTGAGGAGCTGCACTCCATTCACAACGGTCATTAGCCGGGGAGCCTCGCTCTACTCGCTAAATAACCCTGGCTCAGCCGAGACTCATCTCACATTTCCGGCTGGTGAATGTCTCTGATACCAACTGTGACGCCCTACTTCCCAGGGGGTCACCCATCCTAGAACTACTCTAGCTCTAGCACGCTTAACTCTCATGTTCCTCTTGGATTTTGCTACCATCCAAAATGCTATAGCCGGGTTAGAGATTTAGTCCTATTATATCATTTATATATAGGACTAATCCAAATTCCGGGGGTGTCACAGGACTGAAATCCCACGGTCCGGACTGTTCATGAAGTTTCTGCAAAATCCACGTTCGGGGTCCGGACTAAACACAATGTGTTCCGGACTGGATTTGCGCATGAACTACCCTATGTTCGGGGTCCGGACTGTAGAACTCTGATCCGGATCCTGAACATATAACATGTCCAGTTTTTTATTTTTATGCGATTAAGAACCCATCCAAGTATTTCTACATTATAAGAAGTATTCGCATCACCAAGATTGTTTAGTTGAACTTACCTGTTCCTTTTGAATTCTTCTTTCTTGAGATTGAGGTATATGATCCAAGCTTCTTCATCTTCAATCTTCAAGACTTAAACACTTTCACGAAATACGCCAAAACAAAATCCTTAACAAGCTGTCCATGTGGGTTTTGGAGTGCCGCAGCTGGGGAGCCGCGCGGGCGCGCATGGGCGCCGCGCGCGGCTGGCGTAGTCTGCTGTGCGGGCACGCCAGGGCCTTGCGCACAGCAGTTGCGGACGCAGCAGGCGGGCGAGCGCAGCAGTGCGGGCGCGCCTGGGTGCCGCGTAGCAGTTGTTGGGTTATATGTAATGTAGATCTAAATAG
>CM055060.1:46175890-46286680 GCA_029204045.2 Tillandsia leiboldiana | reverse complement strand
GGACTGTAGAACTCTGATCCGGATCCTGAACATAAAATGTCCCAGTTTTTATTTTCATGCGATAAGAACCATCCAAGTATTTCTACCATTATAAGAAGTATTACGCCAATCACCAAGATGTTAGTTGAAACGTACCTGTTCCTTTTGAATCTCTTCTTTAGGAGATGAGGTATAGATCCAAGCTTCTTCATCTCATCTTTCAAGACTTTAAACACTTTCACGAAATACGCCTAAAACAAAATCCTTAACAAGTGTCCATGTGGGGGTTTGGAGTGCCGCAGCTGGGGAGCCAGCGCGGGCGCGCATGGGCGCCGCGCGCGGCTGGCGTAGTCTGCTGTGCGGGCACGCCAGGGCCTTGCGCACAGCAGTTGCGGACGCAGCAGGCGGGCGAGCGCAGCAGTGCGGGCGCGCTGGATCCGGTAGCAGTTGTGGGTTATGTACTGTAGATCTAAATAGGGGAAAAAAACACCTAGAGGGGGTGAATAGGTGTTAAACGTATAAAACACTCAAAAATCGTTGCGATAAAAACCCAATGCGGAAATAAAATAACAAGCAAGATTTTTACGTGGAAAACTCCATAACGGAGTAAAAAACCACGGGACCGATATACACGGCGAAATCCACTAGAATTAAAACACGTACAAGGTGATTTACACGTACACACTTACGACTCAACCTTTTCCATACGCTCCTAGAGGATCTTCTCCGCTCGCTCCGCGACGCATTCTCGAATCCACGATCTGCGCCAACGCCGAATCCACGGCGTCCAACGTCGAACCCACGAGTCCGACCGAATCCACGTCTTCACCCAATAGAACCCTCGAATCACGAACGTGCCTCGCTCCGAATCCACGAGAGCGGTTGAACCTTGAATCCACAAGGACACGCGAATCCACGCGCCGATTTTGGGGAAATCGTTGTGTTTTTGGGTGGTGATGATCCGCCGAATACTTAGATCAAAGATAGATCGGAAATACCATCTAAGTATTCATTAGTTTGATTCAACTCAAGATGTGAGTATGAAAACCTAGAATCAACTAATCAATATAGATGAAGAAACATAGAGTATTCTCTAATGATTTCCTTTCTTCTCTATATGTGGATCTAGGGCCGTATAAGATGATATGAATGAAGGCTATGTATTCGAATTATTGGATGGGTTTTTGGATTAACCCTAGAAAAAGAGTCATAGGGTCTATTTATAGGTTAGAAAACATTTGGAAGGAGATAAGAATCAAAAACCTAACATTTCTGGAATTTGACGGACGGCGATCCGGATCGGATTTGGGCGATCCGGATTGCAGTAGCAATAAAGACGTTTCCAGAAAACCAAAGTTCGGGATCCGGATCGAATGCCTGATCCGGATCGTTCATACATTCAGAAAATCAACGTCGGGATCCGGATCGTGAGATGCTGCGATCCGGATGGAAGTAATGTATGAAACAACAACCTTCGGGATCCGGATCGCGGCTCTGATCCGGATCCCATGAACATGTCCGAACACCAGTTTTTGATTTTTATGCAGTTAAAAAATTCTTCCAAGTGTTTCTACACTACAAGAAGTATTCGGATCACCAAAATCTTTAGTTAAACATACCTGATCCTTTTGAATTCTTCTTTCTTGAGATTGAGTTAAATGATCCAACTTTCTTCACCTTCAATCTTCAAGACTTGAACCTTCACGAAACTACGCCAACTCAAATTCCGTAACAATCTCCCCCTTTGGCGTTTCGTGACAAAACACAGATCCACTAAAGAAAATTCAAAAAGATATTTTTGTTGCTATCACCATACAACAAAAATTTACAATGGAGATCCAAAAATTTAAAAACATGAGATAAACTCCTAAAACAGACTCTAGACTTAGACATCTGTACTCTCTGCACAAAGAAATCATTCTTGACAAAAAGAGATCGTTAGATACCTCAAGAATATTAGCATCAAAACCTAACAGAGATAGAGTTTATGCTCACATGACATTGAGTAATTCAGATATGTAATAGATCACAATCAAAACATTGACATATCTTCTAAGCAATAAAATTCCAAATGTCATAACTTGCTTTGTTAGTAATCAAACAACTTGTTAGTAATAATACATGTCCAAATAGTTAGTCGAATAGTTAGTAGGACATGCAACAAATCACAAGATAAAAACCAAAGTTGTGATACTTACTTTCACCAAAGTCAAAGTTGAAATGATACTTACCTTGATGTTCACACATTCACAATCATTGTTCAATCATTGTTCAAGTTCTCTCTAAACTCTCTCCCCCTTTGTCACAAACAAAGCCAAAATTACAAAAAAGGTAAAGAGAATGGTTAACAGTTCAAGTTGGAAAAAGAACTAAAATTAAACTAAAACTTAAAAACCTGCACAAAAGAAGATTAAACATATGCATAATAAACAGAAATTGGAAGGATATGGATCATTCAGACTCGTCTGAACTGATACAGCCGAGAGATTTGGAAGATTTTCTTTAATCGCTTGTTCATTGATGATTGATTCTTATTTACCTTCTTTATTTCTTCCTTTACCTCAATTAGTTCATTTGATATACGTTCTTGCTCGTTGGAGAGCCTTTGCTGTTCTTTATAGATTGAGGTAACAGATGCATCATCATCAGAAGTTGATTGAGGTGCTTGTTGTGCCGGATGTGCTGGTTGGACTGGAGGGCTGCTGCCGGTGCAGAGGTTGTCGCTTGTTGTTGTTGTGCTCGTTGCCGGTGAGGAGGTATTATGGGTTCATCTGGCTTCGTCGAGAGAGACTTTACAATTGTTGTGTCATTGATCGTTCCTAGACTGTGCATATAGGAACTCGCATTTGTGTCAGCTTTAAATTTGCGAAGAATGCGCATGATGATCATTGGATAAGGTAGTCTCTCTGAAGGATGAGCATGCTCCACATATCGCGCCATCTTTGTCCAGATGACGTAAGGAATGTTTAAGTTAGCTCCATTGCTGCTGTGGGGTTTCCAAGTAGATAAAGGAATATCATTCTCTCCCACCGAAGAACCTTTGTGTTCATGTTTGGAATGACATTGTAACAAACAATTAAGTTTAAAAAGCGGTACTCTGGTCGTAGTTCTTTCGAGAAAACGGAGTTTCCTGTCGACCGAGTATTGGAAGACAGATTCCATCAACTACCACTCTCCAGGAGTAGGTGTTGAAGACTTGATTCTTCAGGTAATGAGTGCCATCGGCTCGGGCGTCCATCCCTAGTACCTCTCCAATCAGCTGGGGCGTTACTTTGATCTGACATTCTTGACCAATGTTTGAAAATCCCGACGCCCGCTTCTGATCAACTAGATAGCAGCATTCTGATAAAACATTCTCACTGAGTGAAGACAATACCCAGTGGTCTCCGGGAAGTCGCAAATGGGAGCAAGACCTATCTGGTCAAACAAAGTCCCAAATGGCTGAGAACGCTCCTTTAAGGCTTTTACATCAACATGCCTTTCTCCAATGCATTCCCTGTTTTCAAATCCTTTATTCTAGCCGAGCTGACAAAGTCTTGTGGAGGTGCTTGGCTATCAACTGGTTGCTCAATGGAGATTCCTCGAGCACTTCCTCTTTTGCGAGCAACACTTTTCTTCTTGTCTTCCCAGAAGTTTCTTCCATTGGAGCTTTGCCTTTTTCAGCAGCAGTAGGCGGAGCCTTTTCTTTGATGTTCTGCAGGGCTTTTCCTTTGAAGCAGTCGGAACAGTCGTTGCTTCAACTTGCAGTTCATCCCAATCAATTGATTCCGTTTCAGATTCTATATCGGAATCATCTTTAGCTTTCTTTGCTTTCTTAACCTTCTTAGCCCTCTTGGGCTTGACAGTGTCCTTGGTATGAACCATGGCAGCAAGTAGGAAGATGATCCAAGTGATCACCATCTTGATTGCTAGTGACAAACGTATCCTGTGAAGACCAACTCAAGAACACATGAAAAATTGTTAATTTTCAAAAATTTGAAAAATTGTACCCAAACAATCATAATCATGTAGAGAGACTAAGAATCAAATTAGTTTTGCAAAAAGGACTTTTAAAAATAGATCAATTGCATGATTTTCGAAAATCCTCATTATATGCCCTAAAACCGAATTCTTTGAAATCGAAGACCAAAAATCCGTTTAACTTGGGAATACCTAGCATATAATCAAAACTAATCTACCCAGAGTTCTTATTTCAAAAGAAATTTGATCAAAAACCATCCACAAACGAAATCGATCCAAGAAATTCATCACGTTTGAGGAGGAAAAAGAAAAACGGTGAAAAACCGAGATTTTGATCAATAAAACTTACTTGTATTCGAAGAACTTGAGTTTGAAAAGCTCCAAGGTGCAATCGTTCTAGAGAGAGAGGCTCTAGAGACTTGAGAACAAAAGATTAAGGTAAAAGAAATCAAAACCCTCTTGTTCTTATTAAAACCCTAGCCGTGATCCGGATCGGATCGAGATTTCGATCCGGATCGGCCAGCCGCAGGAAGAAGCCTGCGTTCGGGATCCGGATCACCTTGCCCGATCCGGATCGGCTCCAACTTTTTCTTCAGAAAAATTTCAGAGAAATTCAAGAAAAACCAGAAAAAGAAAACCAGAAAAAGATTGTAAGAACTTTTGTGTATCAACTTTAAACAAAAATCATCGTTTCATACAACAAGAATTAGATTATGCCAAATCTATCAATAATATCCAAAAATGAAACGAGAATTTACAAGAATTAAATCCCTTAAAGTTGAACACCTTCAATTACATCTAACTTGATCTTATGAGTAATGCCTTTATCAAATCATCAATTCAGTAAAGAAAATGAAATACAAAGATCAATAGATGTTTGAAATCCCAAATATAGTAGATAATTTATCTAGACAATCTGTTGAAGAGAGTGGCTCTTTGAGCATCTTTCTTTAAAAACCCACCTTATACCAACCTTGAAATTTGACGGAGTCAAGTATTTCAACATGCATTTTACTTAATCAAAAATTGAACAACCATGCTTGGTATACATGTGGTAGCTGCACACAATACTCGGACGACCGAGGTGGTAGCCCTTTCCTCCATGTGGTGGTAGTTTTCACACTCCTCATTGGGATGTAACTCTTTCCACATCTTTTGAGCATTTTACATTTCTTTGACTCCCCCTCAATTGGCTATCAATTATTTAAGATATAAAGTATTCAACCAAAAATTGATCTCGATTTCATACTCGACTAAGCAGTCAAATAAGATAATGACTATACCAAGAGATCATTGAGAGAGAAATTGACTTTGATCACTCAGAAGATGATTTAATTAACATAAATGATCATTGCAACAATAAAATATTATGATGGCAAAAGCATAATAAATTTCTAAATGTGCGAAAAGATGCAATTAAAGTCAATTATGATCTATGCTCAATTAATGTCCTATGTACAAACATAGATAATGAACAAAACAAAAACAAAACCTATCCTAAGCAAAGTTTATTTCAAGGAAAGCATTCCAATTGCTTTTCGCAAATGAATAAAACGTTTTTGATCCAAAGGTTTTGTTAGAATGTCAGCTAATTGATCCTCAGTTGAAATATATGAAAGTTGAAGAGTATTTGATTCAACTAGCTCTCTAAGAAAATGATATCTAAGTTCAATATGTTTTGTTCTAGAGTGCAACACAGGGTTTTTAGAAATGTTAATTGCACTTGTGTTGTCACAAAGAATTGTTACCGAAGATGCTGAAATCCGGAAGTCGCTTAACAGACTTTTCATCCAAATAAGTTGGGTTGAACAACTACCCGCTGAAATGTATTCCGCTTCGGCAGTCGAGAGTGCTATGCAATTCTGCTTTTTACTGTGCCATGCAACAAGGCAATGACCAAGATAGAAGCATGCACCACTCGTGCTTTTCCGATCATCCACTGATCCTGCCCAATCGGCATCTGAGTATCCAACAATATCCAAACTAGTTCCCATAGGATACCAAATTCCGAAATTAATTGATCCTTTGATGTACCGGATGATCCTTTTCACCGCTTTCAGGTGAACCTCCTTTGGTGCTGATTGATATCTCGCGCAAATCCCAACACTAAAGGATATATCCGGGCGACTAGCCGTGAGGTAAAGTAGACTTCCAATCATACTTCGATACAGTTTCTCATCTACATTCTCACTTTGTGATTCACTTCCAAGTCCCTTGTGGCTAGTTCCCATTGGAGTCGGAAAATCCTTCAAATTTTCTAAGTCATACTTTTTAACCAACTCCATTGCATACTTGGATTGACTCAAGTGAATACCTTCATCATTTTGTTTAATTTGCAATCCAAGGAAATAAGTCAATTCGCCATCATGGACATCTCAAATTCGCTTTCCATGGTCTCCGCGAATTTAGAAGCATCATTATCTCTTGTTGCGCCAAATACAATGTCATCGACATAGATTTGTGCTACAATGAAATTGCTTTGATAATGCTTCACAAAGAGAGTCCTGTCAGCTCCCCCTCGAGTATAGCCCTTCTCCAAAAGGTGCTTTGTCAGCCTTTCGTACCATGCTCGCGGTGCTTGTTTCAGACCGTAAAGAGCCTTTTTCAAACGAAAAACATGGTTAGGTTGTTTATGGTTTACAAAACCTTTCGGTTGAGCCACATAAACTTCCTCATTTAGAAACCCATTGAGAAACGCGCTCTTAACGTCCATTTGAAATAATTTGATTTTAAAATGACAAGCAATAGCAAATAGTATACGAATGGACTCGAGTCTAGCTACAGGGGCGAATGTTTCATCAAAGTCTATACCTTCTACTTGAGAGTAGCCTTGAGCAACTAATCGTGCCTTGTTCCTGATGATAGTACCATCCTCATTTTTCTTGTTCTTGAAAATCTATTTGGTACCTATCATATTATGTTGCTTTGGAGGCTTCGTTAATTCCCAGACTTTGTTTCGCTCAAATTGATGGAGCTCTTCCTGCATTGCTTTAATCCAGTAGTCATCCTGAAGAGCTTCATCTATGTTCTTTGGTTCGATTAAAGATACGTAGCAAGCGAATCCACAAACCAACTGCCTCCGAGTTCTAACTCCTTCTTGTGGATCTCCAATGATATTTGATTCAGGATGATCCTTGGAGATTCGTAGCGTTTGTTGAAACGGAGTACTCGGAGGTATATGAGATGATTCCTGCACATCAGATAAACTTGAAGAACCATTAGATGCATCATTAATATTGGAAGTATTATCATGAGAAGATGCACTTACAGGAGTATCATCATCTAGAGAGATATCGAGGGTAGATTTTTCAGATGCAAAGTGAAAAGCTTCATCTACTTTAACATTTATAGATTCTACAATCGTTTTAGATTCGATGTTAAATACTCGATATGCTCTGCTATTCGTAGAATAACCCAAAAAGATCCCTTCGTCACTTCGAGAGTCAAACTTTCCAAGATTTTCACGGTCACGTAAAATGTAACATCGACTCCCGAAGATACGAAAGTATTTGATATCCGGTTTTCTACTAAACCACAGCTCATATGGTGTATTTAAAGTTCCTGGGTGCAAATACACTCGATTAATGACATAGACAGCGGTGTTCACAGCTTCAGCCCAAAAATGTAGCGGTAAATTCCGGCTATGAAGCATCACACGCGCCATCTCTTGAACAACCCTATTTTTGCGCTCAACAACACCATTCTGCTGAGGTGTATAGGGTGCTGAGAATTCATGTTTTATGCCGTTGGAAGTGCAAAAATCAATGAATTTGGAATTTATGAATTCTCCACCTCTATCACTCCTAACACGAATGATCTTTTCTTTCTTTTCAATCATAATACGATGGCAAATCTCATGAAAAGAATCAAACATATCAGCTTTCTCTTTTAAAAATGCTACCCAAGAAAACCTAGAGAAATCATCAACCAATAAGAAAATATACCATTTACCTCCCAAAGATGGTTGACGGGTCGGCCCCATTAAATCCATGTACAAAAGTTCCAAAGGCCGTTTTGTACCAACGTGGTTCAAGTTCTTGTGTGCAGTCCTAGACTGTTTTCCCTTTTGGCAACCACCACACACAACGTTTTGTTTAAGCAAAAGTTTTGGAACCCCCTTGACCACGTCCTTGTTTGAAATTCTAGCAAGTTCCTTAAAATTTAAGTGACCTAGCCTTTCATGCCAAAGTGTTTCATTATCCAAAGAAACTAGGTTACATTTTTCAGAAAACTTATTAGGAACAACATAACAATTGTTTTCAGATCTAACCCCTTTTAAAAAGAATACATGATCCTTATCAGTTACAACACATTCAACAGATGAAAAGTTAACTGAAAAACCATTGTCGCAAAGTTGACTTATGCTGATGAGGTTAGTCTTAAGGCCATCAACAAATAACACATTATTTAGAACCGGGCCATCTGGAATAGCTACTGTTCCTTTTCCAACAATTTTGGAAGACCGACCGTCTCCGAAAACAACGAGTCCTCCGGAGATTTTCTCAAGATTTTGAAAACTATTTTTGTCACCGGTCATGTGATGGGAACACCCGCTATCCAGATACCAAGACGAACTATCATATGCATGCAAGGAAACATTGGTAACAAGACAAGGGAAGATTTCACCTTTGCTCGCCCAAACCTTTTTGGAGTGCGTCGGTAATGGTCGTGAAGTTATATGCCTAGGTGAAAGCGTCTTGTTAAAACGATTGCTGCTCCTTGATGAAGTCGTCTTGCGCGGTAAACTACCAAGGTTCTTTTCCTTCAATTGATTTGCAATTGATTTCCGAGGAATCACCTTTGTGGTAGTCGTTGCAAGAAGCGCTTGAGTTGAGCGTTTGACTCCCGTCTTGCAATATCTTCTTATGTGCCCTGAAACACCACAACGAAAACATACCTTAGATCTTGACGATCCCAAAGAGGATGAAGTAGGTTTGTTGTCGTTGTTTGTCTTGAATTCCGGTGTCGGAGGAGGAGATACCGACTGAGGCACAAAAACTGTCCCACTCGAACTTGGACTGTTTCCAGTTTGAGTGTACCCGAGGCCGAACCGATTTGTTTGACCAAGACCAAGAAGCCTATCCAACTTACTCCTTCCTGAAGAGAATTGCTTCAAGTCATCCTTGAGTTGGAAAATGGTCTTTGTCATTTCCAGGTTATCCTGTCGAGCCTCGTTGTAGAGCTTTGAGAAGTGATCCGCTTTATCCACCAGTTTTGTATGTTCCTTCTCAAAAAGCTCATTGGACTCTTGAAGGGAAACATTTACTTTTATCAGATTTTCCCTTTCCACTTCAAGATCGGTCGAGAGAGAAGTTACCCTTTTTACTTCTTCTTCGAGATCCTGCAATCTCCCTCTCAACCCCTTGTTTTGCTTAGCCGGTTTCTTTGAATCCCGTAAAGGTCTGTGGTAGGCTAAAGCAAAATCTTCACCTTCCGAATCATCCGATTCGTTGTCCGTTGCAGTCTTTTCAACAGTGGAGTTGGATAATGACTCGGATGTACTTGCCATGAAGCACATGAAGGGTGAAGATATGGACGCGTGGAATGCCGTGGAGCTCTTCTCTTCATCACTTGAAGACGACTCATTTGACGTTGAGTTGTCATCCCAAGTGACGACTTGCATCGCCTTCTTCTTTGCCGGATACTTGTTGGGACACTCCGTTGCAATGTGGCCGTAGCCTCGACATTTGAAGCATTGTAGTTGTCCCTCTGAACTTTTCTTATCCTTTGAGAAGTTCTCTTGCTTTCTTGACTTGTAACTTGAAGTACCCTTGCCTTTGTTCGACTTTCCGAAGGATGGAGATTTACTTGAATTACCCCTTCGAAAGTTGCGGCGAAACTTCCTTGTCAAGAGAGCGAGCTGCTTCTCAAATTCCTCCATAGAAAGGTTCTCGTCATCGTCTGAGGAGGATGTATCCGCGTCTTCTTCCTTAGTTGTTTTCAACGCATAACCTGAAGACTTAGAAGAGGATGCTTTTCCAGAAGAATTGTTAGTAGTAAATGTCATTTCATATGTTTGTAATGAACCAACTAATTCTTCTACACGCATTTCGTCCGGGTGTTTAATAGTTTCAATGGCAGTAACCTTTGGGCGAAATCGTTCAGGAAGAGTTCTTAAGATCTTTCTTACAATCTTAAATTCTGGAATCTTCTCTCCCAGGTTAGCACATCAGTTTACGATGTCTTGCAATCGTGTATAGTAGTCCGTGAAAGATTCATTTTCTGCCATCAAGATAGAGTCAAACTTGCTCGTAAGCATTTGCAGTTTCTGAATCTTCACGAGGTTAGTTCCCTCATGTGTAACCTGAAGAACATCCCAGATTTCTTTCGCAGTCTCACATGCCGAGACGCGAGAGAATTCAGTTTGAGATAAGGCATTAAAAATAGCATTAATTCCCTTGCCATTGTAAGAAGATGAATCTAACTCTTCCTTGGTCCATTTCGACCTAGGTTTTAAGGTGCGAACATCAGAGATAATTTCAGTTGGATTAGACCATCCTAATTCAATTGATTGCCACACCCTTTCGTCGATGGAAATTAAAAAGGCTTTCATCCGTACTTTCCAGTACGCATAATTTGTTCCATCAAAGAAAGGGGGTCGATTGATGTTTCCACCTTCAACCATTGTTTACAACCCTATTCCCTCTCTGATACCACTTGTTGGGTTATATGTAATGTAGATCTAAATAGGGGAAAAAACACCTAGAGGGGGGTGAATAGGTGTAAACGTATAAACACTCAAAAAATCGTTGCGATAAAAACCCCATGCGGAAATAAAAATAACACGCAAGATTTTTACGTGGAAAACTCCATCACCGGAGTAAAAAACCACGGGACCGATAACACGGCAGAAATCCACTAGAATTAACACACGTACAAGGTGATTTACCGTACACACTTACGACTCAACCTTTTCCATACACTCCTAGAGGATCTTCTCCGCTCGCTCCGCGACGGTTCTCGAATCCACGATCTGCGCCCAACGCCGAGTCCACGGCGTCCAACGTCGAATCCACGACGTCCGACCGAATCCACGGTCTGCACCCAATAGCACCCTTCGAATCCACGAACGTGCCTCGCTCCGAATCCACGAGAGCGGTTGAACCTTGAATCCACAAGGACACGCGAATCCACGCGCCGATTTTGGGGAAATCGTTGTTTTTGGGTGGTGATGATCCGCCGAATACTTAGATCAAAGATAGATCGGAAATACCATCTAAGTATTCATTAGTTTGATTCAACTCAAGATGTGAGTATGAAAACCTAGAATCAAACTAATCAATATAGATGAAGAAACATAGAGTATTCTCTAATGATTTCCTTTCTTCTCTATATGTGGATCTAGGGCCGTATAAGATGATATTTGAATATGACGGCTCTATATCGATTATGTGGATTTTGGATTCTTTGGATTCACCGTAGAAAAAGAGTCATAAGGTCTATTTATGGGTTAGAAACATTTGGAAGGAGATAAGAATCAAAAACCTAACATTTCTGGAATTTTGACGGACGGCGATCCGGATCGGATTTGGGCGATCCGGATTGCAGTAGCAATAAAGACGGTTTCCAGAAAACAAACGTTCGGGATCCGGATCGGAATGCCTGATCCGGATCGTTCATACATTTCAGAAAACTCAACGTTCGGGATCCGGATCGTGAGATGCTGCGATCCGGATTGAAGTAATGTATGAAACAACAACCTTCGGGATCCGGATCGCTGGCTCTGATCCGGATCCTGAACATGTCCGAACACCGGTTTTTGATTTTTATGCAGTTAAAAATTCTTCCAGGTGTTTCTACACTACAAGAAGTATTCGGATCACCAATAATCTTTAGTTAAACATACCTGATCCTTTTGAACTCTTCTTTCTTGAGATTGAGTTAAATGATCCAACTTTCTTCACCTTCAATCTTCAAGACTTGAACCTTTCACGAAACTACGCCAACTCAAATTCCCTAACAGCAGTGCGGGCGCGCCTGGGTGCCGCGCAGCAGTGCGGGTGCGCCAGGGCGCCGCGCGGCAGGCAAGGTGCCGCGCGACTGGTGTGCTGGCGCCGCGCGGCTGTCACCTGGTGCCGCGCGGCATGCGCCAGGGCAGCGCGCGGGCGTCGCGCGACAGGCAGCTGGCGCGGGAGCCTTGCGGGCAGCGGCTGGGCGGCGCGCAGCGGCGCGTGCGCAGGGAGCTTCTCGCGTGTGGCGCGCGGCGTTTTCGACGACCGGGGTTGTTTTTTTGCCGACGGACGCGCGCATTTGGCTGAGCTTGACTGATGTGATTTCCTTTTCCTCTTTTGTGCTTGGATCAGCAGTTTTGATGCTCACGGTGAGCTGGGTGCCGCGCGAGCAGTTGGAGCCGACAGTGAGCAGCGCGCGGATTTTCTTCATAGCTGTGGGGACTTTGGAGCTTGGGGTTGTCCAGTCCACAGCATTTAGAGTGTGTGAGGACCCGAATCCCCACTTAAGGGTTTATTGATGGATTAGTGGCTTCTGGGAGTGTTTGTGCGTGTGTCGGGCCCAAGAAATGGACTCCCGGTGTAAATTGGGAGCAAGTTTGCTTCACCAGAGCCCTTTGGAAAATTTTAGAAGCGGAATTGGGCCAAACGAACTTCGGATTTGGATTCAGCGCGCGAAAACGATGAAGATGGACTATTTACTTGTATTTTTCGGAGTCCGGATGCGAAAACACGGATTTTGATGTGTTTGGGTACTGTTCCGGCAGCCGGAGAGGCGCCGGCGGCGGCGCCTGGCGGCGGAGCGCAGCGGCGGGCGGAGGCGCAGTCGCGCGGTCCACCACGGACGCGTGCACCCGGGCACTGGACGCGTGGCGGCTTCCTGTTGGCCAGCGCAGCAGGCGCAGTCCATGAAATTGGCGCGGGTGTACGGTGAACCGAGGGGTGGCCACGTGGCAGTTCGTGGTTGGCGGGTGTAGGGCCTCTAAACTCCTTACAGCTTTTTCCCATGAATCCACTGTGCAAACACCTGTTGATGGTGTATCTGGCCCATGGTGCATCAAAGGGATGCCACAGATGGACCCTGTGAGCTTTGGTTGACTGTTTTGGCCTTCGGCTGCTTTTGCCGAATCTTAGAAGAGGAATTTGGCCCAACAGAGGGTGGATTTGGATTCAGCGCGGAAAAACGCTTGAGAATGGCTTTTTGTTTGCTTAATTCTGAGTCCGGATGCCCAAAAGCGGGCTCCCGGAAGTTTTGGCAGTTTTCGGTGTTTGCGGGAGCCTCCGGCAAATTTTAGGAGTGGAATTTGGCAAAATGGACACCGTTTTTGGAATCAGCGCGCGAAAACGGTTAAGATGGGCTATTTACTTGTTAGTTTTGAGATTGCGGTTACTGTTCACGCCGGAACAGTGTTTCCGGCGATCGCCGGCGGCGGCGGGCAGCGCCGGCGGGCGGCGGCGCAGCCTCGGGCAGGCGGCAGGCGGCGGCACAGGGCGCGGGCAGGGCGCGGGCAGGTGCCCGGGAGCGCGGGCAGGCGCGCGGTCCACCGCGGAGGTCGTGCGCCGGGGGCGGGCCACGTGGCGCTTTCCGGTTGGCCGGCGCTGCAGACGCGGTCCACGGAATTTGGTCCGGGTGCACGGTGGACCGGGTGGACACGTGGCGTGAGGTGATTGGTCCGGTGTTGTGCTCCCGGTCCACGCGAGTGGTGGAGTCGGTGACCGGGGCAGGTGGCCGTACGGCAGGGCAGGTGGCCGTACGGCCCGGGTCAGCCGCGACGTGCGCGGTGCACGGGGCCACGTGCGCGGTGCACGGGTTGCCGGGGCCACGTGGCGCGACGCCATTGGCTGGCGCAGGTGCGCCGGGTGCAGCGGGGCCCGGGGAAGCACAGTGCTGGGCTACGTGGCCGGCCCACGGCGTTTCGGGCTTGAACAGTAATGGGCCGGGCCCATTACTGTAGCCGCCCGAAAAATTGCGGCGCCCGGAAGTGGGGACACATAGGGTATTTCTTCAAATGTTTTCTTCAGCCTATTTAAAGGCAACCCGAGCCCCTTTCTTTGCCTTTTTTCTCTCAACCCTCTCACTCTCTGCCTGAGCCCCCTCAAGCAAAGTTGTTCACCTCTTCACCCTCGATCTTCCTGCCAAGTTTCAAGATTTTTGGAGGCTCGAATCCCGAGGTTCCCCATTTTACGGCGCGGCGCGACGTTGCATTCCTGGGTTCTTCTTCGGCGCAGCGACAGTGTTTTAGCTCCCCTGGGCTACTCCGAGATCATTTTGCTGTGATTGTTACGCCGGCAGACTCCTAAGAGGTAGGACTTCATCTTTCGTTTTGGTCACGCTTTCTCGTTTCGAGGTTTTGGCACGGATCCCGAGGCAAACAGTGACCCCTTTTTCTGTGTGGACTTCCTTGACAGCAGCGGGGTATTTTGGCCATATCTTCGCGCACGAGCATCAGACGGAAACGAGCTTATACAACTTTTTCATCTACGGATCGCAAGGAACACGCTCGTATTTTTCTTGGATTTTCCTGAGGTTTATTTCGAGGTGAAAATTACTGTTTTCTCAGTGAACAGTGCACAGTTTTTAGTACAGATTTTTGTATGAGTGTACCCCCTTGCCGAATTTTTATCTTGACTTACCGAACTCGGATTTGGGCGTGCAAGGTACCGTTGCGAAGCTATCGACGCGAGGATCGCTGTGGTATTTTTCTTGGAATTTTCTGGGCACTTTCTGCAGGTGATAATTTAACAGTTTTGAATCCGAGGTTGTAGGTGGTTATAAGAGCAATAATTGGGAGCCTAAGTGTAATTAGTGAGCTTTGTATTGTACCAGGAATATTTCGGGTGTGCTAAAATTGTGGGAGCAAGGATTTGGAGTTTTGGTATTTTCTTGCTGTACGGATCCGGACAGTTAGCACTTCAGGTGGGTGGTTGTTGTACTCCTCTCCTTTGGTATGCCCACTAGGAACATCAGAGTGTTCCCTCATTTTTGAGGCCCAAAGTATTATTAGTAACCTTGCATGCTCTAGGGAATTAATTATGGGTTGATTGATCGTTGATAAATTGTTATTTGATCCATGTGGAAATTGTTGGACTGCATGTATAGGGTTAAAATAATAGTTGAGGATTATAAAATTGCTAAATATTCCATGAGACTGTCACTTTAGCGTATGTCACTCTGAACTGATTACTCTTGGAAAATGGACAACATATTGGGACAATGCATGATTAAACGGGTCACTTAAATATTGACATCTTTTATTGCTACACTATCTTTTGGGACTTGACTTAGGAGAAACCATGCATTTATTCTTTTCTTCTCCTAGTATTGATAGACTTGCGGCATAGTCGCTCGGGTTCGAGCGGGTGTTGGACAGTGTAGCCAGGTATTGGGGATTTGGGACAGGTTGGGCTTTTGACAGGGTGTTGCGGCGACCACGGATCTTGGGTGGTTGACCGGGTTGTTACTGTTGCATCAGATTGGGGGTTTTGGGGATCGGGCTTTCTTTAGTGGATGGAGTTTTCCACTTTGATCATATTCATGATCCAGTCCTGCTATTATGAGACAGTGGTTACAGAGATGCTTGTTACAGTGATTTCCTTACTCGTGTGGGTCGCTCCCCTCGAGGGCCACTCCGGAGTGTGCGACCGGACGGATCGAGGCCGGTCTGTTATTACTTTAGAGCTTGATCGGACGGGCCGAGGCCGATCTGTTGCTTACGTTGGGGACATGACCGTATCAGGCAGTAGTCGGTCAGTATCCCCTCAGATGAGATTAGCAGGCAGTGCCAGTGTCCACTGGCGTTAGATTGGGTCGTTTTGACAGGCTTCTTGATGCTGATGCATCCTTTCCCATACTTATTGGTTTATCATGTAGAGGCATATTAGGGGTAGCACTTCATCAGTTGTCATTCATAGCTTCACCCCCCTTTCTCTTCTTCCCCTTTTGCCTCTGATTACCTGGTGGGCATATTTGAGCTGAGGCTTTACCCACTAGGGGAGGCTACTGTTTATAGTAGTACTTACCCCCATTGTCTTTTCTTGTTTCTTTCTTCCCCTTTGTTTTGCAGAGTCCTCTGCGGGAGTTGCTGGGCCGTCAGCAACTGATCGAGGTAAGCGGATTGCAGACTAGATAGAGAGCCATCCGAGGGTTGTAGCACGTAGCTGGAGCTTTTGGGTACCTGGTCTTCTCAGACAGCTTTTGTTTATTTCTTTTTGGGTCTGGCTTTTGCCAGCTGTTTGTATTTAGTGGTGAGCTGGGAGAGACATCTGTATTTTATTCCACTGTTGTACTCTTTTACTTCCAGCTTCTGTCTGAGATACAGTAGTTTTAGTTTAGCTCTGATTATTATGCTCTTTTATTATTATTTCTTATTAGCAGGCAGTGCCAGTGTCCACTGGCGTTAGATTGGGTCGTTTTGACAGGCTTCTTGATGCTGATGCATCCTTTCCCATACTTATTGGTTTATCATGTAGAGGCATATTAGGGGTAGCACTTCATCAGTTGTCATTCATAGCTTCACCCCCCTTTCTCTTCTTCCCCTTTTGCCTCTGATTACCTGGTGGGCATATTTGAGCTGAGGCTTTACCCACTAGGGGAGGCTACTGTTTATAGTAGTACTTACCCCCATTGTCTTTTCTTGTTTCTTTCTTCCCCTTTGTTTTGCAGAGTCCTCTGCGGGAGTTGCTGGGCCGTCAGCAACTGATCGAGGTAAGCGGATTGCAGACTAGATAGAGAGCCATCCGAGGGTTGTAGCACGTAGCTGGAGCTTTTGGGTACCTGGTCTTCTCAGACAGCTTTTGTTTATTTCTTTTTGGGTCTGGCTTTTGCCAGCTGTTTGTATTTAGTGGTGAGCTGGGAGAGACATCTGTATTTTATTCCACTGTTGTACTCTTTTACTTCCAGCTTCTGTCTGAGATACAGTAGTTTTAGTTTAGCTCTGATTATTATGCTCTTTTATTATTATTTCTTATCTGAGCAGGTTACCGACGCTTCGTGTATGTGGGAAATACCGCATGCACGGCGGATCTGTAGACGGGCCCGGGTTCTGGTTTACACCCGGGGCGTGACAGCGGGTCCTTGTGCGCGCGGTCCACGCAGCGGCGGGGGCAGGTGACCGTACCGACAGGCGGTCGGGGGCGACGTGGGGGCGCCACGTGGCGCCCCGCGATTGGCTAGGTGCAGCCGCCCCACGCCTGCGTGTCGGGCCACGTGGCGCTCCGCGATTCGCGGGATCGAGTGCGCCGGCCGCGGGGAGTGTCGGGCGGACACGTGGCGGCCTCTGGAGTTTCCGGGCGCGCACAGTGTTGGTCCGGGCCCAACACTGTAGCGGCCCGAATGTTCCGGGCGCCCGGTTTTGGGCCCAAAAGTCCAAAGTTGGATTTTTTCGGGTTGGGCCTATTTAAGCCCCTCTTTCACCCCGAGTTTCGGGTTGTTGCCAAACTTCTCTGCCCTTGGACCCTTCATAAGAGTTGAAGCTCCTCGTGTTGCGCATCTTCTGGCGGAGGCCCGGAATTTTTGGAAGCCGCGGCGCCGACGACTTCGGCATCATAGCACAGAGCGACGATCTTTCTTCGGAGGCCCATTATCGTCGCAGTTCGGTCTGAGAGGTCCAAAGAGCTACTCCGACAGTATTTTTGGACGATTTTCACTGCGTCACATTCACGAGAGGTACGGCTTCGATTTCCGTGTTGATCACCTTGCTTGATTTTGAGTTCGTGGCATGGTTTTCGAGACATTTCTAAGCCAATGTTTTGCTGGTGGAGTTTATGGACAGCAGCCCCTTGCCGGAATTTTATCTCCGCACTCGAGCGTCGGATCGAGACGAGCCTGTACACTTTTTGAATCTACTCGTCGCGAGGATTATCGTCATATTTTTTCGGGATTTTTCTGAGGCTGGCCCGGAGGTATACTGTTTCCTCTTTTACTGTGCAGAGTATTACAGTTGTGTGATTGTGAAGTTTTGCGCACCCTGTGTTGTGGAATTTGTAACTCGGCCTACGGGGCTCGGAATTGGACGTGCAGGTAGCCGTTTCGAAGGTCTCGACGCGTGGATCACAGCAGTATTTTTATTGTATTTTTTGGAGCATTGCTTACAGGTGAAAAATGCGCATCTTTGGGACTGTTCCAGCAGATTGGTTGTATTTGGGTTTTTGGTGGAATAAAGTGTAATCATGGACTTTTTGTTGTACCCAGGGGTATTTACAGGTGTTTGTGAACCTGTTGGTGTTGAGGATTATTGGAGATGGTTGTTCTTGGGTATTTCAGCTGTGGAACTTTGGACAGTTCAGCTCTTCAGGTGGGTGGCCTTGTCTCCAAGATTGATGGACTGTACATTAAATCTGCTATAATAGGACTATGCATGATAGTGAAATTCTTGTGCAGCATGATAGATTGTAGGAATCGCTATTCCTTGTATTATCTGATGATCTTGTCATCTCTTTGCTTTCCACCATCTGTAAATTATAGTTATCTTGGAACTTGACCTAGCACCCCCGTCATATGTTGCCTGTGTAACCAGACCAGTAGAAAACTCCAACTTGGGCTAGGTTTATTCTGCTTTAGACATCCACACTTCTTATTCTTTCCTGGGCATAGTGTTTTTCTCGCCCTGGTAGTGGGCCGAGTGGTCGGGATTCTTTTAGTGTGGGATGCATTTTACACTCGTGCTTGGGAGCAGAGTGGAGTCTGGTAGATGTAGTTGATCATTCATTTGTGGCGGGAGCCGTTTGGATAAACGGCGGTCCCGAAATGTTTTATTTGTCGCCACTGTGTTAGTGGCAGTTGTTTACCAGTGTCGGCAGGACCTAGGACCCAGACTGTTTTTAGACACACATGATTTCTGTAAACTAATGTTTTCTTCCAAATCTCGAGGGGTCGCCAGAGCCTGTTCTTGTTTGATTTGGGTGATGGCACTAGCCCTTCAGGGTTTGGAAAATAAAACTTATTTAAACAAATTTTCTTAAAAGAACTAAAATATATTAAATTGGGTTTCTCAGATTAAAAATAATTTTCAGTAATAACTGTCATCTTTTTATTACAACTTCCTCACCCGAGAGAGTTTGGGTGATCTGGGTTCTAGGGGCCGTTCCTTTTTCGGGACGAAAGCCACGGGGGCTGAGCCTGGAACCTGTTCTTGTTTGATAGGGTTGTAGGTGTTGGTCTTCCGGGACTTTCGGGCCCTGGTTGGTGTCTTCCACTTGTTGTGCAGAGGTTGTCGTGTTCCCGAACTGTAAGGGGGTCGGGAACTTCAATAGGCGGAGCCTGGAGTCTGTTCTTGTTTGATAGGGTTCTAGGCACCGACCTATCGGGATTTTCGAACCCTTATGGTGTCGGTCCTTCATAAGTTTGGTGTTCTGTATGGGAGCCGTCGGGTAGACGGTAGTCCCGGCTGTGTGGTTTTCCAGCCTGTGAGTGAGAGTTGGTGTTGTTAGTCGATCTTGTTGATCATGGATTGGACTATAGCCTGCATGAGCCATATTGAGCTCGACAGAGATGCGCGGATACTTTCCTCGGTGGGGTCGCGCCCCTCGAGTGCCACTCCGGAGTTGGGCCTGTTACTTGCTATCGCGACTTGTCGACGCAGTCCCTCTGGCTGGGCCAGTTTTTGGCAGTCACGGACACCCTATGGTAGACCCGTCCTGTTGAGGATGTGCGGCAGTAGGTGGGCGCAAGTTTGACTGGACCCTATGTGGCAGTTAGTGTAGATTGGGTGATTATACTTGAGAGTTAGTAGATGCATCATGTTTTCCATCTGTTCCACTTTTTGAGCATCTAGATAGAGGCATAGTAGCTGTAGAGTTATTCTTTTCCAGCTCTTTCCTTTCAGCACTGCATTTGTTACTTTATGCCTCTAATAGACTTAGTGGGCAGACCGTTTGGCTTATTGGCGGCACCCATTGAGAACTACTGTGGGAGGTAGTTCTCACACCCGTCGTGGTGTCTTTTCCCCAGGGACTTCTACTCCTGTTCCTGCTGCTCCAGTTGCTGCTTCTTCAGATCGCGGTAAGGGAGTCGCGAGCTAGATCCCTACCAGTCGTCGTCCAGAGAGTAGATGTACCCTTATTATTTTGAGAGTTTCTTGTTGAGAGACCTTGTAGTGAGGTATAGAGTTGTACTTTTGGTGAGGACTTGGAGTTGTATATATTTTATTTCAGCTTTTACTCTTCAGCTCTGATATCTGTTTAGTATAGTATCTATCTTTTGCAGGTTAGACGCTTCGTCTATACGGGGTTCACCGTATAGGCGGCGGATCTGTTGGCGAGCCCGGATCGCAGTTTCGATGCCGGGGCGTGACAGAGTGTGTTGTGAGAATTTATTATGTGCTGTGAGCCTTTGGTGTGTTTGGTGGGTTCTTGACTATTGGAGCGCGACCGAGTACCGTGAGTTGGCCGTGGAGTGAGCCGGGGTGAGTGCAGATTTTGTTGCGGACTCGAGGGATTTGTTCGAGCTTCCGGGGATTTTTTCCGTGTATCGCGACAGCGCGCGCGTGCGGCGCGGATTTGGGCGTTCCGGCAGATTTTTTACAATGAGCGGTGCGGCGCTTCACCGACTTTAGCGATTGCCTGCGGAAAGCGTTCCAGGTGGGTTTGAATTTCTTCAAGATTTATGGAATGCCCTCTAAAGCTTCTGTATGCATGTTGAGCATGTATAGTTTATCTGTTTTTATATTTGATAATCTGATAGTTGCCTAGAAAATTGTAGGAAGACATTCCTAAGCCTCAGACATTTTTAGTATTATCTAGAGGTGGTTTGACACTAGACTGCATGGTTAGTTGGTATCAGAATTGCATCTGAACCATTTTAAAATTGTCGGACCTGTTTTAATGAAAAATAGGCTTGAAAATAGTTTTAAAATATTTGAGATCTTCCAGAGGGGTTGTGTAGGTTCAGGATGCTTGTGATCTCGTGCCGGGGGGCCGAGTGGATTTTTAGAGCTCTGTGGGATGAGTTTCTAGTGTCATGTGAGTTGAGATTCCTTACTGAGATTGATGAGACTATTCTAGATCATGGAATGCGTATTTCTGATTTGGCAGTGGAGATGGTTCTCCGACTTAGTTATGAGAGTTTTAGGGTTCTATCAGATCGAGTCGTGGAGGTTTCCCGACTTAGCCATGGGTTGTGCATTATCAGATTGAGTCGTGGAGGGTTCTCCGACATAGCTGTGAGAGTGTTTGGGCATTTCCTAATCGAGCTGTGGAGGGTTCCCGACCGAGTTGTGTTATTTGAGCATTGAGTTTCCAATCTGTTTGATCGTGGACCATGGCCTGCATGTGCCGCTTATTGAGACAGTTGGGACATACTTGAGCTCGGTGGGGTCGCTCCCCTCTGGTTACGCTCCGGATGCGTGATGATGATGATTGAGATAGTTAGACTAGGATGCCCCACGTGGAGTGGGCAGGTGCATTCCTAGCAGTCAGACTAGGACGCCCCACGTGGAGTGGGCAGGTGCGTTCCTAGCAGTCAGTTTGGGACGCCCCATGTAAATCCCGTCCTCTCGTGAATGCGTGGTAGTGGGCAGGTGCGTACCTAGACTACAGGCGCAGGCTTGACTGGACCCTATGAGGCAGTCATTGAGATTGGGTGATATGAGCGGGTGATTGCATAGCATGTTCTTAGATGAGTTTCCTTTGAGCATGATACTTGAGGCATTTTAGGAGTGGCGAGTGTATGCATAGCAGGATCATAGTAGAGATTTCCTTGAGCATGATGTTGAGACATATTAGCTGTAGTTCATTTCCTGCTTTCCTATATATCTATCTGCATACCTATCTATTGCCTCCAGTAGACTTAGTGGGCATACCGTGGATATTGGTGACGGTACCCACTGGGAACTACCTTCTGCAGTAGTTCTCACACCCGCTGCGGTGACAGGTTTCCTGAGGTTGCTGTTCCGGCTTGGTTCGCGCGGAGACAGCTGATCGAGGTGAGGACGTGGCCGATTAGTTCCTTACCAGCATTGAGAGTCAGAGTAGATGTACCCTGTATTGTTTTTATTATACTTTTGTACTGGACAGTCTGAGAGATTTGTATGTATTTACTTTGTGAGGGTGAGAGGCTTTGTATTGAGGATTATTTTATATTCAGATGTTCAGTTGATTTCTATAGCTTTTGGTTTTAGTTCTATTTCATCTCTGATACATGGTAAGCTATAGATCTTTTGCAGGGTAGACGCTTCGTCTGTCCGGCAGTTTCCGTACAGATGGCGGATCTGTTGGGGAGCCCGGGTCGCAGTTTCGACCTCGGGGCGTGACAGATGCGGCGCCAGGAAGAGAACATGGAGTGCGTGATGCGCATGCTTGAGCAGAGAGCATCTCCCGGGGTATCGCCAGTAGTACCTCCGGCCGAGACATCGTCGACTTCGATCCAGATCGCATTGTGGATAGTGCAGGAGCAGCAAGAGTTTGCTGATCGGTTGTTGTACTTCATCCAGTTCCATCCCCCACAGTTTTCAGGGCAGAGTTGGGAGCCTTGGGAGGTCGAGAACTGGATTGCTGCTATGGAGAAGTTGTTGAGGATTTGTTCATCCAGAAGAAGAATCAGATGCATTTGGTTTTGCACTTTTGGATAAGGACGCCGAGAGTTGGTGGCGTCGAGTTTGTCCCGTTGGACCACCGGGAGCGCAGTAGATGACCTGGAGCGAGTTTCGTGCTTTGCTGTTCGGGGCCTTCTTCCAGACAGTGTAAAGCAGAAACTGGAAGGGGATTTGAGACGCCTGCAGCAGGGGAGTCGACCCCTTCAGGAGTATGTTCGCGAGTTTCTACGATTGTTGGGCAGTGTACCCTATGTCGCCCGAGATGAGGCCCAAAAGGTTGATCATGTTTGAGAGGGGACTGCATCGGGATATCTATCACTTTGTGCATTCTCGGCGAGCGCCGACTTTAGATGCAGCGATTGTGCATGATCGATGGATTGACCGAGGATCAGTGATCATGTCCGAGAGGGACGGAGAGAAAGGGACCAGCTCCAGAGAGAGACGTCCAGTATCGTCTGATTTTGGGACAGTCGAGTGGATCGAGGTTGCCATGATTCCAGTTGCAGGGTCATGGGTCTCAGAGGAGACAGAGACCAGGAGGTTCTCGACAGTCGAGGCACCAGCAGCAGTGTCAGGATTAGTGTGTCATTTGCTGTGGGCCGCATTCACCGCCACAGTGTGACCTCAGGCAGGAGCGATGCTATTCATATGGATAGTCAGGACATTTTCAGGCAGAGTGTCCCAGAGTAGGACTCATGGTTTTGCCGCTTGCGATGGCACCCCCACTACCCCTTTAGGACGAAGAGGTTCATCTGACTTACAGATAGGCTGATAGAGCCGTGATGCCGAGGCAGATAGATCGATGGCCACCAGCATCTAGTGGATGAGATTGTGCAGCCGGTTAGAGGGCGTCAGGATAGTGGATCGCGTCTTACCAGGTGTGGTTTTCTTTATGGTCGTCGGAGTTAGAGCATGTTTGACGCTGACGCCGCTTGTGCGTGTTTTAGTAGAGCAGGGGTACCTTCGTGTGGGCCAGAGATGGGACTGTTGGCTTGTGCACGTGAGGATCAGGTTCCAGTTCACGTATAGAACATGGACGAGTGTTGCCAGTCCGGCCCAGTGCAGTTAGGACCTTGGATTTGATCCATTGAGTTGTTAGTCCTACATCAGCTCCGAGATGTTGATATGAGGTTGGATAGGGATTGGTTATCCCAATGTTATGCTATCATGGATTGTCGAGAGAGGACAATGGCCCTCCGTGGACCTGGTCAGGAGGAGTATGTTATAGAGGGAGCTAGAGCACGACAGAGATTGACTCGTGGTCGTATCGCTGTAATAGCGACTGTGTCACGCCCCGGGGGTTCATTAGCGCGGAAGAAGAGCCACCGATGCTCCCAGATCAGCGTAACATATTTTTTTTTTTTTTTTTTTTGAAAACAAATCCCCCCAGTGCGTGCACAGACCCGCCGCATATACAAATTCACTCTGCAAACGGGCAGAGTCTCCTTTGTATATGCACGGCGTCCTGATTGCATAATACACCTCATACAAGCTTTAACCACATTAGATCAAGGCACAGATACATTCAAAATACAACCACACATCCTATCTACTCTCATTCTTTAGAAAAGGCCGACTGTTTGTAAAAGGATAAATAATCACAGAGTTTGAAAGCGGCGCCTACCCGACGCCGATATTTTGAAATCCGTTTCAAAGCCACATAAATCAATAGAGTTTCAAAACGGCACCCACCCGATGCCTGATTTTGTAAAACCATTTTCGAAATCACATAAATCCCACAAGGTTTCAAAAACGGTGCCCACACGACACCCACGTTTTAAAATCGATTTTCACAAACGGTTTTCCACGGTTTTTGTTGTTCGTAGTTCAAAACGGCCAAGTAAAGGAGAGGAAGGTCATTCATTCAATAATGATAAAAGAAACGGGCAACATCCACGTCGAACCCACGAGGGTATCGCAATCCACATCTAACTAACATGAATAATAAAAGAACGAGGAAAGAAAAGTCACTGTGTCTGCTGTCGCTAAAAGTCAGAACAACGCTCACACGGCCTCACCGGCGTCCTAGCACTCGCCCCTGGACGAACCTATCACAAGGTGGGAAGTCAGTGAATAAAAAGGAAAGTAAGAGCATAAAGGGCAATAGACAGCAAACCACTAAAACTTGAGCAACCACCGCCTCAAAGTGCACTCAACAGTAGGTAAACCTGTGTAAACAAACAAACCGGGCACCTCCCCCGGCAACCCCTCCGAGCACCCACCTCGGTAACCCCTGCCGAGCACCTGCCTCGGCCGCCGAGCACCCGCCTCGGCATCATCGCTCACACCCTCCACCCCCGAGGGCCCCCATCACGTCACCGTCACGTTGGGTACACGGGTCAACGTACCACTTTTCCGGAAAAGCACACCCTTGCGGAGGCCAAGCCGCCGGTGTGCGTGCAGTCACACGAGCCTCATAGTCAAGTATTTAGATAAATGATTAAATAAATAGTATCAATAGGTTAGCCATGTCAACAGTAAATATTTTAGAAAACCACCGTTGCCTAAACATGCACCTTACAACTAACACCCTTTCCCACCTGACTCAAGAGGAAAGTACCTACCTTGAAAGGAGTCCGACGTTCGATTCGTCCGCGACCATGCGCCTGTCGAGCCCACAACGACCCGCACTCCTGAAGGAACAAGGGTATGTCAAGACTAAGAGATCCGAACACCGACACCGACTCAAGACCGAAAACGGATGACTGACGCGATCCCAGGACTCTGTGTGGCGAAGTTCCCCGCACGGCACCGACCCGTGCGGCGCGCACTCAACCTGCGGACAGCCCCGCGCGGCGCCAACCCGTCGCGGTGGCCTCGCACGGCGCGCCTACCGCGCGTCGTTCGGCCTACAGGCGGCCCACGCGGCACCATCCCGCGCGGCGCCCTCCTGCAGGCAGCGCCCGCACGATGCGCCTGCCGCACGGCGTGCGGCCTGTAGGCGGCCCGCGCAGCACCAGCCTGCGCAGCGCACTCTTGCAGGCAGCGCCCGCACGGCGCGACTGCCGCGCGGCGTGCGGCCTGCAGGCGGCCCGCGCGGCACCAGGCCGCGCGGCGCCGTCCTGTAGGCAGCGCCCGTGCGGCGCGCCTGCCGCGCGGCGTGCCGCCTGCAGGCGGCCCGCGCGGCACCTGCCCACGCGGCGCACCGCCTGTAGGCGGCCCGCGCGGCACAGGCCCGTGCCGCGCCCACCCGTGGGTTGCGCCCGCGCGGCGCGCCTGCAGCGTGGCGAACCGCCTGCAGGCGGCCCGCGCGGCACCCGCCCGCGCGGTGCCCGCCTGTGGGCAGCCGCGCGCGGCGCCCCTGCCGCGTGGTGCAGCGGCGGCGGCGGCTGGCACGCGGCGGCAGCGGCGGTGGCGGCGGCGGCTTTCCCCGACAATGCCGATTCCGAAACGAAACTACAAAAACCCAAAAAGGAAAAACTCACCTTCGGACAACGGAGAAGGAGGAAGGAGAGGATCGCCCGTTCCTCCCCTGAACGATCCCACCGCAACGGAAAAGCTCTCTTTTCCTCTCCCTATTCCTCCGCCTGGATCCCTACGCCGCCGTCTTGAAAATAGAGAAGGTATGGAGTTGGGGATATTATTTCCTCTTTTTCTTTCAACCGCACCCTATATGCCCTAACGCAACCAAAGGGAAAAAGCCGAAATAAAAACTCTAAGTCCCCAGATCACAACCCTAGTCCATCAAGATTCAAAAGAGTGGTCCAGGTTACCTCGAAAAACGTGCTGATCGCCAGCACGAATTCTGGCGCGTTACTACTGATCGGGAACTTCAAAAATTATTTCTGGGAGAACCCGGAGTCGGAAATCGAATCCGATCGCACCACCGTTCTCCGTTTTGCTAGCTCTAGCACCTAAAAATACCCGCGAGCCCCGACGGTCTGTCCAGAAAACACTAAGAATTTAACCCCTCTGCCAGACCGCTACAGGTGAAATAAAAGGGAAAGTCAAATTAAAGGTCGGGTCTTACATCACTCACCACTAAAAACAAGTTTCGTCCCCGAAACTTAACTCTCGCCCGCGGCGAAAAGGTCAGGATAGCACTCTCTCATCTTTGACTCTGGTTCCCAGGTTGCTTCGCGCTCCTCCTGATTGCTCCAAAGCACCTTCACGTAGGGGATGGTCCGACTTCGCAACTTTTTGTCTTCTCGTGCTAGGATCCGCACCGGTACTTCCTCGAAGCTCAGGTCCTCTTTAAGCTCCACTGCAGTGACGTCGAGCACCCGCGATGGGTCGGGGAGATACTTCCGAAGCATGGACACGTGGAACACGTCATGCACCCGATCAAGGTTCGGCGGTAGGGCGAGGCGATAGGCCACCGGGCCGATGCGCTCAAGAATCTCAAAGGGCCCCACATATCGCGAGCTCAGCTTGCCTCTCAACCCGATCCGCTTCACCCCCTTTGACGGCGAAACCCGCAAAAGCACGTGCTCCCCCACCTGGAACTCCAAGTCGCGACGTCTCTGATCTGCGTAGCTCTTCTGTCGGCTCTGGGCAGTCACCAGCCGCTGCCTGATGAGGCGCACCTTTTCTTCAGTCTCTTCCACCAAATCCGGTCCCAAAAACTTCCGCTCTCCCAGATCGTCCCAACAGATCGGAGGCCTACAGCGTCTGCCATACAGAGCTTCGTACGACGCCATACCGATGCTAGCCTGGTAGCTGTTGTTGTAGGCGAACTCCACAAGAGGTAGGTAGCGTGACCATCCGTCTCCCAAGTCAAGTACACAGGCTCAGAGCATGTCCTCGAGGATCTGAATCACCCGCTCAGATTGTCCGTCCGTCTGGAAGTGAAAGGCTGTGCTGAAGTGCAGCTTGGTCCCCAAGGCCCGTTGTAGTCTCTGCCAGAAGTTTGAGACAAACCGTGTGTCCCTGTCTGAAGTGATCGATGCCGGTGTCCCGTGTAATCTCACAATCTCGCTGATGTAGACCAGAGCCAGTCGATCGCGCGTCCAGGTCGTGTGGATGGGTAGGAAGTGCGCTGATTTCGTTAGCCGGTCCACGATGACCCAGACAGTGTCGTGTCCCTGTTGTGAACATGGGAGCCCGGTGACAAAATCAATGGTGATTCGCTCCCATTTCCATTCTGGCACTGGTAGTGGTTGCAATTTCCCCGCCGGCCGCTGGTGCTCGGCCTTTACTTGTTGGCAGATCAGGCAGTGCGCTACGAACCGTGTCACGTCCCCCTTCAGCTTCGGCCACCAGAAGGTCTGTCGGAGATCCCTGTACATCTTGGTGCCCCCAGGGTGCGCCGCATAGGGGGCGCAGTGTCCTTCAGTCAAGATTTCCTTCTTCAGGTCTGGCGAATCGGGCACGCAAATTCGCCCTCGAAACCGAAGAGTGCCATCTGTCCCCACTGCAAAGTCTCCCTTCTGCTCCGGGGAAATCCTATCCCGTTCCAGTTGTAACTGTGGGTCGGCCCCTTGGCCTTCTCGAATCCTCTCGAATAGGGTAGGCACGGCTGTTAAAGACATTAGTCGTTCGACCGTCCCTACCGGTACCACCTCCAACCTCAATCGCGAGAACTCCGTGATCAAGTCGTCCTGCTGGGTGATCATGCCCGCTGATGTCCCTTCTGTCTGTCCCTTCCTGCTCAAGGCATCTGCTACCACATTTGCTTTTCCCGGGTGGTATTGAATAGTTAAGTCGTAGTCCTTTAGCAACTCCAACCACCGTCTTTGTCGTAGGTTTAGCTCCTTCTGGGTGAAAAGGTACTTAAGGCTTTGATGGTCCGAGAACACGTTACAGTGGACACCAAAGAGATAGTGCCTCCAAAGCTTCAGAACGACGACGACTGCGGCGAGCTCCAGGTCGTGCGTCGGGTAGTTCCGTTCATATTCTTTGAGCGGTCTTGAGGCGTAGGCAATAACTCTCCCCTGCTGCATCAGTACACCTCCCAATCCGATCCGTGACGCATCGCAGTATACCCCAAAGTCCTCTCCAGGCGTCGGTAGCGCAAGTACAGGTGCTGTTGTTAGCCTTTTCTTGAGCTCCTCGAAACTTCCTTGGCATTGGGCCGTCCAAATGAATTTTTCTCCTTTCCGGGCCAGGCGGTTTAGGGGGTCGCGATCTTTGAGAAACCCTCGACGAAACGTCTGTAATATCCTGCAAGACCCAGGAAGCTGCGGACCTCCGCTACCGTAGTCGGTTGGGGCCAGTCGGTCACCGACTCCACCTTCTACCAAGCTTCTTGCCCGCAATAAAGAAAAAAATGAGCAGAAGGCGTTCCTACAAGCTAAGCTTACATGTTCCGGTAAGTCCGGTTCCCGGAGACACGCTTGGAACTTCAAGCAGTCGACTACCGCTTAAAGATTGTCGCGGCAGTCGGCCCCAAGCGCTACTCCGATAACCCTTAATGGAAACCTCATTAGTTCTTGGAGACTAAGATCCCGCCCCACCCTCGCTGGGCAGGAAGGAGTAAGGCCGCCTGCCTCGAGGGGTAGCTTGAGGATCCGACCGAACTTATCTCTACGGTGGGGATTTCTTCTAATAACTAAGGTAGGGCGAAAACGTGAAGCGAGGTGAAAGAGTGGGATGCTTAGGTGTTGCCACAAAAGTTTCTAGCACGATGATCCGAAACTCGAGTATTACCTGCTACATCATGCTCTGTGGGTCCGTCCCTTGGTGGGTCATCGTATAGACTCTCCCTCCTCCCGGTTGCTGAGACGAAGGTGGAGATGCTGCTACGGATGATGTCCCCATTTCCGAGGGGCAGTTGAAATGATAGTGCCCCGGTTTGCCGCATCGAAAACAATAGTCTTGCTTCTAGGGACATTCGGTCACTTGGTGTATTCCATCGCAAATGATGCAAGACTTGTCCACCGGCCATTGTCCTCCCGTCGGCGCATTCTTGGTTCCTTGTTGCCGTCTCAGGTATTTAGGAGGCCGGCTCCTCTTGGTATGCTATTTTCCAAAATTTGGACGAGTTCGCTTCTTATCCCCGCTGTGATCTGAGCTCTCCCGTCGGACTCGTGAAATCGCGAATCCGCGCTCCACTGTGGTGGCTCTATCGACCACCTCCTGGAAGGTGTGCGATTCCGCCGTTTGCACCACCTTGAAGATGTCGCTCCGCAAACCATTCACAAAAAGATGCGCTTTGTGAGATTCATCTCTTATAACAAAGGGAACACATTTGATCAACCTCACAAATGCCCGTTGGTATCCCATAACTGTCCGACTTCCTTGCTTGATGTGGTTCAGATCGTCTTCTAGTTGTTTCTTGACGCTGTTGGTGAAGAACGCCCCGAACAGCTCTCGTTTAAAGGTGGTCCACGATGGGGGGGCGGTACCCTTCGCGGAGTCAGGGCGTACCGTCTTCCACCAGACGCGGGCGTTCCCCTCGAGAAAGTGGACGGCCAGGGGAACCCGCTCGTGTTCTTCCATCAGTAAGTCTTCAAACAGCTTCTCCATTGTGTCCACCCACTTCTCCACGACCCAGGGGTCCGTTGTCTCCCCCTCAAACGTCGGTGGGTCGTACTTCTTGAAGTCTGCTAGGTTGGCGCGCACGCGATCCCGCTCAGTCGGCGGAGCAGACCCTTCCCCCGTGGTAATTGCGGCCATGACGGAAGAAGGCTTCACCCCGACCTCCACTGGGGTGTCTCTAGCTGAAGTTCCCGGCGTCGATCCCGCTGCTGCTGCCGAAGGGGCTACCTCTGGCACCGTCCGTTGGGCTGACGGTACCTCGGGTGCCACGGCCCGGGCTGGGGCAGCCCCCGTCTCGGCCTCCCTCACCGGCGGTCCCGTTGCTGGTGCAGTTGGCCCCGGAGGAGGGCCCTGGGTGACTACCACCGTCGCAGCGGGCTGCTGCTGTTGCTGGGTCAGTTGGCGCACGTGGTCCGTAAGGGTCGCCAGCTGCCCCGCCATATCCCGTAACTGTTGCCTTAGGAGCTGGTTCTCCGTGGTTGCCGACGCCACTGCGTCCGCCCCTGCATCCTCGGTTGTAGATCTAGTTCTGGCCATTATCTGAACACAAGCACAAAACTAGTTACTTCTAGACTAAACTAAAGTAACACCTCAGACGCTGGCATTAAAAGGGATTCTACTAATTTCCCCTTCCCCACGAGCACTCGCGTTCTATTTATCTATACAATGTTCACTTTATTAATCAGTAGTTAGAGTATTGCGCCCCGTGGATGCTGAGCCCCGACTATTGTGGTTAAAGTTCTCGCTCTGATACCATCTTAATCTGTCACGCCCCGGGGGTTCATTAGCGCGGAAGAAGAGCCACCGATGCTCCCAGATCAGCGTAACAATTTTTTTTTTTTTTTTTTGAAAACAAATCCCCCCAGTGCGTGCACAGACCCGCCGCATATACAAATTTACTCTGCAAACGGGCAGAGTCTCCTTTGTATATGCACGACGTCCTGATTGCATAATACACCTCATACAAGCTTTAACCACATTAGATCAAGGCACAGATACATTCAACATACAACCACACATCCTATCTACTCTCATGCTTTAGAAAAGGCCGACTGTTTGTAAAAGGATAAATAATCACAGAGTTTAAAAGCGGCGCCTACCCGACGCCGATATTTTGAAATCCGTTTCAAAGCCACATAAATCCATAGAGTTTCAAAACGGCACCCACCCGATGCCTGATTTTGTAAAACTATTTTCGAAATCACATAAATCCCACAAGGTTTCAAAAACGGTGCCCACACGACACCCACGTTTTAAAATCGATTTTCGCAAACGGTTTTCCACGGTTTTTGTTGTTCGTAGTTCAAAACGGCCAAGTAAAGGAGAGGAAGGTCATTCATTCAATAATGATAAAAGAAACGGGCAACATCCATGTCGAACCCACGAGGGTATCGCAATCCACATCTAACTAACATGAATAATAAAAGAACAAGGAAAGAAAAGTCACTATGTCTGCTGTCGCTAAAAGTCAGAACAACGCTCACACGGCCTCACCGGCGTCCTAGCACTTCCTCCTGAACGAACCTGTCACAAGGTGGGAATTCAGTGACTAAAAAGGAAAGTAAGAGCATAAAGGGCAATAAACAGCAAACCACTAAAACTGGAGCAACCACTGCCTCAAAGTGCACTCAACAGTAGGTAACCCTGTGTAAACAAACAAACCGGGCACCTCCCCCGGCAACCCCCCGAGCACCCACCTCGGTAACGCCTGCCGAGCACCTGCCTCGCTCGCCGAGCACCCGCCTCGGCATCAGCGCTCACACCCTCCACCCCCGAGGGCCCCCATCACGTCACCGTCACGTGGGGTACACGGGTCAACGTACCACTTTTCCGGAAAAGTACACCCTTGCGGAGGTCAAGCCGCCGGTGTGCGTGCAGTGACACGAGCCTCATAGCCAAGTATTTAGATAAATGATTAAGTAAATAGTATCAACAGGTTAGCAATGTCAACAGTAAATATTTTAGAAAACCAGTGTTGCCCAAACATGCACCTTACAACTAACACCCTTTCCCAACTGACTAAAGAGGAAAGTACCCACCTTGAAAGGAGTCCGGCGTTCGATTCGTCCGCGACCGTGCGCCTGTCGAGCCCACAACGTCCCGCACTCATGAAGGAACAAGGGTATGTCAAGACTAAGAGATCCGAACACCGACACCGACTCCAGACCGAAAACGGACGACTGACGCGATCCCAGGACTCCGCGCGGCGAAGTTCCTCGCACGGCACCGACCCGTGCGGCGCGCACTCAGCCTGCGGACAGCCCCGCGCGGCCCCAACCCGTCGCGGTGGCCCCGCACGGCGCGCCTGCCGCGCGGCGTGCGGCCTGCAGGCGGCCCCTGCGGCACCAGCCCTCGCGGCGCCCTCCTGCAGGTAGCGCCCGCACGGCGCGCCTGCCGCGCGGCGTGCGGCCTGCAGGCAGCGCCCGTACGGCGCGCCTGCCGCGCGGCGTGCGGCCTGCAGGCGGCCGGCGCGGCACCAGCCCGCGCGGCGCCCTCCTGCGGGCAGCGCCCGCACAGCGCGCCTGCCGCGCGGCGTGCGGCCTGCAGGCGACCCGCGCGGCACCGGCCCGCGCGGCGCCTCCTGCAGGCAGCGCCCGCGCGGCGCGCCTGCCGTGCGGCGTGCAGCCTGCAGGCGGCCCGCGCGGCGCGCCTGCCGTGCGGCGTGCAGCCTGCAGGCGGCCCGCGCGGCACTTCCCCGCGCGGCGCCCGCCTGTGGGCAGCGCCCGCGCGGTGCGTCTGCCGCGCAGCGCACCGCCTGCAGGCGGCCCGCACGGCACAGGCCCGTGCCGCGCCTGCCCGTGGGTTGCGCCCACGCGGCGCGCCTGCCGCGCGGCGCACCGCCTGCAAGCGGCCCGCGTGGCACCCGCACGCGCGGTGCCCGCCTGCGGGCGGCCCCGCGCGGCGCCCCTGCCGCGTGGCGCACGGCGGCAGCGGCGGCGGCTGCGGCTTTCCCCGACAATGCCGATTCCGAAACGAAACTACAAAAACCCAAAAAGAAAAAACTCACCTTCGGACAACGGAGAAGGAGGAAGGAGAGGATCGCCCGTTCCTCGCCTGAACGATCCCACCGCAACCGAAAAGCTGTTTTTTCCTCTCCCTGTTCCTCCGCCTGGATCCCTACGCCGCCGTCTTGAAAAGAGAGAAGGTATGGATTTGGGGATATTATTTCCTCTTTTTCTTTCAACTGCACCCTATATGCCCTAACGCAACCAAAGGGAAAAAGCGAAAAAAAAACTCTAAGTCCCCATATCAGAACCCTAGTCCATCAGGATTCAAAAGAGGGGTCCAGGTTACCTCGAAAAATGTGCTGATCACCAGCACGGATTCTGGCGCGTTCGAACTGATCGCGAACTTCAAAAATTATTTTTGGGAGAACCCAGAGTCAGAAATCGAATCCGATCGCACCACCGTTCTCCGTTTCGCGAGCTCTAGCACCTAAAAATACCCGCGAGCCCCGACGGTCTGTCCAGAAAACACTAAGAATTTAACCCCTCTGCCGGACCGCTACAAGTGAAATAAAAGGGAATGTCAAATTAAAGGTCGGGTCTTAAAGACTGTATAGGAGGTGCCTACGGCAGCACCGGGACTAAAGAATATCCTTATCGCTTGTGTGATCCCGGGTGAGAGTCTACCTGATCTGATATTGAAGCCGTCGTTTAGTGAGATTGAAATCGAGATGGTGATTGACGTGGTTTTGGAAACCGCGCCGACTTCGGCAGCACCTCTTGGAGTATCACCCGTGAGACAGAAAGAGAGCTGATAGCGAAGTTGCGGGATCTGATGGATCGAGAGGTCTGTGTGACCCAGTACCACGTCATGGGAATACGACAGTGAGGATCCGAGAGATTGATACTTGGGTATGATCCCATGTCGTTGGTACACGGCAGTGATGCCACGTTGTGGGTACACAACGGTGAGGGTTCTATGATGGTTCGAGCACAGACAGGTTTGGATTGTATTTCGGCAGATGGCCTTTTGTGAGATTGATAGCTTTATGGAACCGTACAGCCGAGGGCTGTGCCCAGATAGTGTTCAGGACCCGGTAGGGGCATTATGAGCTTACAGCGCGGTCAAGTGGATTGACTAATGCCCTACCGCCTTTAGGATTTGAGGAATTGTGTGTTCCAGCTGTGTTTGGACGGGTTGGTAGTAGTACCTGTCATGGGTATTTTTATTTATTTCTGAGGTGACATAGAGCATGAGGAGCACTTGAGGATAGTGTTGCAACTTCTAAGAGAGAAGAAGTTGTTTGCCAAGTTGAGGAAGTATGCATTTTAACTTCGGAAGGTTTTGTTGTTAGTCCATGTGATTTCAGCTGCAAGAGTGACAGTGGACCCAACGAAGAGTGATGCCGTTTGGGAATTAGCCTAAGCCTGCGATTGTGACAGAGGTCCGAAGCTTTTGGAGTAAGTAGTGACAGTGTAGCTTTGAGGAGTTAAAGCTGAGAAGGATACCAGCATTGATGTAGATGTTTGCCAGTGATAGAGAGAGAATTGAGTTATCCATCGACCCTTGAACCTGAAGTACTTGGTTACTCAGGAGGAGTTGGGTTTGAGGCAACGCCGGTGGATAGAGTTATCAAAGATGTGTGATTGATATATTATAGTATTATCCCGGCGAGGACATTATGGTCAGGTACGCCTTGTCTAGGCGAGCAGTGCAACCTTGGAATGAGGTGATCGATCAGTGGATGCCACTTTTGGAACTTGGAAATTGAGAGTTAGGGTTGAGCGTTGTTCCCGATGTTGAACTTCTTCCCCTGTGCATGGATGTGAGAGTGTGTTTGTGGAGTTTTGAGCATACTGGTTGCTAAGGAGCAACGGGGGAGTTATGCCAATTGGAGGCTTGGAGTTTGGATTTGGAGACCATGATTTTTGGAAGCCACTATCCGCAGGGATATGTAGATTAGAGATTACGCGGGGAGTTTGGTCCACGAGTAATTATCTGGCTGGAAGAAGTGTATTTGATCCCTCGCATGTCTTGGATTTCACTTCCTTGGAATTGGACGAGGATTTGAGTTATCAGGAGCAGCCGATGCAAATTCTTGCTCGTGAAGCTAAGGAATTGTGCAGTCGGATCATGCCTTGGTGAAGGTCCCGTGGAGCTTTTTGGTTGAGAGAAAGGCCATTCGAGAGCCTGAGGATGAGTTGAGGATCTCCCACCCCCATTTGATTGAGACACCCTCCTGAGTTATGGATTTATTTCTGGTTTCGAGGACGAAACCCTTTTAAGGAGGGGAGAGTGTAGAGTATCGGGACTTCGTATAGCGCACCGACCTCGCAAGATGGCGTGGAGCGGGGAAATCGCCTGGGGCGTGTTCCATTTGTGTTTACAAATAAGTTCGGGTTGATTCGGATCGACGTGGAAGCCCCAGCTTGTATTTGCATTTTCGGGGCATTATGTACCTGAAGAGTATTAGATTGGATAGAGTACCGACTCCGCCGTGGGGCACAGAAAAATTGGAAAATGTTTGCAACATGTGTATTTTCAGATTACAGCGGAGTTCGGGAGGTTTCAGATTGACGCGGAGGCCCCGCCCCGAAGGCAAAAAGTGAGTTGGAGTTGGCATTTGAGGGATTAATTAATTAATTTAATTAATTAATTTAATTAATTTGTAATTTTAGCCTGTGAAGAAAGAAAGCAAGAAAAGAGAAGAAAGGAATGAAGGTGGATTTTAAGTGGATTAGATATTTTTTAGCTTGAGGGATTATTTTAATCTCTTCACTCCAGCTGCCAAGCACCTTAATTAGCCACTCGTTAATTCGCCCTGCCACGTCACCTTCTCGTTCATCCTGCAAACAGAGGAAGAAAAGAAAACAGAGGAAAGAAAGGAAGAAGAAGAAAGAGAAGAGGAAGTAGAAAGAGGAGAAGTAAAAGAAGGAAATGAGAGAAGTGATAGTGTGGACCTTCTGCTGGTAGCCAAGAGGAGCCGAGCGGAGCGCGCGCGTTGAGCTTCAACGAGGTACAAGGCTATGCAGTTTTTATTGTAGAGAGCTTGGCTATGTTATAGATTTGAATGGTTTGGATTTTTGGATGTGATTGGAGTTGGTTTGGACTTGCTGTCCATGAGTGGAGGAGAGGCCAGCAGAGGGTGCCGTGCGGGCGCGGAAGGGCGCCGCGCGCGGCTGGCGCAGATGCTGCGTGGACGCACATGGGCGCATCGGGCAGCAGGTAGCAGGCGCTGCGCGGGCACCATGGGCGCCGCGCGCTGTTGCTGCGGGCGCCGCGTAGCAAAGCGGGCGCACCAGGGCGCCGAGCACCAGGGCGGGCGCAAGGGCGCCGCGCGGCTGGCGCAAGGGCGCTATGCGGGCGCACATGGGCGCCGCGCGCAGCTGCTGCGGGCGCTGCACGGGCACACATGGGCGCCGCGCGCAGCTGCAGCGGGCGCCGCGCGGGCGCACATGGGCGCCGCGCGGGCGCTCAAGGGCGCCGCGCGCGGCAAGCGCCGGCACCGCGCGTGCGGCTGGATCGCAGCGCGCGGTTGGCCTGGGCGCAGCTTGTGGATCGCTTGGGCGCGCGAGGACTTCGTCGGCCGGGGCTGGTTTTTGCCGAGTGAGCTTGTGATTCGTGGTTTGGCCGAGCTTGATGGATTTTTCTGGTCCTTTTCCTTGCTTTGGTGTGGGCAGTAGTTGATGTTGATGCTTTGAGGTGGCTGTGACATTGGTGATGGACTTGCAGTTTGCTGTGTGCCTTTGTTGTGCATTGTGGGTTCGTAGCAGTTGGAGCGCGACCGAATGTTGTATGTTGGCTGAGAGTGAGTTGACCGCGCGCAGGATTTTTGTGGCGGACTCGGGGGAATTATTTGAGCTTCCGGGGATTTTTCCGTGGTTCGCGGCAGTGTGCGTGCGCGCGGCGCGGTTTTCAGAGTTTCGTCAGTTTGAGGATTCGGCGCTTCCCCGACTTCGGCTTTGCGTACGGAAAGCGATCCAGGTGGGTTGGAAATTCTTCAAGATGTATGGAATGCCTAATAAAGCTATTGTATGCATGTTTAGCATGTCTAGCTTGATTGTTATTATAGTTGGTAAATCTGATAGTTGCCTAGAAAATTGTAGGAAGATAATTTTGAGCCCCATATATTTTTAGCATGATCTAGAGATGATTTGACACTAGACTGCATATTTTCTTGAGATTCGGGTTGCATCTGGACCTTGATAATATTTTTTGTAACCGGTTTTAAGTGAAACTCCGATTTTGAAGGATTTTTAAATATTGAGAGCATTATGAATGGTCCAGGTAATTTGTGGTGCATGTGTTCTCGTGCCAGGGGGCCGAGTGGATTTTTAGAGCTCTGTGGGATGAGTTTCTAGTGTCATGTGAGTTTGAGCTTCCTTGTTGGGATTGATAAGGTTATTCTAGATCATGGGTCGTGCATTTCTGATTTAGTCGAGGGGGTGGTTCTCCGACTTAGCTATGAGAGTTTTGGGCTCTGGCAGATCGAGTCGTGGAGGTTTCCCGACTTAGCCATGGGTTGTGCATTATCAGATTGAGTCATGGAGGGTTCTCCGACATAGTTGTGAGTGTGTTGGGCATTTCCTGATTGAGTCATGGAGGGTTTCCCTACTGAGTTGTGTTGTTGAGCACCGAGTTTCCGATCTATTTCATCGTGGATCATAGCCTGCATGTGCCGCTTGTTGAGACAGATGTGACACGCTTCAGCTCGGTGGGGTCGCTCCCCTCGAGTTACGCTCTGGATGCGATGATGATACCCCTGGCTGAGTTACCAGGGGTCACTTTGCTCGGTGCGATGTGACACGCTTCAGCTCGGTGGGGTCGCTCCCCTCGAGTTACGCTCTGGATGCGATGATGATACCCCTGGCTGAGTTACCAGGGGTCACTTTGCGTGAGATTGAGATAGTCCGTGTGGGACGCCCTACGTAAGTCCAAGTCCTTTGTGGGCGTAGTGGCAGTAGGTAGGCGCAGGCTTGACTGGACCCGATGTGGCAGTCATTGAGATTTGAGTTTGTGAGCACTTCGTGTGCAGATAGGTACTTGGCATGTTCTTAGATGAGTTTTCCTTTGAGCATGGTACTTGAGGCATTTAGCAGTAGCGGGTGTATGCATAGCATGTTCATAGTAGAGTTTCCTTGAGCATGATGATTGAGACATATTAGCTGTAGTTTTCATTCAGCTTTCCTATTATCTATCTGCATTCCTATCTGTTTGCCTCCAGTAGACTTAGTCGGCATACCATGGATATTGGTGACGGTACCCACTGGGAACTACCTTCTGCAGTAGTTCTCACACCCGCTGCGGTGACAGGTTTCCTGATGTTGTTGTTCCGGCTTGGTTCGCGCGGAGACAGCCGATCGAGGTGAGGACGTGGCCGAGTAGCTCCTTACCCATTTTATATTGAGAGTCAGAGATAGATGTACCCTATATTTTCTTGATTACACTTTTGTACTGGACAGTCTGAGTGATCTGTGTGGGTTGTTTTTATTTTTCATAGTTGAGAGACTATGTATTGAGGTTTTATATATTTCAGATGTTTAGTTGATTTATGTAGCTACTGGTTTTTAGTTTCAGCTCTGATACATGTTTAGCTATAGATCTGACTTGCAGGGTAGACGCTTCGCCTGTGCAGGGGTTTCCGTACAGATGGCGGATCTGTTGGCGAGCCCGGGTCGCAGTTTCGACCCTGGGGCGTGACACTCTATCCGTGTGGATAGAGAATTTTCTATACATGTGGCGATTTGTTCGCGCCCAGTTTTGCAACTCTGATTTCAAAAAAAAAAAAAAAAAATAGACTAGTTTTAAAACTCGGGGCGTGACACATTACCTCTCTCAATGATCTCTTGGTATTGTGTCTATCTTATCTGGTGATTGAAATAAGTATGAACACGAGATCAATTTTTGGTTGAATACTTAATATCTTACATAATTGATAGCCAATTGAGGGGGGGGGGGGGGGGTTTATTCTAGTTCCCCTTCCATTAGTGGAGTGTGAAAACTATCACCACATGGAGGAAAGAGCTATCATCTCGGTCGTCCGAATAATGTGTGCAGTTACCACATGATTTTGAAAAAACATGGTTTTATGATTATCTTTGTTATTCAATGCTAAATGGAATATTTGATTCATTCAATAATTTCGAGGTTGGTATAAGGTGGGAATTTTGAAAGATACTCAACGAGTCACTCCCTAAAACTTGTTGACTAAATTAAATTATCTAACTTATTAGTGATTTCAAACATCTGTCGATCTTGGTGCTTCATTTTCTTTGCTCAATTGATGATTTGATAAATTCTTTACTCATTAGATCGTGATTGATGTTTTGAACTTGCTCAACTTTAGAGGTTTTAATTTTTATAAATTTTTGTTTCATAATTTGGAATATTTTGATAGATTTCTCATAATCCATTTCTTTTTATATAAAATGATACTTTTTGTTTAAAATTGATATGTAAGAATACCTACGTACATTTTCTGGATTTTCAGGAAATTTTCAAAAATTTTCTGGAGAAAATGTTGCAGGCAGTCCGGACTGAGGTCAGTCAGTCCGAATCCCAAACGATAGGAATCTGCGCGCAAAGCCGATCCGTACTGACTTTCCAAGCCGATCCGGGATTCTGCGCGTTAGGGGTTATTAAAAACGAAGGGGTTTTGTCACGCCCCGGGGTAGAAACTGCGACCCGGGCTCGCCAACAGATCCACCGCCTATACAAACCCCGCATAGGCGAAGCGTCCTACCTGCAAGAAAAGGGTCTACATCTAAACAAATATCAGAGCTATAAAATAAAACTGCCATAAAACTAAAACCAACCATCTGTACAACTGAAAATAATAATACACTATATCCATCTCCCATAAATGATAATCATACAATATCCTCAATACAATGAACCAGAACTCAACAGGGAGGTAATCAGAAATAATACATCAGTGTACAGACTCTCAGTACAAGTCAGATCCTCACAATACAATGATCTCTCAAAAGCGGAAAAATAAATAATCTACTGACTGTACTCCGGATCTCCAATGTAGGGGTACCGCTACTCTCCACAGACGGGTAGGGATCTAGCTCGCGACTCCCTCGCCTCGAACAGCAACCACAGAATCAGCAACACCTGCTAAGACTCTGCAAAACAAAGGAGAGAAAAGAAAGAGGAGGGGGAAAACCCCCAATGGGTGTGAGAACTACACCAAAAGGGAGTTCTCAGTGGGTACCACCGCTAGGCCCGACGATCTGCCCACTAAGTCTACTTGAGTCATAAGATAACAATGCAGTAAACTGAATAAGAAAGCTGGAGGTACTCAACAGCTACCATGCCTCTATCTAAATGCCCCCAAAGGGGAAAACCAATGGAAGGTATGCAGCCACTCGCACATGAAGTGCACAATCGATCAAATCGAGCTGACCTGCGCCCACCTACAACCACCTCCCGCTGCCGGGCAGGAATTACGTAGGGTGTCCATACGGACTAACTCGCTATTGAGTAGTGGCACATGCAAGCTATAGTCGAAATCCGCGCTCTCTCTCAGAACGGATAGACACAAGACTCCCCAGGCACGAGTGCTACAGTAAAAGTATCTGACCTAATAAACCTCAAATGAACCAGTATAAAATCCAGTACTGCCTGCTCTGCTGTCGAACTCAAGAACTCAGTAGGGGACCAGCACAAAAGGCTCGAAATCCCAGTATAAATAGGGGACCAGCACACAAGGCTCGAAATCCCAATATAAATAGGGGACCAGCACACAAGGCTCGAAATCCCAATATAATCATATAGAGTACCGGGATTTCGTATAGTGCACCGACCTCGCAAGATGGCGTGGTGCGAAGAAATCGCCTCGGGCGTGTTCCTGTTATGTTTACAGATGAGTTCGGGTTGATTCGGATCAACGCGGAAACCCCAGCTTGATTCGGAGTTTTCCGGGCATTGTACGCCGATAGAGGACTGGTTTTGGGAAAGCCTCGACTCCACAGTGGTGTACAAAAAAATTGGGAAATACTTGGAACAGGTGTACTTTATGATTACAGCGGAGTTTGGGAGGTTCCGGACTGACGTGGAGAACCCGAAGGCAAAAAGTGAGTTAGAGTTGGCAATAATGGGAGCCGATTTTTGGATTGAGCACATCGACTCTACGGTTGAGCTTTTTGAGTGGTGAAAGCTCTGTACATGTGTATTTTCATATTACAGCGGAGTTCGGGAGGTTCCGGACTGATGCGGAGGCCCCGAGGGCAAAAAGTGAGTTGGAGTTGGCTAATAAGGAATTAATTAATTAATTAAATTATTTACTTGGAGTTTTTCCTGTGAAGGAATTAGAGAAAGAAAGGGGTTTAAGAAAGAGTTTGTATTTGGGATGAGATATTTTTGGATGGAGAGATTAAATGGACTTTTTAATTAAGTTGTCGCTTGTTTGCTGTCAAGCACCCATCCCCCCCTAAATTAGCCTCACTTAATTATCCTCCACGTCACTTGTCTTCTTCCCTGCAAGCAAACAGAGGAAAAAGAAAGAAGCAGAGAAATGGAAGAAAGGAGAAGAAGAAGAGAAGAAGATGTTGAAAGAGAAGGTGAAATGGTGGAAAAAAGAGGATTTTGAATGGGAGTTGTGATAGTGGACCTCCTGCTAGAAGCCGAGCGGAGCGCGCGCGTCGAGCCTATTGCGAGGTTTGTAGCTGATTTTGAGAGCTCGGTTTTTATTTGGCTATTTTGCTGTTGGAGGACTATTTGTCCTTTGTAGTGTGGCTGCAGGAGGAGGAGGTGGCTGCGCGGGCGCGGACTGCTGCGCGGGCGCGCAGGCGCCCGCGCAGCAGCAGGCGCTAGGCAGCTGCGCGCGCGCAGCAGGGCGCTGCGCTGCGGGCGCGCATGGGCACCACGCAGCAGGCGGGCGCGCCAGGGCGCCGCGCAGCAGGCGGGCGCGCCAGGGCGCCGCGCAGCAGGCGGGCGCGCCTGGGCACCGCGCAGCAGGTGGGCGCACCGGGGCGCCGCGCAGCAGGCGGGCGCGCTTTGGCACCGCGCAGCATGCGGGCGCACCAGGGCGCCGCGCAGCAGGCGGGCGCGCCTGGGCACCGCGCAGCATGCGGGCGCACCAGGGCGCCGTGCAGCAGGCGGGCGCGCCTGGGCACCGCGCAGTAGGGCGGTTGCGCCAGGGCGCCGCGCTGCAGGTGTGGGGCGCCGCGCGGCAGGCCAGGTGCCGCACGGCTGGTGTGCTGGCGCCGCGCGGCAGGCACCTGGTGCCGCGCAGCACGCTGTCACGTGTCGATCGTGTTGGTTCGACCGTGACATCCTTGGGGGCCACTTTTGGATGACATTTGGTAGGCATTTGGGTTGACAGAGTTACGGGTTTGCGAAGTTGGGACAATCCGTTAGGGTTGAGCCGCGGGCGAACCAACGGAGGCAATTCCCTAGCAATGGCCCATGCCATGACCATGAAAATGGTGCCGCATGTGGGGTTTCAAAACGTACCCCTCGGTGAGCACCTTTGTACCCCCGGGGTGCCAAAGGGGTGGATGCCTCGTGGGTTATATAGAGGAGGGGTTGGACACCTGCGAAGTGGCCCCGACTCCCCCGTTGGCCTATAGGACATAGGCCATCCCTTGGCGAGCGGAGTCGCCAAGCCTAAGTTCGTGTGAGCGGGATTTGATGGTCGTTGAGCACACGGGCTTAGGGTAATGCCAAAGACACGAGGTCGACGGCATTACGGAGCGGGGTTGGCCCAGAGGTTTTGCCTCTCGGTTCGCTTGCACTACCTTATGCCGTTTCGGATCTCTGTAGTGGAGCGAACGAGCGGATGAGGGACAGTCTTGCGAAAGGTTGGTCCACCTCAATGGACAAGGCTTGCGAAGGCATGTGGGTGCCTAGCGGGGATTCGTGAGGCGCGAGGCCTACGAAGGTTGCAAGGCGAGGGAACGGTCGGTCCGCCGTAATGGGCAAGGCTCGCAAAGGCAGTGGTGCCGAGCGGGGATTCGTGTGGCGCGGCCCACGAAGTAAGAGGAGGCAATCGATGCTGGTTTTCATTAAGTGAGCCATGGAGAGGACCGAGGGTGTTGGCGGCCAAGCATGGTCGTGCAATGGAGGTGCCGAATGGCTAGCGAAGCGGAGCGAGGCTGATTCGATTGTGAGCGACATCCGTCAAGCAACCTTGGATGCTGGGCCGAGTGTGTTGGCGGCCAAGCATGGTCGTGCAATGGAGGTGCCAGGGGGTTGGCGACGCGGGGAGAATGTCGCTAGGTTGGCAAACCCTTGCGAAGGGAACACACGCGGGGACAAGTAGTGTGGGGTATTCGGGAAGCGGACCTTGGACCGAATCGGGAGCGATGACGGAACTAGGTGGCCGGCGGAACGGGACATGCCCGACCTGACTATGGATCCTGTCGTGGGAATTGCGGGGCGCGCGGCGCCTTGGCAAGGCAACGGGCTGGCAGACGGGCGAGATGCGTGGGACGGGTCGCTCGGTTAAGCAGACGAGCGGAACACGCAAGGGCAACTCGCTCGGGCCCATTCAAATGGACTAAGTTGTGAGAACTTGTATTGTCCTGGATGTTTGCTTCGGAGGCAAAGGGACATTCGGTTAGTAGCACTCTCGAGGAGAGTTTGTCCGGCTAGGCGGAATATACTCGGCTTGAAGGCCAGCCTCGGTGGCGGGGCTGTTTGTTCGGAACTCGCGGAGTTCGACAAAGGGTTCGACGTAAGGCGCGGCGCCGGGCAGTCAGGCTTGTGGAGGAGCATGCTTGGTTAATGCTTGAGTTTGATCCCGCTGTTTAAGTTCGAGGGCGTGTCCGTGGCAAGGGGACTCGGGAAGGCTGGCTTGGGTGTGCGACACTTGAGCGCCGCATGGGGTAATTTTAAGGCGAAAAAGCTGACCCCGTGACAAGTGGTATCAGAGCTAAGTTGAGCTCATGGGTTGAAGATTTGGCCGGAAGGTGCGACCTTGGCGGCGACGTTGGTGTGAGTGGAGTCACTCCAACAAAGGTACTAGGCGTCGGCGAGGCACTGTGGCGGGATTACGCTTGTGGGAGATGCGGAGTCAGAGTGCAGCGGATTCTAGTACAATACTTGTAAAAATGGCTAAGTCCGGAGTCGCGTGGCAGGCGACGAGGCAATGATTGGGAGAATCATTATGTGGTCCGTGGTCGCGGTTACCATGGAGTGGAATTAGGCGGGTGCCTAAGGAACCTGAGCTCGTGAAGTGGTGTTCGCGGCTTGGGAAAAGAGAGGAACACATTGTGCGACGATGTGCTTCCGGGATTGTGGTCTTGCAGCGGATGAATCTCTAGAAGGGAAGGATTGGGATGCAGCACACGCGGCAGAAGGGTTTCTTCGTAGTGACTGAGTTTAAGTGTTTCAGTACAAGAAGATCGATGGGAGATCGATTACTCTTCGAGTGTGTACCCATGAATTGAAAAGAGTTATCTCGATGCGAGAAAGAGATCGCAATTGAACCTGTACTCCTAGGGTAAGGAGAAAAGTCTGTATCTGGGCAGGGCGGTGACAGCGTTGATTGTTCAGAACAGCATCCACGTGTACAATGGACGAATGACGTGGATCCCGCTGATGGGTGTAGTCAAGGTTGTGGTAGAATCGAAACTCGCGCAGCGGAAGTGGGCATTGCGAATGCCTGGATTTGGTCTGAGTGCGCTCGGCGGAGCTTGCGACTCAGGGTGGGGGAGCACATTTGAGCAGAATGTGGCCCCGATGTTTGGTAACTTGATAAGGGATCTTGTCTAAGGAACGTGGCGGAGAAAAACACACATGTCAGAGGAGTTAACTTCGTGGAGCACAAGTTGGGAACCAAGACTGATCGGGTCCGTGGCAGTAACAGCTAAGCTTTGGGCTAGGTGGTGAAGTGGGCCAAGGGTTGCTGGATGGTTTGGTGTTTCTCACTTGGGGCGAGAAGGCCGATGGGAGATCGGTTGCTCTCGATGGTGTGGCCACAGGCTGGACGAATGGGACTCCCTATTCGAGCGAATCAAACAATGAGATTGGACTTTGTTCAGAGGAACAAGGTAAGGAGCTATGTTCGGGAAAAGCAGTGACAGTGCTAAGGTCTCGAGATAGCGGGCACGTATCCGTGCGACGGATCGTGTGGGCTCTGCTGGCAGATTGCAAAGGTTGTGCGAGGACCTGAGCTTTTGGAGCGGAGAAACTGGGACTCGAGTGTAGACGAGGAGACAAGTCATGACACTCGGGTGGACCGTGGTCCAGGATCGCCTAGTGACAGGTTGCTGGGAGGGGAAAGACTCAGTTGTCAACTCAAAGGGTCGAGGTATCGCAATTTGTGAGGGGGTGGACGTTGGATGGCGACATCACCGTTATCAGCAGTTGTGAGAAAGACTAGCAGATGGGTTAAGCTTGGGTTCCGGTCAGCGGCTATTGCGAAGGTGATTGCTGGAGGTATGGAGGACGGCAAGTTTGAGCGATGGAAACGAGGTGTCGTTAGTCTCAAACTTGGCCGAGGACTTTGGTGGAGGACCGAAGTCGGGTTTAGCGAAAGCCTAGAGGGAGTGGGCTTGAGCGACCGGGAGTACTGAAGCCATAGGTGCTAAGCAGCAACGAGTAGCGAAAGTGCGGAGCAGTCAGGAGGCATAACAAGAGTTCATGGTGGAGCAAGTAGAGGTGCGAAGTAGCCGAGGACAAGTTTGTCTCGACGAAAGACTCGAAAACTCATGGAGACCATGGTGATGGCTTGACGTTATGTGATTGCAGCGGCATTTGTGAGGCAAAAGTTGTGTGCGGAGTGGCCCGAGAAAGGCAGAAGTACTCATGGATATTGGAAGGGGTTGGATGCGATCTGGCCCGACCACAGTTTGTGATATTTTGAGGTGGAGAAGCGAAGCCGAGCTGCGAGCTGATTCGCGTTGGACGCTCCAAGACGTTGGGACGTTTGGAGTTTGACCTCGGAGGGAGCGAGGGAGGGCCACTCTACTGATTTCAAAGGAACTCGTGCACGCTTGGATAGGTATATTCGCGGAGTATACCGAGTGCACTAGTTGGTCCGGTAGCGTTCTGGGAAGAGATCGCTAGCTGGAAAGGGTTTTCCCTGCGAGGGAGGCACAAGGTTGGCGACTAGCTGCAGGAGACTTGGGTTAAGTAGGGGCGAAAGGGACAGAAGGGCTGAGTAGCGCCTCGAGAAGAACCGAGTTGCAGGGACGTGCCAGTGCCATCTGGGTTGTCGTGAGCAGACGACAAGGTAAACATTCTAGTTCCGTGAAGGAGTTTTGTGGTGCGGGGGAGGCATCCGGAGCTGGGGAGCTTCAACTCAAGGGGACAGAAAGGTTTGTACAGTGTATTGGGTCAGTGTGGCATGCAATGCCAAGGCCGGGAGCGGCTCTGATCTGGTTTGGTAGAGAGGACCAAGGAGTTTCAGCAACGCGTTGGGTAGCGGACATGCTCAAGGGCGGGTCAGTGTGGCATGCAATGCCAAGGCCGATGGCGGCTCTGATCTGGAGTAGTGGTTGGCAGCTATCAACCAAGCTGGAAGCACGGAAGCGTCACGTTGGGTAGCGGACATGCTCAAGTGTGGGTCAGTGTGGCATGCGATGCCAAGGCCGAGGGCGGCTCTGATCTGGAGTAGTAGTTGGCAGCTATCAACGAATCTAGAGAACGGATGGACATCGACGAGGGCGTCGATAACTTGGGTGGGGGAGTCTGTCACGTGTCGATCGTGTTGGTTCGACCGTGACATCCTTGGGGGCCACTTTTGGATGACATTTGGTAGGCATTTGGGTTGACAGAGTTACGGGTTTGCGAAGTTGGGACAATCCGTCAGGGTTGAGCCGCGGGCGAACCAACGGAGGCAATTCCCTAGCAATGGCCCATGCCATGACCATGAAAATGGTGCCGCATGCGGGGTTTCAAAACGTACCCCTCGGTGAGCACCTTTGTACCCCCGGGGTGCCAAAGGGGTGGATGCCTCGTGGGTTATATAGAGGAGGGGTTGGACACTTGCGAAGTGGCCCCGACTCCCCCGTTGGCCTATAGGACATAGGCCATCCCTTGGCGAGCGGAGTCGCCAAGCCTAAGTTCGTGTGAGCGGGATTTGATGGTCGTTGAGCACACGGGCTTAGGGTAATGCCAAAGACACGAGGTCGACGGCATTACGGAGCGGGGTTGGCCCAGAGGTTTTGCCTCTCGGTTCGCTTGCACTACCTTATGCCGTTTCGGATCTCTGTAGTGGAGCGAACGAGCGGATGAGGGACAGTCTTGCGAAAGGTTGGTCCACCTCAATGGACAAGGCTTGCGAAGGCATGTGGGTGCCTAGCGGGGATTCGTGAGGCGCGAGGCCTACGAAGGTTGCAAGGCGAGGGAACGGTCGGTCCGCCGTAATGGGCAAGGCTCGCAAAGGCAGTGGTGCCGAGCGGGGATTCGTGTGGCGCGGCCCACGAAGTAAGAGGAGGCAATCGATGCTGGTTTTCACTAAGTGAGCCATGGAGAGGACCGAGGGCGTTGGCGGCCAAGCATGGTCGTGCAATGGAGGTGCCGAATGGCTAGCGAAGCGGAGCGAGGCTGATTCGATTGTGAGCGACATCCGTCAAGCAACCTTGGATGCTGGGCCGAGTGTGTTGGCGGCCAAGCATGGTCGTGCAATGGAGGTGCCAGGGGGTTGGCGACGCGGGGAGAATGTCGCTAGGTTGGCAAACCCTTGCGAAGGGAACACACGCGGGGACAAGTAGTGTGGGGTATTCGGGAAGCGGACCTTGGACCGAATCGGGAGCGATGACGGAACTAGGTGGCCGGCGGAACGGGACATGCCCGACCTGACTATGGATCCTGTCGTGGGAATTGCGGGGCGCGCGGCGCCTTGGCAAGGCAACGGGCTGGCAGACGGGCGAGATGCGTGGGACGGGTCGCTCGGTTAAGCAGACGAGCGGAACGCGCAAGGGCAACTCGCTCGGGCCCATTCAAATGGACTAAGTTGTGAGAACTTGTATTGTCCTGGATGTTTGCTTCGGAGGCAAAGGGACATTCGGTTAGTAGCACTCTCGAGGAGAGTTTGTCCGGCTAGGCGGAATATACTCGGCTTGAAGGCCAGCCTCGGTGGCGGGGCTGTTTGTTCGGAACTCGCGGAGTTCGACAAAGGGTTCGACGTAAGGCGCGGCGCCGGGCAGTCAGGCTCGTGGAGGAGCATGCTTGGTTAATGCTTGAGTTTGATCCCGCTGTTTAAGTTCGAGGGCGTGTCCGTGGCAAGGGGACTCGGGAAGGCTGGCTCGGGTGTGCGACACTTGAGCGCCGCATGGGGTAATTTTAAGGCGAAAAAGCTGACCCCGTGACAACGCGCCAGTGCCGCACGGCTGGTGTGCTGGCGCCGCGCGGCAGGCACCTGGTGCCGCGAGCCACGCGCCAGGGCCGCGCGCTGCAGCGCATGGGCGCCGCGCGGCAGGCGGCTAGCGCGGGAGCTTAGCGGGCAGCGGCTGGCCTGCGCGCGGCGGCGCGTTCGCAGGAAGCTCCTCGCGTGGCGCGGGGCATTTTCGACGGCTGGGGGCTTGATTTTGACGCCGGCGATCGCGTGTTTGGCCGTGTTTCCTCTAACTTTGGTTTTTCCCCTTTGTTCTTGCTTGTTGAGGTGCAGTTTTGGTGCGGCTTGGCCGGTTGGGATGTTTCCGCCACGCAGAGCCGAGAGTGCTTGGTGGCTCGGAATTGTGCTGCTTGTTGGCTGTGGGTGAGCAGTGAGTGAGTGTGAGCTTGGTTTTGTGGCATCTGTATTTTGTGGGTGGATTTAAGTGGATTGTGTATGTGAGCAATTTTTTTGAAAAGCAGATATTGTGCTGTGCTTGTGGTATGTTGTGAGCACCTTGTTGGTGGTGTACTTGAGCCCATGTTGCACTGTGTTTTGGCCGTGGAGTGAGCCGGCTGCGCGCAGATTTTTGTGAGGACTCAAGGGAATTTATTTGAGATTCCGGGGGATTTTTTCGTGATTCGCGGTAGTGCGTGCGCGTGTGGCACGATTTTCGAGGTTTCGTCAGTTTGAGGATCCGGCACTTCACCGACTTCAGCTTTGCCTACGGAAAGCGTTTCAGGTGGGTTGCTTCATCTCCAGAACCGGCAGACGGTTCTCTAATTCTGTATATTTGAATTCATGCATGTTTAGGGTATAATATTTTTGATTAAGGGGTGAGCTTAGGGATGACAGTTGTACCAGGAATTGCAAGTGAATATTCGTGATATATATTATTATTGGGGACTTGTTAGATTTGGATATCCATGAAAATAAATAATAAACGCTTACCAAAATGGGATTTACCCTATGTGATTGTTAGCATGCATACTTAATTGTACAACATTTAGCATCGAGATGGAAGCTTCTGGAATGGCCTAGATTATGCAGATTGATATACCATAGTAGTGACCTTTTAGCATGCCTTGTTGCACATAGTCTTTTATGTTATGATTACTCGATGGAGTAGGAGGCTATATCTATGTGCGGGTATTATTCTGATCATCCTTCTGACGGACCCTGGATTGTGGACAGGTGTAGTTCTTTAGGGATTCTGACATGTTGTTTATTACTAGTGGATCTATTATATGCTTTACTCCCTTTCATTCCCTTGAGGATTTTTGCATGCTTGTATGGTCATCTAGTTAGGCCATTCTTTACTGCTACACTACTTTTTGGAACTTGACTTAGGAGAAACCATGTTCTTCCTTTCTCCTTCTTTGTTAGTCAGGCGGTCTGTGTTGCTCGGGCGCGAGCAGGGGTCTGGGGTAGTGTAGCCGGGACATTGGTGTCAGGGACGGGTTGTGCTGGACTATAGACGACAGAGTATTGCGGCAACCGCGGATATTGGGCGGTTGACCGGACATTTATTTATGCACCATATAGGTTATCAAATTTCTCTAGTCGGCGGAGTTTTCCACTTATTTAGTGTGCGACCGTGCCGGTCAGGAGCCGGTCTATTACTTATTTAGTGTGCGACCGTGCCGGTCAGGAGCCAGTCTATTACTTATTTAGTGTGCGACTGTGCCGGTCAGGAGCCGGTCTATTACTTATTTAGTGTGCGACCGTGCCGGTCAGGAGCCGGTCCGTTACTTATTTAGCGTGCGACCGTGCCGGTCAGGAGCCGGTATGTTACTTATTTAGGGTGCAACCGTACTGGTCAGTAGTCGGTCTGTCACCTATTTTGGGATGCGACCGTACCGGTCGGTAGTCGGTCAGTATTCCCGCAGATGAGTTCTTGAGTTCGATAGCAGAGCAGGCAGTACCGGGTTTTATACCGGTTCATTTGATTGGGTTTATTCGGTCAGATACCTTTATTTGTTGAACTCGTGCCTGGGGGCTGAGTGGAGTCTAGTAGCCGTGTTTAGACCAGTGCTAGTGTTGTGGGGAGCCGTTAGATTTGACGGTGGTCCCGTGTCGTGCGAGTACTTTGACCGTTATGTGAGAGGTCGAGCATTTAGATAGGGGCATGATAGCTGTTGAGTGTCTTCAGCTTTCTTGTTCAGTTCTTACTGCATTGGTTATTTTATGTCCCTTGAGGACTTGGTGGGCAGACCGTCGGGCCTGACGGTGGTACCCACTGAGAACTCCCTTTTTGGTGTAGTTCTCACACCCATTGGGGGATTTTCCCCCCCCCTCCCTTTCTTTCCTCTCCTTTGTTTTGCAGAGTCTTAGCGGGTGTTGCTGATTCTGCGGTTGTTGATCGAGGCGAGGGAGTTGCGAGCTAGATCCCTACCCATGATTGGAGAGTAGCGGTACCCCTTCAGAGGAGAGCTTCAGTAGATTAGCTATTTTATTTTCCTCTTTTGAGAGACTGATGTAGTGAGGATATGATATGTATTGAGAGCCTGTACACTGATGTATTTATTGGAGATACCTCCCTGTTGAGTTCTGAATTTTGTATATGAGGATATTGTATGATTATCATTTTTGGGAGATGGACATTATGTATTATTTCAAGTCGTACAGTGGTCGATTTTACCTTTACAGCAGATTTTCATTTATAGCTCTGATATCTGTTACCTGTAGTACTTTTCTTGCAGGTAGGATGCTTCGCCTATGCGGAGTTTGGCATAGGTGGCGGATCTGTTAGCAAGCCCGGATCGCAGTTTCGACCCGGGGCGTGACAAATCAACTGACCGGCACCCGTCACGGTCTAAAACCTACTCCGGAGTGGCACTCGAGGGGAGCGACCCACACGAGTAAAGTATCTCTGTTACCAGTACCACAAGTATCTCTGTCACAAGTATCACGATATAGTAGGACTGGAACACGACTATGATCAAAGTGGGAAAATCCATCCACTAAAGAAAGCCGATCCCCAATCAGATGCAATAGTACTCAATAAGTGGGATACTCCATCCACTAGAGAAATCTGATACCCAATCTGATGCATAAGTAAACATCCGGTCAACCGCCCAATGTCCGCGGTCGCCGCAACAGTACCCCACAAGTCCAAAATTTGATAAGGTAATCAACATCTGGCTAACCGCCTAATGTCCGCGGTTACCACAATACCCATAATCCACAATCAAACCCAACCTGTCCCAGACTCGAAGTCTCGACTACACTATCCCAAACTCCCGCTCGAACCCGAGCAACATGAACCACATGACTGACTAAAAGGAGAAAAGAAGCAAAGATGGTTTCTCCTAAGTCAAGTCCCAATATGATAGTGTAGCAATAAATAGTGGCCTAACTAGATGTCCATACAAGCATGCATATGTCCTCAAGGTAGATAAAAGGTACAATAACAATTAGTAGCACCACATGCCAAATCCACTAATCCGCTACAGCCGTCCATAATCCATGGTCCATCATACATCATCAGAATGATACCCGCACATAGATATAGCATCCTACCCCATCGAGTAATCATATCATAAAGGACTATGTGCAATATGGCATGCTACAAGATCACTACAATAGTATGTCAATCTACATGATCTAGGCCATTCCTCAAGCTTCCATCTCGATGTTAGATATTGTACAATTAAACATGCATGCTAACAATCACACAGGGTAAATTCCCTTAGGTAAGCTTTTACTATTCATTATCATGGATATCCAAATATTGCAAGTCCTCAATAATATTTAACATGAATATTAATCTTGCAATTCCCTTATACGATAATCCTTACTAGCTTACCTCTCAATAACATACAATGTGCCCTAAACATGCATGCATTCTAACATATAGAATTAGAGAACCGTCCACCGGTTCTGGAGATGAAGCAACCCACCTGAAACGCTTTCCACAGGCAAAGTCGAAGTCGGTGAAGTGCGTAGCCACACGCTATCCAAAATCTGCTGAAACTGCACCCTCGGTACTCAGTCGCACAAGCCTCTGCTCCAACCAACATCGCAAACACAACACAATAATCAATACCCCACAACACCCAAATAGCACATGCTGTTTTTACAAACCAGCAGAGAAGAGGGGGATTTTCACCTGCGTACAGTACTAAAAAAATCCCAGAAAAATCACGGTTACGATCCTCGCGACGAGTAGATCCAAATCGAGTATTTATACACCTTGTTCCGACACCTGTAGGCCAAGATATAAATAAAACACTGCGGCAAGTCAAACAATCCACTATCAAAAATCTGTAGGAAATCAGTCCGAAAGAAGCTTAAATATCACCTTCGAAGAGTCCTCCAAAAATTCCGGTAAAAATACGGGCGCGTTTCTCTCGAAGCGTAGATATCAATCGAGTCCTTAAACGCCTCATTCCGATGCTCGTAGACTGAGAAAATCCAACAATACTCCACCTTTGTCCCGTACCTCGCAGCAGTACAATGGGTCACAGAAAAGCCTCGGGAACTGTGCCAAAAACCCAAAATGAAGCGATGTGATCAACACAAAAATAGAAGGTGTATCCCTCGTAAATGCGCTGCCACAAAATTCAGCTAAAAGGCCCATCGGGGTAGTCCAGGGGATCTCTCGGACTGAAAAGCGACGATAGAAGCCAAAAACGAAGGAGCGTCAAAGTGCGCCGCGTCGCTGAAAACGCCGATACCGAGGCCTCCAAAAAATCTGTAAATCCCTCACAAGATGGAGCACAAGAAGAGGAACAATAGTGCTTAAGGGCACTGTCGCAGGGGAGCTCGGGAAAGGGTCCAAAAATGCAGCCAAAAGGGGGGTTTTTATAGCCTCAAATGAACAATTCCAATAATTCCCTCTGTGTCCCAACTTCCGGGCGCTCGAAACAATCGGGCCTCTACAGTAACCCAGAATGTACCCCAAACCATCAGCACCCGAATCCACCCTGAAGCGCCACGTGTCCCCCCAACAGCAAACAACAACCGCGGCCAACCCGCTAGCGACATGTGGCCGCGCCCACGCGCCCGCCTCGCCCGCGTTAGCGCCTCATGCGTCGCGCCCTCGTGCGTGCCCGCCTGCCCCCGCCACCTGCCTGCGTTACGGCCACCTGCCCGCGGTACGGCCCGCCTACCCCTCACGACAGCATAGACCGCGCGTGCTACACCGCCCCAACCAGGATCTGCCACGTGTCCACCGCCGTTCCATGCACCAGGCCGCGCGCCTCCATGGCCCACGCGCGCTGCGCCTGCCAACCGAGAGCCGCCACGCGTCCGTCCCCTGGTGCACGCCTCGCCCGTGGACCGGCCGCCCTGCGCCTCTGCCCAGCAGCTGCCCGCGGCCGCTCCGCCGCCTGCCTGTCGCCGCTGGCTGCCGGAACAATACCTTGATGCATCGAAATTCGTGCTAAGGCATCCGGGCTCCGAAAAATACAAATAAATTGTCCATTTTCATTTTTTTCGCGCGCTGAATCCAAATCCGATGTCTGTTTTGCCCAATTCCACTTCTAAAATTTGTCAAAGGCTTTCGGTTAGGCAAACTTGCTCCCATTTTACCCACTGAGTCCATTTCTTGGGTCCGATTCGCGCACAAACACCTCCAACACACCGAATAAGCCTCCAGAAGCTGCTGATCCAATAGTAATCCTATCGCAGGGATTCGGGTCCTCACATCCTCCCCCACTAAAAGATAGTTTCGTCCTCGAAACTAACACAACTCAAACAGGAGTCACAAATACCACGGGTAGGTATCCATCATTACCGTCTCCAGCTCCCAAGTCACCACTCACTCCCCGTGATTACTCCTCAACAACAACAACCGGTACGGCATGGCCCAATTGCGCAATTCCCTTATCTCCGAGCCAGAATTCGCAACGGGCGTCCCTCGTACTCCAAACTCTCACAGATCTCAAAAGAGACGAGTCAATCACGGGCGAGGGATCCAAAAGCATAACACTCCTGAGCTGAGACGTGGAAAAACCTTAGGGACTCCAAAGAGGCTGGGGGAAAAGAAAAGAATAACCAGTGCAACACACACCAACACCACACCCTTGAGCCAACTCAACCCGGGCGACCCGAAACCCACCCACACGATCATCCAATAAGAAAATGAGCCCTAATAGGTGGGGTCCTCACTCAGTCACCCCCGAATCCTGACCATCCGAGTGGACTGCTCAGCCGCGGTCTACCATAAAAGGGGCCCCCAAGGACACAACCTCAACGGTCCCACACAGCGCCAGCTGTGGAATCATCAAACTCAACCCCAAAAAGCTCTCCTGCTCCAAGTATCTTCCACCACAGTGACCCGGTCGGGGTGATACAGGATGCCCGAAAATAACTCAACTGTAACTCCATAGCCACCATGGGAGGTATCACTATAACTCGCAAATCCATCTCCCACCGCTGACAAAGCTAAAATCAGCGCTGCTATCAGTCTCCTCATCCGTTCGCTAAGCCCTCCTAGCACTGCTCTGTCCAAGAATCTCATCACCTCAACGATAAATGTTGACCTCGGCCAATTCTCGAATAGCATCTATTTTGGCCGGGTTCCACCGCCGCTCCAACGGCTAGAATAAGGTGACCCAAGAAGGTATGCTCTCGAAGCTAAAACTTGCACCTCCACAACTTGGCATACAACTTCTTCCACACAGACATGGTTGCACCATCCACCAGTGCTCCTCATATTCCAAGTCACTCAGAGAGTAAACCATAATATCCCTGGAGCATACCGCTACCAAATCTGTCCAAGTGCGGCTGGAACACACACTTCCTCAAATCGTAAGGCGGCAGGGCATTAATCAATCCAATTGGCCTCACTGTGAGCTCATAATGCCCCAACCGGGTCCTGAACGCCGTCTTGGCAAAATACACAACTGTATAATTCCCAATAGGTACATGCCTCAAAAACAACAACCACCGGAGTATAACTCCACAACAAAGGTCCTAACCAAACCCGGACCTGCCTACGCTCAAACCACAGTAGAACCCTCACAGTCGTATATCAACGACGTGGCATCACCACCGTGTATCAACGGCGTGGCACTGGGTCAAACAGACTCCTCAATCCATCAGATCCTGCGACTGCGCCATCAGCTCTCTCAGCTCTATTGGCAATATCCAATGAGGTGTTGTCGAGGCTGGCGCGGTTCCCAAAACCACGTCAATCTCAATCTCTATCTCCCTAACCGGCGGCATCATCACCAGCTCAGGGAACTCACACCCGGGATCTCACGGGCAACAGGGATATCATTGAGTCCCAGTACCGCCGTAAGCACCTCTCACACTGTCGCTGCAACCTGTGCGCTCTAATTGTCTCAACCAGCAAGCCTCCTCTTGTCTGACTCGTAGAAAATCAAAGTATTCTCTCTCCGCAGTCAAATATCTTGTGGCACTGTGCCAACCAATCTCAAGCATAGGGTCAAAACACCGAACTGCCACAAATACCCATGAGTCTGCCGGTACAACTTGCGGCCTCAACTGCGCTGGACATGATCCACAACCCTCCTCCTCATGCACCACACCGACAGGAACCTGTACCTCTAGTGCACATGGCAACAACTCTGTCTCTAATCCATGTAGGAATGCAAAATGCTCTAATTCGGATAGCTGTGATGAAATCACACCTGGGACAACTCGATCCACTATCGTGGCGCCCTCCAACCGAGCGGCACAGATTCATCCGCTCGATGAAAGTGGTCGTCGCTCAGTCTGCCTGAAAATATCTTGATTAACCACCTAGGGAGCACGACCTTTGTCTCTGCCCACTCTAGGGCGACGAATGCGGTCCTCAGCAGATAACATATCCATGCTACCGCTACTGCTGATACCAATGTTGAAGCTGCCATCGGGGTCCACCCAATCCCTGGCGTCTCAAAATCCACTTCCCGGGGGAAGGAAAACGGAAATGCCACTGCCGGCCGATCTGTCCTCCAACAGTCGGTGCCAAGCGCCTCTATCCAGACTTCGCCTCTGGCGGTAGATCCCTATCCAAGGAACTGCAGCGCCACGCTCCATACACAATGCCTACTCCATCAAGGCATCCAAAATCTGTAACGGGGGGAAACCGAATAAACTGAAAGGTATCCTGGCGCAACTCATTCCCAGATACACAAATCTTATGCGCCTCGTCCCACAAACATAGAGCACGCAGTTCAACAACTGCGTAAACTCTCGGCACAAGGAGGCTCTCAAACAGTCTCTCCATCACCACCAACCACGATTCCGCCTCCAAAGGCTCTAAGCTCAATCCAACGAATCGGGGTGGTTCATCTGCCAAAACTGGCTCAATAGGTCGATCATGACCCACAGCTCAAACTGCTGTCAGCTATCCACCCTGCCTCGGTGCCTCGGCACTAAACATTCGCACGGAGGGGGCTGCTCGCTCCATCGGCACCACAGAAATCACTGCCACTGAGGATACTGCAACCGGGTGGTCTCGGGAGGAAAGCACTGTCGGGCTGCCCGCTGCTCCGACAACTGTGTCACCAAAACCAGCAGCTCACTCCGCCGCTGATATGCCTCTAACTATCCTGCCATCTGGGTCCGGAGCTCTCTGACCTCAATCTGGGTAGCTGGCCCAAATCTAACCGCTCAGGCTCAACTGCTGCTACAGGGTGCACACGGGTCAAAACCCAACGTCGGGGAGACACCGCTCACCACGACAAAATCGCAAATCAGCACACAACAAACACTTGACCCAATCCAGCAAAAGTCTAAAGCATGTCACCCATTCCACAGCATTATGTTGTCTGCAGCCAACATAATTACTTAGGAGAATAAACAAGCCAATCACTCGTCCCGTCCCTTGGGAGAGGTAAATAACTCAATCAGGACTCTCACTATAAAACACGACTCTCACGAAGTCATCCAAGGGTCAAACCATAAGACTAGGGTTTCTAAGTCCACCATGACCTACATCCTAGGCTCTGATACCACCCTAATCTGTCACGCCCCGGGGTCGAAATTGCGACCCGGGCTCGCCAACAGATCCGCCGCCTATACAAACCTTGCATAGGCGAAGCGTCCTACCTGCAAGAAAAGGGTCTACAGCTAAACAGATATCAGAGCTATAAAATAAAACTGCCATAAAACTAAAACCAACTATCTGTACAACTGGAAATAATGATACACTGTCCATCTCCCATAAATGATAATCATACAATATCCTCAATATAATAAACTAGAACTCAACATGGAGGTAATCAGAAATAATACATCAGTGTACAGACTCTCAGTACAAGTCAGATCCTCACAATACAATGATCTCTCAAAAGCAGAAAAATAAATAATCTACTAACTGTACTCCGGATCTCCAATGTAGGGGTACCGCTACTCTCCACAGACGGGTAGGGATCTAGCTCGCGACTCCCTCGGCTCGAACAGCAACCGCAGAATCAGCAACACCTGCTAAGACTCTGCGAAACAAAGGAGAGAAAAGAAAGAGGAGGGGGAAAACCCCCAATGGGTGTGAGAACTAAACCGAAAGGGAGTTCTTAGTGGGTACCACCGCTAGGCCCGACGATCCGCCCACTAAATCTACTAGAGGCATAAGATAATAATGCAGTAAACTGAACAAGAAAGCTGGAGGTACTCAACAGCTACCATGCCTCTATCTAAATGCTCCAAAAGGGGAAAACCAATGGAAGGTATGCAACCACTCGCACATGAAGTGCACAATCGACCCAGTCGAGCTGACTGCCACATTTGGTCCAGTCAAACCTGTGCCCACCTACAACCACCTCCCACTGCCGGGCAGGAATTACGTAGGGTGTCCATACGGACTAACTCGCTATCGAGTAGTGGCACATGCAGGCTATAGTCGAAATCCACGCTCTCTCTCAGAACGGATAGACACAAGACTCCCCAGGCACGAGTGCTACAGTAAAAGTATCTGACCGAATAAACCTCAAATGAACCAGTATAAAATCCGGTACTGCCTGCTCTGCTGTCGAACTCAAGAACTCAGTAGGGGACCAGCACAAAAGGCTCGAAATCCCAATATAAATATGGGACCAGCACACAAGGTTCGAAATCCCAATATAAATAGGGGACCAGCACACAAGGCTCGAAATCCCAATATAATCAACTGACCGGCACCCGTCACGGTCTAAAGCCTACTCCGGAGTGGCACTCGAGGGGAGCGACCCACACGAGTAAAGTATCTCTGTCACCAGTACCACAAGTATCTCTGTCACAAGTATCACGATATAGCAGGACTGGATCACGACTATGATCAAAGTGGGAAAATCCATCAACTAAAGAAATCCGATCCCCAATCAGATGCAATAGTACTCAAAAAGTGGGAAACTCCATCTACTAGAGAAATCTGATACCCAATCTGATGCATAAGTAAACATCCGGTCAACCGCCCAATGTCCGCGGTCACCGCAACACCCCACAAGTCCAAAATCTGAAAAGGTAATCAACATCTGGCTAACCGCCTAATGTCCGCGGTTACCACAATACCCATAATCCATAATCAAACCCAACCTGTCCGAGACTCGAAGTCTCGACTACACTATCCCAAACTCCTGCTCGAACCCGAGCAACATGAACCACATGACTAACTAAAAGGAGAAAAGAAGCAAAGATGGTTTCTCCTGAGTCAAGTCCCAATATGATAGTGTAGCAATAAATAGTGGCCTAACTAGATGTCCATACAAGCATGCATATGTCCTCAAGGTAGATAAAAGGTACAATAACAATTAGTAGCACCACATGCCAAATCCACTAATCCGCTACAGCCGTCCATAATCCATGGTCCATCATACATCATCAGAATGATACCCGCACATAGATACAGCATCCTACCCCATCGAGTAATCATATCATAAAAAACTATGTGCAATATGGCATGCTACAAGATCACTACAATAGTATGTCAATCTACATGATCTAGGCCATTCCTCAAGCTTCCATCTCGATGTTAGATATTGTACAATTAAACATGCATGCTAACAATCACATAGGGTAAATTCCCTTAGGTAAGCTTTTACTATTCATTATCATGGATATCCAAATATTGCAAGTCCTCAATAATATTTAACATGAATATTAATCTTGCAATTCCCTTATACAATCATCCTTACTAGCTTACCTCTCAATAACATACAATGTGCCCTAAACATGCATGCATTCTAACATATAGAATTAGAGAACCGTCCACCAGTTCTGGAGATGAAGCAACCCACCTGAAACGCGTTCCACAGGCAAAGTCGAAGTCGGTGAAGTGCGTAGCCACACGCTATCCAAAATCCGCTGAAACTGTACCCTCGGTACTCAGTCGCACAATCCTCTGCTCCAACCAACATCACAATCACAACACAAAAATCAATACCCCACAACACCCAAACAACACATGCTGTTTTTACAAACCAGCAGAGAAGAGGGGGATTTTCACCTGTGTACAGTCCTCAAAAAATCCTAGAAAAATCACGGCTGCGATCCTCGCGTCGAGTAGATCCAAATCGAGTATTTATACACCTCGTTCCGACACCTGTAGGCCAAGATATAAATAAAACACTGCGGCAAGTCAAACAATCCACTATAAAAAATCTGTAGGAAATCAGTCCGAAAAAAGCTTAAATATCACCTTCGGAGAGTCCTCCAAAAATTTCGATAAAAATACGGGCGCGTTTCTCTCGAAGCGTAGATATCAATCGAGTCCTTAAACGCCTCATTCCGATGCTCGTATACTGAGAAAATCCAACAATACTCCACCACTATCCCGTACCTCACAGCAGTACAAAGGGTCACAGAAAAGCCTCAGGAACTGTGCCAAAAACCCAAAATAAGGCGAAGTGATCAACACAAAAATCGAAGACGTACCTCTCGTGAACACGCTACCACAAAATTCAGCTGAAAAGTCCATCGGGGTAGTCCAGGGGGTCTCTCGAACTGAAAAGCAACGATAGAAGCCAAAAATGAAGGAGCGTCAAAGTGCGCCGCGTCGCAGAAAACACCGATACCGAAGCCTCCAGAAAATCTATAAATCCCTCACAAGATGGAGCACAAGAAGAGGAACAATAGTGCTTAAGGGCACTGTCGCAGGGGAGCTCGAAAAAGGGTCCAAAAATGCAGCCAAAGGGGGGTTTTTATAGCCTCAAATGAACAATTCCAATAATTCCCTCTGTGTCCCAACTTCCGGGCGCTCGAAACAATCGGGCCGCTATAGTAACCCAGAATGTACCCCAAACCATCAGCGCTCGAATCCACCCTGAAGCGCCACGTGTCCCCTGAACAGCAAATAGCAACCGCGCCCAACCCGCTCGCGACACGTGGCCGCGCCCACGCGTCCTCTTCGCCCGCGTCAGCGCCTCGGGCGTCGCGCCCACGTGCGTGCCCGCCTGCCCCAGCCGCCTGCCCCACACGACCGCGTAGACCGCGCGCGCTACACCGCCCCAACCAGGATCTGCCACATGTCCACCGCCGGTCCATGCACCAGGCCGCGCGCCTCCATGCACCAGGCCGCGCGCCTCCATGGACCGCGCGCGCTGCGCCGGCCAACCGAGAGCCGCCACGCGTCCATCCCCTGGTGCAATCCTCGCTCGTGGACCGGTCGCCCTGCGCCTCTGGCCAGCCGCTACCCGCGGCCGCTCCGCCGCCTGCCCGTCGCCGCCGGCTGCCGGAACAGTACCTTGATGCCTCGAAATTCGTGCTAAGGCATCTGGGCTCCGAAAAATACAAATAAATAGTCCATTTTCATCGTTTTCGCGCGCTGAATCCAAATCCGATGTTCGTTTTGCCCAATTCCACTTCTAAAATTTGTCAAAGGCTTCCGGTTAGGCAAACTTGCTCCCATTTTACTCACTAAGTCCATTTCTTGGGTCCGATTCGCGCACAAACACCTCCAACACACCGAATAAGCCTCCAGAAGCTGCTGATCCAACAGTAATCCTATCGTGGGGATTCGGGTCCTCACAGGTTTGATTTTCTTTTGTCACTTCTAAACTTATTTTAGCATCTTCTCTTTCTCTCTCTAAAATCCAAGAGCACTAGGATCTTTCCTTTACTGATTTTCACAACATCCAAGTAAGTTTTTTTGATCAAATCTCGGTTTTATCACTGTTCTTGCTTTTTTCTTCAAAAACGTGATAGAATCCATGCCACAAATTCAATTTTTGTTGTTTTTCTCTAAAATTTCTTGCATGAATTGAACTCTGAATGCCTAGGAAGCCTATTTATTATAGTTCTTTACATTCTAAACGGATTTTTGGGATTCGATTTCTGAAATTTCGGATTTAGGACATATTTTTAAAATTTTCAAAAATTATGGAATTGATCTATATTTAAAATTCCTTTTGCAAATATTTCTTGATTCCTAGCTTCTATATGATATGAGAATTGTTTGGGTATAATTTTTAAAATTTTTGGAATTAAACATATTTTTCATGTGTTGTGGAGTTCTTGCTCACAGGAGAGATTTTCGACAATTTCTTCAAGATGGTTTTTGGGTGGTTCATTGTTTTCATCACTGCTCTTGTGAGTACAAGGGTCACGAACAAGTTGAAACTAGCAAGGAAGGATCAAGATGAAGCTGATTTTGTTCCCCTGGATGAATCGGAGACTGAATCCGAAGAATGGGAGCAAATAACTGAAGCAGCGGCAAAGGGTTCTTCTGCTTCAAAGGGCAAAGCCCCAGCTTTAGCGAAAGCTAAAACACCTCCTATTGTAGCCGAGAAAGGGAAAGCCCCTATATATGGAGTCTGTTTCAACGAAAAGGAAAAGTGTTGCACGTAAGAAAACAAGAGGTGGAGGGATTAGAATCGAGGAACCACTTTCAAGTGCGCCACCGCCACCTGTTGAGGATTTTATTCACATTAACTCTCAGAGAATCAAAGATTTTGAGAATAGAGAATGTATTGGAGAATGTCATGTGAATGTTGAGGCTCTCAGAGATCGCTCTGCGGCTTTTGGAGTTTTGTTCGATCGAGCCGATTTTTTGCAAATATGCAAGTTTCCAGAGACCACTGGATATTGTTTACATCTTGTCAGAACTTTTTACACATGTGCTCATCAGTTTCAAGAATAAGAGGGCGAACCAACTGAGTTTCACACCGCGGTCCGAAACACAAAGCTTAAGATAACACCTCAATTGATTGGAGAGGTGCTAGGCATGACTGTTCAACTCGATGGGACCCATTACATGAAGGATCAAATTATGACATCGATTGTTTGGAGGATGGCTGTTGATGGGATATGCATGCCCGATACACAGTCAGCCGGGAATTCAGTATTTTCAAAGGAGTTGCGACCGGAATATCGGTTCTTGAACTTCATTGTTTGTTATAACATTTTACCAAACATGCATACCAAGGTCTTACGATTGGATAGGATGCCATATTTGTATCTTTTAGGACATCCCACTGCTGCTCGGGGTTTGAACATAAATATTCCATATCTCATCTGGTCGAGGATGGCTCGTTATGTGGAGCACCCATATCCTATGGAGCGAATTCCATTCCCAATGATTATCATGCGGATTTTAAGAAAATTTGATGTGGACATTCGCTCGTCAACATACATGCACAATTTGGGAACAATCAATGACTCTACAATTGTGAACTCTCTCCCTCGCCAACCAGATAAGACCCCGACTCCACCAAGAGGCAAGCGACCTTCGACCTCCTCTCAACTAGCACCAGCAGCGACAGCAGCAACAGCAACAGCATCAGCACCAACAGCAACAGCATCACCAGCAGCGGCAACAGCAGCAGCACCAGCAGCGCCAGAAATTTTTGAGACTTCGGAGGATGACGCCTCTGTTACTTCAATCTATAGAGAGCAACAACGACTCTCATCTGAACAGGAAAGGATTGCTTGTGAACTGGAGCGTATATCTCTAGATCTTCAGAGGATCTCAAACGACCAACATGATCTAAAGAGAAAATACTCAACTCTTACCAAGCTAGTAAAGAAATTTTTTGACAAGCTTGGATGTTGCACTTCTGACGATGACGACACGACTGGATCTGAGTAATTTTTTTTTGGGAATAGTTTTTTTTTACTTGCGTGTATGGGACTTTTATTTTTCTTTGCACAATATTGCATTTGCAGTTAGGTATCTCTTCCCCACATTATCTTTTTGGCATTTTCGTTGACAAAAATAGGGAGATGATCATGAGAACTTAGAACATTCTGATTACTTGCTCTGAAACTCTAACTCACTAACTATTTGGGCATGTAAATAAGCTAACTGCCAACATGACAAGTAACTAAGAACTCACTAACTATTTGGGCATGTAAATAAGCTAACTGCTAACATGACAAGTAACTGAGAACTAGAACAAACATGTAAGTTTGGCACTTGGACTATGACAATCTGAACTTATTGAATATTTTGAATATTTTGATATGAGAATGCGAATGCTTATAAACTCTCTGGTTGTTTATTGATTTAAATTCTTGAGGTACTAATGAATTTTATTTCTGACAAGAATTGTTTCTTTTACAGAGAGTACAAGATTTGAAGACTCCTAGTTGTTTAAGTCTAGAGTTTGTATTAGGAGTTTACTCTTGTATTTACATTTATTTGAATTGTTCATGCGTATTTTTATTGTATGGTGATAGCAACAAAAATCATTTTTCTTTAGTTTTTTTGTGGATTATATGTTTTATCACGAAACTGCCAAATGGGGAGATTGTTAAGGATTTTTGTATTGGTGTATTTCGTGAAGTTATTTGAGTCTTGAAGATTGAAGGTGAAAACTAGAAGATCACATACATCAATCTCAAGAAGAATGGATTCAATATATTCAAGTACGTTGAACTAAATATTTTTGATGATTTGAATACATTCTTATAGTTTAGAAACACTTGGAATAATTTCTGTTGACTAAAAATAAAAAACTGGACAGTTTTGGTGTTCTGGATCCGGATCAGGCAGATCCAGTCCCGACCTCGAACATGGTTAGGTTCATGCACAATTTCAGTCCGGATCAACCTTCATCCAGTCCGGACCCCGAACCATATTTCTGAGAATTTTCTTGGCTGTGACGACAGTCAGGATCAGACCCATTCTAGTCCGGACCGCCGTGCGAAAAAAATTCTGTTAAGGCAGTTTTTTATTCTTGTCTCTCTCCAAAAGATTTCTAGCCTATAAATAGACCAAAAAGTTCATCTTTTAGGGCAATGGAAAAATAAGCCGAAGATAATCCATATATAGAAATGAAAGGAAAACACGTTCTATTTTATATTTTTTTTTCTATATTGATCAATTTGATTCTAGGGTTTTTCAAACTCTTTTTTTCTTGTAGAATTAAATTGATGAATATTTAGACGGTGTTTTCTTGTCTATATATGATTATCTAAGTATTCAATTCCATCACCACCAATAAACAAACAACGATTTTCGAAAAGAACATCGGCTCATGGATTCGCGTGGCCTTGTGATTCAAGGTGCTATCGACTTCGTGGATTTGAAGTTAGGCGCGTTCATGTGATCGACTCGTGCTATAATGGTGAAGACCGTGGATTCGGTTGGACGTCGTGGATTCGACGTTGGACTCCGTGGACTCGAAGTTGGATGCAAATCGTGTGATCGAGGCGCGTTGAGGACAGTGGAGAAGATCTACTTGAAGAGTATGGAAAACGTTGAGTCGTAGTATGTGTTACATCACCTTGTACGTATTTTAATCTTAGTGGATTTTTTAGTGCGATTGTTCCCGTAGTTTTTTACTCCTGGATTGGAATTTTCCACGTAAAATCTTGCGTACATTTTTTATTTTTCCTCATTGGGTTATTTTTGTGCAAAGATTTTTGAGTTTTATTGTTTACACCTATTCACCCCCCTCTAGGTGATTTTTTCCCTATTTAGATCCTTGGATCCCATAACCCACAGATTATCCGGTACTTTTGCACTCCAATCCCAACCTTTTTGTTCATCAACTATACCATCACGGCTTATAATTAAGGAGTTAGTAACATGATTATAAAATCGATTGGCTTTACTTCTTTCGCTATAGCCCACAAAAATACACTTTCTACTATTATTATCCAATTTTTGTCTATTTTGCTTGGAATATGAACAAAAGAAACCGATCCAAAAATTTAAAAATGTTTTACCTTCGGCTTCCAACCCATCCATGCTTCATAAGGTGTAATATTGTCCAGTGCTAAAGTTGGGCTTCTATTAAGAATGTATGCTATAGTAGATACCGCTTCTGCATAGAATTTATTTGGGAGTCCTTTCGCTTTCAATATACGTTTTGCCATCTCCACTATGGTGACCCGAATTCGCGTGGAGGTTAGCAATGTGGTCAGCGGCATGTAGGCACCCATCTTTGTGTGTTGGAGGTGTTTGCGCGCAAAACGGACGCGAGAAATGGATTCAGCACGAAAAACCAGAGGAAAACATAGATTTTCAGGTTTTTGAGCATATTCGGGTGCCCTAAATAGGATCCGCCACCCTGTTTTGTAGGCACTGTAGCGCGGGCAGGAGCTGGTCAATGCGGGCCCGGCGACCAAGATCATCCACAGAAAAAGAAGTTATCAGGTTGAAATGGATATACAAAACAAAAGATAAACTAGATAGATCGATCCAGAAATTGAAAGCACGTTTAGTTGCAAAGGGTTACTTACAGCAAGCAGGTATTGATTTTAATGAAACCTTTGCACCCGTAGCTAGATTTGATACTATCCGAACTGTTTTGGCTTTGGTTGCACAAAATAAATGGAAAGTTTTTCAATTTGATGTTAAATCAGCTTTTCTTAATAGATTTTTGGATTAAGAAGTTTTTATTGAGCAGCCACAGGGCAACAAAATTAAAGGACAAGAAGATAAAGTCTACAGACTACGAAAGGCGTTATATGGATTAAAATAGGCACCAAGGGCCTGGTATAGTCGGATCGATTCGCACTTTATTCAAAATAAATTTTCTAGAAGCGAAAGTGAACCCACACTTTATATCAAATCTCGAGGTATGGAGATTTTGATTGTTTGCCTTTATGTTGATGACTTAATTTATACTGGAAACAATATAGAATTGTTCAATGACTTTAAGGAAAATATGATGATTGAATTTGAGATGACTGATCTTGATCCCATGAGTTATTTTTGGGGTCTAGAGGTAAAACAAGAAGATAATGGAATTTTTATCTGTCGGAAAAAATATCTTGATGATTTACTTGAGAAGTTTAATATGAAAAATTACAATCCTGTGCAAAATCCAATGAGTACGAATATAAAGCTATCATTGGATAATGGAGAAGAAAAAATTGATTCGAGTTTGTACAGAAGCCTGATTCGGAGTTTGGTCTATATTGGTAACGGTAGAGCAGATATTATTTATGCGACATCCTTATTATCGAGATTTATGCAGAGACCAAGTAAAATCCATTGAGGAGCGGCAAAAAATATGTTGAGATACTTGAAAGGAACAAGAGACCACGGACTGTGGTATACTAATGCTAACGATTTTTATTTTTTTGGTTGTTCTGATAGTGACTGGGCAAGTTCGGTAGATGATCGACGAAGCACGAGCGAGTACGTCTTCAATTTTGGTGCAGGAGCAATATGTTGGTTGTAGTGCACCAACTCTGCGAAATAGCGAAGTGCGGCAAAAATACTTGTAACACATTTAAAATGTAATTACAAGTGAGTTTGAAGTATTTCAAATCAATGCAAAAGCCGTCGAGTCAAAAAGTGAGTTGGAGTTGAGAAGTTGAAGCTTCAAGTTGTGAAGCTTAGGTTGTAGTGCACCGACTCTGCAAAATGGCGAGGTGCGGTGAAATCACGCGTAACGCATTTAAAATATAATTACAGTCGAGTTCGGGGTGTTTCGGATCGAAGCGAAAGTCTTCGGATCGAAAAGTGTGTTGGCGAGGAAAGAATTGGAGTCATAAATCTTAAAGCTCCATGTTTAAATTATGTTCCGGAACTTCCTCATGGTGTTCGGGTACTCCTTCTTGAGTACCGAAACCAAAGGAAAAGAGCCAAAGTATGAAACTCATGCATTTCATTATTTTTCGGAACTCCCATTTGAGTACCGGAACCAAAAGAGAAAGACTTGGATTGAAATGCTTCAGAGGTGCTGTGTTCGGGTACACTTATTGTGTACCGAAACTAAGTGAGGAACCCAGGTGTGGAAGCCTATGGGTTTTGAGGAACGGGAAAAGTGTACCGGAACTAAGTGAGGAACCCAGGTGTGGAAGCCTATGGGTTTTGAGGAACGGGAAAAGTGTACCGGAACTAAGTGTGGAAGCCTTCAGGTTTTGAGGAACTGGAAAGGTGTACCGAAACCCAAACCTCTGTGTACCGGTACTCAAGGTGAGTACCGGTACTCAATGCTGGAATACTGAAATATGAGTCCCCGTGTTTCGGTAATGGTGAGTACCGATACTAAATGTCCTAAAATTCGGGACCGTGTAGGAAATTCATTTTTGAGCAGGGGCATTTTCGTAAATTCACAATGGCCTGCTACCCAACTACCCACTCCACTGCATTAACTCCTCTCTCTCTCTCTCTCTCTCTCTCCTTCACAACATAGCTTTCTCTCTTCTCCTCCCCATTCGAAAGAGAGAAAAGAAAGGAAGAGAATGAAAGAAAAAAAGAAGAAGAAGAAGTAGAGGAAGGAGTGGTTCTTGAGCTTCAAGGAGTGCTTGGGGGACTTGGAGAGAACTCAAATAGGAGCTCCAACTTCCTCTTTTTTCTTCCCCTTTGAGCAAGAGCATTAAAGGAGGTAAGCTAAAAAGCTAGGGTTTGGATTTTTAGGTTTCTCTTGGGTTCAAGAGCTTGGGAAAATATCCCAAATGGGTTTTTCTCCAAATTTTTAGGGCATTTTTCCCTAAGTTAAAGAGATCAAAATTTCTCTTTACAAGCACACGTCAAGAATAGGGTTTTCATGCACTTTTCTTTCATTTGATACAAAAAACCCATCAAGAGAGATAAGAGTAAACCTAGGATTTCTCTTTTATGATTTGTATGGGGTTAAAAGAGCATTGTAATGATTCCTTAATGGTTTCATTATTGGATTTAGGGCTTTCTTGGAAGGTGAAGACCAATACCACTTCTCTTACAAAAGAAAACACAATAGGTGGGGGATTCTAGCGAACAATGGTGGCATCTCCCCTTGTCTTTTGTTTTTATATACTACCGAAGCATGTTAATAGAAGGTTAGGAAATTCATGAGAAAAAGAGTATGGGAGAAGTAAGAATCATGCAAGTGGTCCTTTCTATGTGAAGGAAGTTGAAAAGTAGAGTCATAATTTATGCATGCTAGACCTTAATGTAAGAATATGATGCATGATGGAATTTATGACATAGGAGAAAACTTAGATTAAGGTTTTAATGAGTGACATTAACTTTAGGACTTTACCGGTGGCATATATGCATGAGTCAAACTGAGGTTATGAAAGAGTTAAAGTTTAACTTAGAGTCGAGTCTCTAAGGGAAAAGGAAATAGAAGTTGAGGTTAAAAAGGTGTAAATGAGTAACATCCCTAGAGTTGGTCTTAGGGAGTTGGGTAAAATAAACCCTCACTTTAACTTCAACTTGAGCAAAGAATGAAAGTAAGAAAATTAAAGTCGAAGGGACTTTTGGTTACCTTGAGGCAAGGACCTAGGGTAATGAGAAAGATAATGAGAAAGAATTTCTATGTAAGCAAGATAAGCTAAAAGGCTTAAAAGAAAGAGAAACAGATTGCCAGTGGCAATGTGAGCTATAAGCTTGAGAAAGAATGAAAAGCAGATGCTTAAAGAGCAAAAAAAAGGCAAAGGCATCAAGTGCAAAAGAGGCCAAGAGCTAAAGTTAAAGAAAAGAGATAAAAATAAAATGAGCGCACCTTCGGGGGTAAAACGTAGATCTTGTCGGAGTGAAAGGGCAGTGACCCTCTTCCGGGCAGTGTCACGTATGACAAAGTTCCCCGTTGGGGGGGGGGGGTGGTAGCACTTGAGGTGCTATCGGCAACCATAGAGATTCTTGTCTTGTGGTAGCATGACTTGTGATGACCCGAATCCCCGCAAAAGGATTACTGTTGGATCAGTAGCTTTTGGAGGCCTATGTTGAGTGTTGAAGGTGTTTGTGCGAGTATCGGACTCAAGGTAGGGGCTCAGGGCGTTAAATGGATCACGAGTGTATTCGGATGCCACCGTCGAATTTTAGAGGTGGTTTTGCGCGAAGCGGATATCGAATTTGGATTCAGCGCGGAATAATGATGGAAATCGACTACTTGGTTGTATTTTTCTGAGTCCGGACGCCCGAAAATGGACACCCGGAAGATTCCATGTGTTTTCGGGTGCACGGTGGACCGGTGGACCGAGGTGGTGCCACGTGGCTGCTTCCGATTGGCACCATATGCCACGTGGCGGAGCAGGAGGCGCGGCACAGTGGGCCCGGCCCATGAGAGCTAGCGCGGGCAGGCGCGCGGGCGAGCGCGGTGCGCGGGGGCGGCGTGCCACGTGTCGTCTTCCCATAGGGGCGGTTTGGATAGGCGGCAGCTGACGGGCGGCTGGTGCAGGAGGCGTTGTCCATGGAGCTGAGAGGTGGCGCCTCGGGCTACGTGCAGGTCAGGGTGGCAGGCGGCGGGCGCAGGCGCACGTGGGCGCGGCGACCGTGCCGTTGATGCGCGGGTTCCCGCGCGTGGGAGCGTCACGCGTCAGCGTGGGCGCGGGCCACGCGGCGTAACGCGGGCGGCTAGGTCGGCTGTGCGCTGTTCGGGGCCACGTGGCGCTTCCTGGCGATTTCGGGTGCGGTCGGACGGGCTTCGTGCGACCTGGTTTTCGGCGCCCGAAAGATTCGGGCGCCCGAAACTAGGGACTCAGCGGGTATTTTCGTATTTGTTCGGCTGAGCCTATAAATAGGTCCCCTCCCTCTCCGTTCCTCTGTTTTCTAGATTTTTCGGGGCTGTTCTCCATGGGACTTCTACAGTGATGTTCCTCCCCTCCCTCTTCTCCACCCTTTGATGGATTCTCGAGATTTTTGGAGGCCTCGATATCGGCATTTTCTGCGTCGCGGCGGACGTCGACGCTCCTTGGATTTTTGCTTTTACCGTCGCTTTTCAGTCTGCGAGACTCCCTGGATCACCTCGATGGAGTTTTGAGCCGATTTTTGCGACAGCGCGTTCATGAGAGGTACATCCTCAATTTACATGTGGATCACTTTGCTCCATTTCGAGATTTTGTTGGTGTTCCCGAGGTGTTTTTGTGACCCTTTGTACTGCTGCGAGGTACGGGACAGCGTTGGCGTATTGTTGGGATTTCTCAGCCTACGGGCATCGGATCGCGGCGTGTGAGGACTCGATCGGTATCTACGCTTCGAGAGGAACGCAACCGTATTTTTATCGAATTTTTCAGAGGACTCTTCGAAGGTGATAATTAAGCTTTTTCGTGGCTGGTTTTCCGCAGATTTGCGTATTTTGGATGTTTTGGCCTACGGCGATGTTCTAATTGTATCTTGGCCTACAGGTGTCGGAAAGAGGTGTATAAATACTCGATTTGGATCTACTCGTCGCGAGGATTGCAACCGTAATTTTTCTGGATTTTTTGGAGGACTGCAGGCAGGTGAAAAGTCCCCTTCTCTGTGCTGTTTTTGCAAAACAGCAAACGCTGTTTGGTGTGTGTGGGGTATTGACTAGTGTGCTGTGGTTGTGATGTGGGTTGGAGCTGAGGCTCGTGCGACTATGTACCGAGGGTGCGGTTTCGACGGGTTGAAGCGAGTGACTGCGCACTTCACCGACTTCGGCTTTGCCTGCGGAAAGCATTTCAGGTGGGTTGCTTTGTCCCCAGAACCGGTGGACGGTTCTCTAATTCTATCTGATAGAATGCATGCATGTTTAGGGTACATTGTTTGTGATTGAGAGGTAAGCTTAGTAATGATGACTGTTTAAGAGAATTGCAAGATTAATATTCATGTTATATATTATGAGGACTTGCATGATTCGGATATCCATGTTGCTGATTAGTGAAAGCTTACCTAAGGGATTGTTATCCTATGTGATTATTAGCATGCCATGTTAGCACAGAGCCTTTATGAGATTTGATTATGCGATGGGGCAGGATTATGTATCTATGTGCGGATATCACTTTGATCATGGATTATGGACAGGTGTCGTTGATGAGTGATTTATGTCACGCCCCGGGTGTAAACCAGAACCCGGGCCCGTCTACAGATCCGCCGTGCACACGATATTTTCCGCGTACACGAAGCGCCAAACCTGCTCAGATATAAGAGATAATAATAAAAGAGCAATAAAAACTGAGCTGAACTAAAAACTAATACATCTCAGACCGAAGTTGGAAATAAAATACAATACATCTGTATAAATGATACATCAGTCTCTCCCAGCTCACCAAAATAAATACAACCTGCTAGCAAAAGTCAGTCCCAAGTGTAAAAGTACAATCGTCTGAGGAAACCTGGGTACACCAACAGTCCAGCTAACCCGCTCATCCTGCCTCGAGATCTATCTACTCAGCCATCCTCTTTCCTCGACCCACCGCTGAAAGCCCAGCAGCACCCGCAGAAGACACTGCAAAAAAAGGAAGAAGAAAAAGAGGAAAGAAGAATGGGGGTGAGAACTACTAGTAAACCAGTAGCCTCCCCTAGTGGGTAAAACCTCAAATTCTGACACACCCACTAGGTCTACCAGAGGCGAAAAGGAAAGAAGAGTGGTGAGAAATGAAACCGCTGAAAAAGGGAAATCTACCACTACTATGCCTCTAAAATACAGTCCTAGAGTGGAATAACCGTAAGCAATTATAACCAACCATCCCAGATGAACCCAATCTGTACCGCCCTCATCATCGGGCAAGTAAACCGCGCCGATGTGATAGCAAAGGTCTTGCTGCCGCCCTCATCATCGGGCAAATAAGCCGCGCCGATGTGATAGCAAAACTGTCCATAACTGTCTGGCCCCGGCCTCCGGAGGGGATCTCGAGGGGAGCGACCCACACGAGTAAAGCATCACCGGGCAATAACCGCGCCGGTGTGATAAGTAACAAAAGCAGGATTGGATCACAACTATAAAGCCCCAGTGGAACACAACCCTCCACTAAAAGAAAACTGATCCCCAATCTGATGCATAAGTGATCATCCGGTCAATCGCCCAAAATCCGTGATCGCCGCAATACCTCACAATCCACAACCAAGTCTCACCACCGACCTCCGGTCAACTGCCCAATATCCGCGGTCGACGGAATAACCCACAATCACAATCATGTCCCACATCCGACATCTGGTCAACTGCCTACTATCCGCGGTTGCCACGAAACCCTCTAGTCCATAATCATGCCCTATCACCGATGTCATACAACCGACATCCGGTCAACCGCCCAATATCCGCGGTCGCCGCCAAAACCCATAATCCATAATCCAGGCCCCGGCTACACTATCCCAAACCCCTGCTCAAACCCGAGCAACAAATACCACCTGACTAACGAAAGGAGAAAAGAAACAAACAAGGTTTCTCCTAAGTCAAGTTCCAGCATGAAAGTGTAGCGATAAAAGATGGCCTATCTAGATGTCCATACAAGCATGCAAGTGTTCTCAAGGAAGTAAAGGAAAAGGTGTCCAATAGTGGTTCCACATGTGTAACAATTAATAGCTCCGCATAGATATAACCATCATGCTAAAACATTATCCAACCACACATGTCTATAATCCATGTTACATAATAAAGCATCACTATCCACCTATGCATGTCATAAAATCCTCAAATAGTACCAACCACTAACAGGATAATCATATAGTCCAAAATAAATATTCCATTCCACATGCAAAGTTAGACGCTAACATTCTATCCATACAAACATGTACAAGTCCCAACCACTATCAGATATCCACAATAGTATTTTCCATATGATAGGCTCACAATTTTATGTTACTTTAAGCATGCATGTCCAAATAAAGGGATCACTCTAATATTCCTAGTGAGCATGTCAAAATAGAGGTAAACAACAACCACCCACCTGGATACGCGCAACCCTCAGCTGTAAAACCTCCTCGCAGTCCAAAACTCCGCCCAAGAAAAAAGGTCAAATGGAAGCTCGGGGAACACCAAGATAAACTCGAAATGAGGAGGAGCTCAAAACACGAAGATCAAAGCCCTACCTGTCATGAGTCCAACGGCGCAAGAATCGCCTCAATCGGAGGTCGGAGTAAGCCGGGGGAGTCCTCGCACCAAAGTGCGAGGAAGAAGATCACAAACGAACGAGCGTCGTGCCGCGCCGTAAAAATGCAAATCTCGGGATGCGTGCCGCAGAAAAATCCTGGAATCTGCAGATGGATCCGGCTCTGGGAGAGGAAGAGATCTCGTGAAGGTCGCACTGTGAAAAGAAGAACAGGGAAGGAGCTCTCTTCAGTTGAACTCGGCCTATTTATATGCTGGAAGAAACAAATCGGAAAATGACGCATAAGTCCCCACTTCCGGGCGCTCAGATTTTTCGAGCTACTACGGTGTTGGGCCCGGCCCAACACTGTGCGGGCCCGAAACTCCCTCGGGCCTCCACGTCGCCCCCGAACAGCGGACAGCCGCGCTGGCCATCCACTGCGCGACGCGTGGACCAACGCGGCGACGACACGTGGCGGGCCCGAGCGCGGGAAAACCCGGTCAGCGTGCCCACGTGCAGCCTGCGCCCGCCGCCTGCGCCCCCTACCAGGCGCGAATCCCGAGGCCCGCCACTCCAGCTCCGTGGACCGGGCACACGTGGACCGGCCAACCACCGGTCGCCACGTGGCCCCGCCCGGTCCACTGCACACCCCGCGTCACCCGTGAACCGCGCCCACAGCGCCACCCAACCACGCGATGCCACGTATCCTGCCCCTGGTGCACGCCGGCCCGTGGATCGCGCGCCGGCGCGCCTGCCAGCGCGCTGCCCACGGCCGTTCCGCCGCCTGCCCGAGCCCGTCCGCCGCTGCCCGCCGGCCGCCGGAATCACTGTTCCGGCATGAACAGTAACCGGTTGCGCAAAATATCAAGTAGGTAGTCCATTTTGACCGTTTTCGCGCGCTGAATCTGAATTTGCTGTCCGATTTGCCAAATCCTAACTCCAAAATTTGCCGAAGGCACCCGGAAAGGTATTCTTTTGTCCAAACTTCGCGCCGAGCCCAATTTTAATATCCATTTTGCGCGAAACCACTTCCGAAGATCCGACGGAGTCCACTGATCACCCACGTGATCCATTAAGCCCGAAGTCAGCCACTTGTGTCCAATTGGTGCACTAACACCTCCCACACACAGTACAGGCTCCCCAGATGTCACCAATGACTCTACCACAGCTCTGCAGAGATACAGGTCATCACATCCTCCCCCACTAAAAGAAAGTTTCGTCCTCGAAACTAAAATCAATCCTCAACCCGGAACCTCAACCAAATAGAGGGGGTAAATATCCAATCATCCACCACTCGAGCTCCCAAGGCTGTCTAATACCTCCTCCAGAGACGCGATACAACCCTCGGGTCTCTAACTAGAACAAAGTAGAGGCGGGCATTCCAGAAAACCGCACCAGCTCATCCAAGTACAGCTGGGCTAACCGCTCGAGCTACCAAGTAGCCTGCATCGGTACAGGCATCCGCTCCTCCCAGGGCCCCGATAATCCAACCACAAGTCCATCGGCACAAATGCTCGCTCCCAATACCTCCGTACTCCCAAGGTATCCAATATAAGTCCCCCCAACTGATCACATAGACTCTGATCTCTAATCTTTAAACCGTCGGGGTGTAGAAGCAATTCCCCAACTCTCCGGCATCAACACACAGCCATATGCAGTCGAGAAAACCAGATTACAAATCCACCTTCAGGAAGACCCGGGACCCTTACAGCTGGTAAATCAAATTCTCCACGCTCAACAAGGGTGCTAGCTCCAGATGGTCACTTCATCAAATTCCTGGGGATCCACACAAAGCCGAAGTGAACCAACCATCCACAACTCGAGTAGCACCGGCGCCCCCAAAGGCGACACACTTGGTCCGACAAACTTTCCAAAACATCGAATCCTGGAGTTGTGTCCTCAACTCCCAAACTAGTGACATGCTAGACAACTTCGATAGGAGAACAGCTGGGAACTCGCAACCAAAGGGGGTATCACCGAGTCCCAGCGCCGCCGTAGGTCCCTCAACCACACCAGCCAAAAGTCTACTCATCCACTGCGAAACATCTGCCTCGCTCCCGAAGTCAAAACTATAGAGGCGAAGATAACCCTCAAGCAACCCAGGTACACTAATACCTCCGGGCCTGGCTCCCCGAGAAACTGTCCTCCATCACCCGGCGCCAAGCGCCTCAATCAGAACTTGCCTCAGGCGGTAGATTCCAATCCAAAGGAACTACAATGCCACGCTCCATACCCGGCGCCTACTCTAATGAGGCGTCCCTAATCCGTACTGGAGGGACCCAATGAGTTAAAAGGTATCTTGGCGCAATCCACTCTTAGACACTCATATCCTATGCGCCCCGTCCCTCTATACATGGAGCGTGCAGTTTAGCAACTGCGTTAACTCTTGCCATAAAAGGCCTCCAAGTACTCTCTATCCCCCACCGAACAAGACCCTGCCTCCAAGGGCTCCATACTCATCCCACGAATCGGAATGACTCATCCGCCAAAACTGGCTCACTCGATCGTCGCAATCCCACAGCTTACCCGCTGTCAACTATCCACCCTGCCTCGGTGCCCCAACACTAAACGTCGGCACGGAGGGGGCTACTCGCTACTCCGACAACTGTGCCACTACGCTGATTCGACAATTGTGCCACTGCGCTGATCCGACAACCGTGCCACTCGTCCGACAACTGTGCCACTGCGCTGATCCGATAACTGTGCCACTGCGCTGATCCGACAACTGTGCCACTGCGCTGATCCGACCATTGTGTCACCGCTCCGCTGATCTGCCTCCAACACACCTACCCTTCGGGTCCGGAGCTCTTAGACTCCAATCTGGGTATCTGGCCCGAAACAACCAGCTCAGACCCAACTGCCGCACCAAGGTGCACCCGGGTCAGGGCCAACGTCGGGGAGACACCGCTCACCACGACAAAACCGCAAATCAGCACACCCCAAACACTCAACCCAATCTAGTGAAAGTCAAAGACATCCCTCTATTTTTGTAACTTTATGTTGTCTGCAGCCAACATAACTGTCCCACAAAAATAGGATATGTCGATCCCACTTCACTCACAGGAAGAGTCAAACAAACAAATCACCGACTTTCGCAAAATGTCGCGTCTCTCACGCACTAACATCCTAGGGTCCGCCAAAAAGCCTAGGGTTTCCTAAGTCCCAACTGACCTATCCCTAAGCTCTGATACCACCTAATCTGTCACGCCCCGGGTGTAAACCAGAACCCGGGCCCGTCTACATATCCACCGTGCACACGGTATTTCCCGCGTACACGAAGCGCCAAACCTGCTCAGATATAAGAGATAATAATAAAAGAGCAATAAAAACAGAACTGAACTAAAAACCAATACATCTCAGACTGAAACTTGAAATAAAATACAATACATCTGTATAAATGATACATCAGTCTCTCCCATCTCACTAAAATAAATACAACCTGCTGGTAAAAGCCAGTCCCAAGTGTAAAAGTACAACCGTCTGAGGAAACCTGGGTACACCAACAGTCCAGCTACCCCGCTCATCCTGCCTCGAGATCTATCTACTCAGTCGTCCTCTCTCCTCGACCCGCCGCTGAAAGCCCAGCAGCACCCGCGGAAGACACTGCAAAACAAGGAAGAAGAAAAAGAGGAAAGAAGAATGGGGGTGAGAACTACTAGTAAACCAGTAGCCTCCCCTAGTGGGTAAAACCTCAAATTCTGACACACCCACTAGGTCTACCAGAGGCGAAAAGGAAAGAAGAGTGGTAAGAAATGAAACCGCTGAAAGAGGGAAATCTACCACTACTATGCCTCTAAACTACAGTCCAAGACTGGAATAACCGTATGCAATAATAACAAACCGTCCCAGATGAACCCAATCTGTACCGCCCACATCATCGGGCAAGTAAACCGCGCCGATGTGATAGCAAAGTTCCTGCTGCCGCCCTCATCAGCGGGCAAATAAGCCGCGCCGATGTGATAGCAAAACTGTCCATAACTGTCTGGCCCCGGCCTCCGGAGGGAAACTCGAGGGGAGCGACCCACACGAGTAAAGCATCACCGGGCAATAACCGCGCCGGTGTGATAAGTAACAAAAGCAGGATTGGATCACAACTATAAAGCCCCAGTGGAACACAACCCTCCACTAAAAGAAAACTGATCCCTAATCTGATGCATAAGTGATTATCCGGTCAATCGCCCAAAATCCGCGATCGCCGCAATACCTCACAATCCACAACCAAGTCTCACCACCGACCTCCGGTCAACCGCCCAATATCCGTGGTCGCCGGAATAACCCACAATCACAATCATGTCCCACATCCGACATCTGGTCAACCGCCTACTATCCACGGTTGCCACAAAACCCTTTAGTCCATAATCATGCCCTATCACCGATGTCCTATAACCGACATCCGGTCAACCGCCCAATATCCGCGGTCGCCGTCAAAACCCATAATCCATAATCCAGGTCCCGGCTATACTATCCCAAACCCCTGCTCAAACCCGAGCAACAAATACCACCTGACTAACGAAAGGAGAAAATAAACAAACAAGGTTTCTCCTAAGTCAAGTTCCAGCATGAAAGTGTAGCGATAAAAGATGGCCTATCTAGATGTCCATACAAGCATGCAAGTGTTCTCAAGGAAATAAAGGAAAAGGTGTCCAATAGTGGTTCCACATGTGTAACAATTAATAGCTCCGCATAGATATAACCATCATGCTAAAACATTATCCAACCACACCTGTCTATAATCCATTTTCCATAATAAAGCATCACTATCCACCTATGCATGTCATAAAATCCTCAAATAGTACCAACCACTAACAGGATAATCATATAGTCCAAAATAAATATTCCATTCCACATGCAAGGTTAGACGCTAACATTCTATCCATACAAACATGTACAAGTCCCAACCACTATCAGATATCCACAATAGTATTTTCCATATGATATGCTCATAATTTTATATTACTTTAAGCATGCATGTCCAAATAAAGGGATCACTCTAATATTCCTAGTGAGCATGTCAAAATAGAGGTAAACAACAACCACCCACCTGGACACGCGCAACCCTCAGCTGTAAAACCTCCTCGCTGTCCAAAACTCCGCCAAAGAAAAAGGGTCAAATGGAAGCTCGGGGAACACCAAGATAAACTTGAAATGAGGAGGAGCTCAAAACACGAAGATCAAAGCCCTACCTGTAGTGAGTCCAACGGCGCAAGAATCGCCTCAATCGGAGGTCGGAGTAAGCCGGGGGAGTCCTCGCACCAAAATGCGACGAAGAAGATCACAAACGAACGAGCGTCGTGCCGCGCCGTAAAAATGCAAACCTCGGGATGCGTGCCGCAGAAAAATCCTGGAATCTGCTTTTGGATCCGGCTCTGGGAGAGGAAGAGATCTCGTGAAGGTCGCACTGTGAAAAGAAGAACAGGGAATGAGCTCTCTGCAGTTGAACTCGGCCTATTTATATGCTGGAAGAAACAAATCGGAAAATGACGCATAAGTCCCCACTTCCGGGCGCTCAGATTTTTCGGGCTGCTACAGTGTTGGGCCCGGCCCAACACTGTGCGGGCCCGAAACTCCCTCGGGCCTCCACGTCGCCCCCGAACAGCGAACAGCCGCGCTGGCCATCCACTGCGCGACGCGTGGACCAACGCGGCGACGACACGTGGCGGGCCCGAGCGCGGGAAAACCCGGTCAGCACGCCCACGTGCCACCTGCACCCGCCGCTTGCGCCCCCTACCAGGCGCGAATCCCGAGGCCGCCACTCCAGCTCTGTGGACCGGGCACACGTGGACCGGCCAACCACCGGTCGCCACGTGGCCCCGCCCGGTCCACTGCACACCCTGCGTCACCCGTGAACCGCGCCCACAGCGCCACGCAACCACGCGATGCCACGTGTCCTGCCCCTGGTGCACGCCGGCCCGTGGACCGCGCGCCCGCGCGCCTGCCCACGGCCGCTCCGCCGCCTGCCCGAGCCCGTCCGCCGCACTCCGCCGCTGCCCGCCGGTCGCCGGAATCACTGTTCCGGCATGAACAGCAACCGGTTGTGCAAAATATCAAGTAGGTAGTACATTTTGACCGTTTTCACGTGCTGAATCCGAATTTGCTGTCCGATTTGCCAAATTCTAACTCCAAATTTTGCTGAAGGCACCCAGAAAGGTATTTTTTTGTCGAAACTTCGCGCCGAGCCCAATTTTAATATCCATTTTGTGCGAAACCACTTTCGAAGATCCGACGGAGTCCACTGATCACCCACGTGATCCATTAAGCCCGAAGTCCGCCACTTGTGTCCAATTGGTGCACTAACACCTCCCACACACAGTACAGGCTCCCCAGATGTCACCAATGACTCTACCACATCTCTGCAGAGATCCAGGTCATCCCAATTTAGGCATGTTGGTTATATCCTTGTGGAGGTAATATGTGATTACTCCCTTTATTCTTTCTTGAGGACAAATGCATGCTTGTATGGACATCTAGATAGGCCATCTTTTATCGCTACACTATCATGTTGGAACTTGATTTAGGAGAAACCATGTTTGCTTCTTTTCTCCTTATTCGTTAGTCAGGTTATTCTTTGTGATGACCTGGATCTCAGCAGAGCTTCTGCAGTGGGTTTGGCAGCTTCTGGGGGCCTGTACTGTGTGTTGGAGGTGTTAGTGCACCAATTTGACACAAGTGGCGGACTTCGGGCTTAATGGATCACGTGAGTGATCGGAGGACCCCGTTGAGTGCTTAGAAGTGTTCTCGCGCGGAACAGATGTCAAGATTGTACTCAGCGCAAAATTTGGGGTAAAAACACTTGTCTGGATGCATTCGGCAAATTTTAGGAGCGGAATTTGGCAAATCGGACAGCGGATTTGGATTCAGCGCGCGAAAATGATGAAATTGGGCTACTTACTTGATTTTTGCACCACTGGTTACTGTTCACGCCGGAACAGTAACTCCGGCAGCCGGCGGGCAGCGGCAGAGCGCGGTGGACGGGCTCGGGCAGGCGGTGGAGCAGCCGCGGGCAGCGTGCGGGCAGGCGCGCGGGCGCGCGGGCAAGCGCGCGGTGCACGAGAACGCGTGGGACACGTGGCAGCTTGCGATAGGGTCGGTTCAGTCGGCGCGGTTCACGGAGTGGCGCGGGTGGTGCATGGACCGGCGGAACACGTGGCGGATTCTGGTTGGTGGGCTCACGCAGGCAGGGACCACGGAGCGCGGGGTGCCTCGGAACAGTGCATGGCAGGCGGCGTGCCAGGCGGCGCGCCAGGGTTGGTCGGGCCGTAAGTGCGGGCCACGTGGCGCCCGCTGATTCGCGGGCGCCACCCACCCGCGTTGACCGGGAGAGGCCACGCGGCGCTTCGCTAGTGGAGCGGTTGGCTGTCGCCTGTTCGGGGCGACGTGGCGCTCTACGGGCGTTCCGGGCGGTCGTCGCAGGCCGGCCCGTGGAGCGTTCGGGCGCCCGAAAGTGGGCATGCGCCCGAATGTTGGGACAAATCCGGAATTTTTGGATTTGTCATTTTGGGCCTATAAATAGAGCCCGAACTTCACCCTGGAACTCTTTTCCTGCTCCTCATCTCTCTGTGCAACCTTCACGAGATCTCTTTCTCTCCCTGTGTCGATTCCATCTGCAGATTCAAGGATTTTTCTGCGGCACGCATCCTGAGGTTTTCATTTTTACGGCGCAGCGTGACGCTCGTTCGTTTGTGATCTTCTTCGTCACGTTTTGGTGCGAGGACTCCCCCGGCTTGCTCCAACCTCCGATTGAGGCGATTTTTATGCCGTTGGACTCACGACAGGTAGGGCTTCGATCTTCGTGTTTTGAGCTCCCCCTTATTTCGAGTTTATCTTGGAGCTCCCCGAGCTTCCATTTGACCCTTTTTCTTGGGCCGAGTTTTGGACAGCGCTATGGTATTTCGGCCATATCTTCGCGTACAGACATCGGATTGGGGCGTTTCATAAGGCGTTTTGCATCTACACGTCACGCGGAATATCCCAAAATTTTCTTGGAATTTTCAGAATTTTTGCCCGAAGGTGAAAGTCCCTGTTTGCAGAACCTTGTGATTCAGATTTTGCGATTTGTCTATTTCGGGGTGGTTCCCTTGTCGAATTTGTATCTCAGCGTAGGAAACTCGGATTTGAACGTGCAGGTCCTCGTTTCGACTGGTTCGTCGCGAGGATCGTGACAGTATTTTTCTTAGAATTTTCCGGGCACTTCTCGTAGGTAAAAACAGGGCATCTTTGGACTGTTAGCATTGGGACAGCATGTGTTGAGTTTAATTGTATGTTTTGGGGTAATTCTTGTACAGTGATCGCGGCGGTTAAGCTGTTTGGGCGGGAGCACTTTTTGGACTTGGAACTAGCGATCGAGGTGGGTGGTTGTTATACTCCTCATTTTCTGACATACCCCTAGGAATATTGGAGAGATCCTCCCATTGGTTACATTGAATGATCAATTATGGACATGCATTCTTAAAGTAAATAATTGTGAGCCTATCAAATGAAAATTACTATTGTGGAACTCTGATAGTGGTTGGGGGTTATACATGTTTGTATGGATATAGTTTTGGCACTTAATCTTGCATGTGGAATTTACTTTTATGCTGGGATAAAATGAAATGTCTTGTGGGAGGGTACCACTTGAGGATCTTTTGGGACATGCATAGGTGGATGATTTAGGTGAGGGAAAGTTGTGGATTTTAAACATGTGTGGTTGGATAATGATTTAGCATGATGGTTATATCTATGCGGAGCTATTAATTGATACACATGTGGTGCCATTATTTGTCACACTTTCTTTATCTTTCATGAGGACATATGCATGCTTGTTTGGACATCTAGGTAGGCCATCTTTTATCGCTACACTTTCATGCTGGAACTTGACTTAGGTGAAACCTTGTTTGTTTCTTTTCTCCTTTCGTTAGTCAGGTGGTTTTTGTTGCTCGGGTTTGAGCAGGGGTTTGGGATAGTGTAGCCGGGGCGTGGATTATGGATTATGGGTTTTGGCGGCGACCGCGGATATTGGGCGGTTGACCGGATGTCGGTTATAGGATATCGGTGATAGGGCATGATTATGGATTAGAGGGTTTTGTGGCAACCGTGGATAGAAGGCGGTTGACCAGATGTCGGATGTGGGACATGTTTGTGATTTTGGGGTATTGCGGCAATCGCGGATATTGGGCGATTGACCGGATGGTTACTTTCGCATCTGATTGGGAATCAGTTTTCTTTTAGTGGAGGGTTGTGTTCCACTGGGGCTTTTTAGTTGTGATCCAGTCCTGCTTTTGTTACTTATCACACCGGCGCGGTTATTGCCCGGTGATGCTTTCCTCGTGTGGGTCGCTCCCCTCGAGTTCCCCTCCGGAGGACGGGGCCAGACAGTTATTGACAGTTTTGCTATCACATCGGCGCGGCTTATTTGCCCGATGATGAGGGCGGCAGCAGGAGTTTTGCTATCACATCGGCGCGACTTACTTGCCCGATGATGAGGGTGGTACAGATTGGGTTCATCTAGGACGGTTGGTTACTGTTGCATACGGTTGTTCCAGTCTAGGACTGCATTTTTAGAGGCATAGTAGTGGTAGTTTTTCCTTTGCAGTAGTCTTTTACTTACCACTCTTCTTCCCCTTTTTGCCTCTAGTAGACCTAGTGGGTGTGTTCAGGGCGTGAGGCTTTACCCACTAGGGGAGGCTACTGGTTCACTAGTAGTTCTCACCCCCATTCTTCTTTTTCTTTTCTTCTCCTTTGTTTTGCAGAGCCTTCTGCAGGTGCTGCTGGACATACAGCGGCGGGTCGAGGAGAGAGGACGGCTGAGTAGCTAGACAGTGGGCTTGATAGTGAGTAGCTAGACTGGTACCTCTTATGTATCCTATCTCAGACGGTTGTACTTTTACTTTTGGGGTCTGGCTTTAGCCAGCTAGTTGTATATTTGTGGTGAGCTAGGAGAGAGACTTGTACTTTATTTTACAGTCATTTTGTATTTTTACTTCCAGTTCAGTCTGAGATGTAGTATTTTCAGTTCAGCTCTGTTTTATTGCTCTATTATTGTATTTGTTTTATTTGAGCAGGTTACCGGCGCTTCGTGTATGCGGAAAATTCCGTGTGCACGGCGGATCTGTACACGAGCCCGAGTTTTGGTTTACACTCGGGGCGTGACATTCTTGTTGCTCGGGTTTGAGCAGGGGTTTGGGATAGTGTAGTCGAGACTTCGAGTCTGGAACAGGTTGGATTTGATTGTGGGTTGTGGGTGTTGCGGCAACCGCAGAAATTTGGCGGTTGACCGGATGTTGGTTATAGTGCCAGATTGTGGATGATAGAGGATTACGGCGACCGCGGATATTGGGCGGTTGACCGGATATGTACTTGTGCATCAGATTGGGTATCAGATTTGTTTTAGTGGATGGAGTTTCCCACTTATTGTTTACTGTTGTATCAGATTGGGGATCGGGTTTCCCTTTAGTGGATGGGTTTTCCCACTTTGATCAGAGTCGTGATCCAGTCCTGCTATATTATGATACTTATGATACTTGTTACAGTGATATTTTTTACTCGTGTGGGTCGCTCCCCTCGAGTGCCACTCCGGAGTAGGCTTTAGACCGTGACGTGTGCCGGTCAGTTGGATAGTTAGAGATACTGAGTTCGTGAAATTGATGACAGAGCAGGCAGTACCGGGGTTTATACCGGTTCATTTGATTGGGTTTATTCTGACAGATACTTTTATTGTTGCACTCATGCCTGGGGGCTGAGTGGAGTCTGATAGTTGTGATTAGACCAGTGTTAGTGTTGTTGGGAACCGATTGGGTTGACGGTGGTCCCGGATCGTTGAGTGTATTTCGACCGTTGTGCGAGATGTTGAGGATCTTGAGTCTATCCGTTCTGAGAGAGAGAGTGGATTTCGACTATAGCCTGCAGCTTGTGCCACTATTCGATAGCGAGTTAGTCTGTATGGACACCCTACGTAATTCCTGCCCGGCAGTGGGAGGTGGTTCTAGGTGGGTGCAGGCTTGACTGGACCAGATGTGGCAGTCAGCTCAATTGGGTCGATTGAGCACCTCGTGTGCCAGTGGTTGCATACCTTTCATTGGTTTTCCACATTTAAGCATTTAGATAGAGGCATGGTAGCTGTAGAGTGTGGGTTATGTTAAATATGGATCTGAATAGGGGAAAAACCACCTAGAGGGGGGGTGAATAGGTGTAAACAATAAACACACCAAAATCTTTGCGTAAAAATAACCCAATGCGGAAAAATAAATAACACATAGAGATTTTACGTGGAAAACTCCAAACCAGGAGTAAAAAACCACGGGACCAATCACACGGTGAAATCCACTAGAATTAAACACGTACAAAGGTGATATAACGTACTCACACACGACTCAACCTTTTTCCATACGCTCCTAGTTGATCTTCTCCGCTCGCTCCGCAACGCGCCTCGAATCCACGATTTGCGTCCAACGCCGAATCCACGGCGTCCAACGTCGAGTCCATGACGTCCAACCGAATCCACGATCTCCACCAAGTAGTACGTATCGATAACACGAACGTACCTCGCTCCGAATCCACGAGAGCGGTAGCACCTTGAGTCCACAAGGCCACGCGAATCCACGCGCCGATTTTTGGGAAAATCGTTGTTTGTTGGTGGTGAAAATCCGCCGAATACTTAGATCAAAGATAGATCGGAAATACCATCTAAGTATTCATTAATTTGATTCTACTCAAAATCTGAGTTTGAAATCCTAGAATCAAATTATTCAATATAGATGAAGAAACATAGAATAGATCTAGTTTTTCCTTTCTTCTCTATATGTGGATTTTGTCGGGTTTATACTATATGGATCTAAATAGAGGAAAAAACACCTAGAGGGGGGTGAATAGGTGTAAACAGTAAACACTCAAAAATCTTTGCGCAATAAAACCCAATGCGGAAATGAAAAATAACACGCAAGATTTTTACGTGGAAAACTCCAAAATCAGGAGTAAAAAACCACGGGACCGATAACACGGCGAAATCCACTAGAATTATAACACGTACAAGGTGATGTAACGTACTCACTCACGACTCAACCTTTTCCATATGCTCCTAGTAGATCTTCTCCGCTCGCTCCGCAACGCTCCTCGAATCCACGATTTGCGTCCAACGCCGAATCCACAGCGTCCAACGTCGAATCCACGACGTCTGGCCGAATCCACGGTCTTCACCCAGTAGCACGTCTCGAATCCACGAACGTACCTCGCTCCGAATCCACGAGAGCGATTGCACCTTGAATCCACAAGGCCACGCGAGTCCACGCGCCGATTTTGGGAAAATCGTTGTTTTTGGGTGGTGATGATCCGCCGAATACTTAGATCAAAGATAGATCGGAAATACCATCTAAGTATTCATTAATTTGATTCTACTCAAAATCTGAGTATGAAAACCTAGAATCAAATTAATCAATATAGATGAAGAAACATAGATTTAATCTCGTTATTTCCTTTCTTCTCTATATGTGGATTTTTCTTTTTTTGACCGTATTTTGGATTACCCTAAAAATGAATCGTAGGGTCTAATTATAGGTTAGAAACTGTTGGAAGAAGATAAGAATAAAAAACTAACCTTATCTGGAATTTTTCAGGACGACGGTCCGGACTGGAATTATGGCGGTCCGGACTATCGTGGCTAAACAGACAATTTCCAGAAAAACATACCTTCGGGGTCCGGACTGAAATACCACGGTCGGGACTATTCATGCAATTCCCACAGAATCCACGTTCGGAGTCCGGACTGAAGTAACCCCGATCCGGACTGGAATTGCGCATGAACTACCCTATGTTCGGGGTCCGGACTATAGTGCCCGATCCGGATCCTGAACATGTAATATGTCCAGTTTTTGATTTTTATGCAATTAAAAATTCATCCAAGTGTTTCTACACTCTAAGAAGTATTCGGATCACCAAGAATATTTAGTTAAACGTACCTGATCCTTTTGAATTCTTCTTTCTTAGAGATTGAGGTATATGATCCAAACTTCTTCATCTTCAATCTTCAAGACTTAACCATTTTCACGAAATACGCCAAAACAAATTCCTTAACAATCTCCCCCTTTGGCGGTTTCGTGACAAAACAGAGAATCCACTTAAGAAAATTCAAAAAGATATTTTTGTTGCTATCACCATACAACAAAAATTTACGTTTGAGAAACAATAAATAAATACATGAGATAAACTCCTAAAACAGACTCTAAACTTAGACATCTGTACTCTCTGAAAAAAAGAATCATTCTTGACACAACAAAATCGTTAGATACCTCAAGAATGTTTTGCATTCAAAAACCAAACAGAGATAGAGTTTATATTCATCATCACATTTATGAACTCAGATATATATTAAGATTTCATAATCAGAAATAGACATATCTTCTAAGCAATAAAATCCAAATGTCAACAACTTGTTAGTAATCAAACAACTTGTTAGTAATAATACATGCCCAAATAGTTAGTCAAAAAGTTAGTCGAAGCATGCATGCAATCACAATACAAAACCAAAAGTTGCTTTGATACTTACGTTTCATAGTTCAAAGTTCATAGTTCTCACAAAGATGTTCAAAGTGCACAACCATTAGTCGATCATTGTTCGTTCTCTTTTCTCTCTCCCCCTTTTTGTCACAAAATCAAGCCAAAATTACAAAAATTAAGGAGAGGTTAAAAGTTCAAAACAGGAAAATGTGAGAACTAAACTAAAGAAAAGCTTGAAAAACCTGCAAAACAAAGTTAAAGATTAGAACAAAATAAGATTACCCAGAATCCTCTGAACTAATGCACCCGAGTTTTTCAAAAATTTTCTTTATTCGCTTGTTCATTGATACTTGTTCCTTTTTAACGTCACGAATTTCTTCCTTCATTTCGATAAACTCATTTGACATACGTTCTTGCTCGGAGGAGAGACGCTGTTGCTCTCTATAAATTGAGGTAACCGATGCGTCATCGTCTGAAGTCGAAGGAGGTGCAGGTCATGCGGCAGGTGCTGGTGGGACTGAAGCTGTAGCTGCTGAAGTTGAAGGTCTGCGTCTGAGATGAGGTGAAGGAGGCTCATCTTGTTTCGTTGGTAGGGACTTCACGACAGTCGTATCGTTGATTGTTCCCAAACTATGCATATAAGTTGATGATGAAGTATCAACTTTGAATTTCTTCAAAATTTGCATAATTATGATTGGGAAAGGAAGTCTCTCTGTGGGATGAGCATGTTCCACATACCGTGCCATCCTTGACCATATGAGGAAAGGAATGTTAAAATTAGAACCCAAAGCTGCTGTCGGGTTTCCAAGGAGATAGAGGAATAGCATCCGGTCCCATCGAAGAACTTTTGTTTGCATGTTGGGAAGAATGTTGTAGCAAACAAAAAAGTTCAAGTATTGATACTCCGGTCGAAGTTCTCTTGAAAAGACTGAGTTACCCGTCGACTGCGTATCTGGCATACAAATTCCATTCACGACCACTCTCCATGAGGTGGTGGAGTAAGCATGACCTTTTAGGTAACGACTTCCTTCAGCGCTGGCCTTCATCCCCAAAACTTCTCCAATCAGTTGTGGAGTGACCTTGATCTTAATGTTTCTAACCATTGTTTGAAATTCTCGCCGTCCGTCATCCTGATCAATCTACTTTGATCCATTCTGATAAAACATCCTGACGGAGTGAAGACAATATCCTGTAAGGTTAGGGAAATGACAGATTGGAGCAAGACCCGCATTGTCAACGAGAGTGCCAAAGAGGGCGGATCGCTCCCTCAGAGCTTTGATATTAACATGCCTTTCACCGATGCATTCCCTCTTTTCGAAGTCCTTAATTCTTTCTGAGCTTATAAAATCTTGTGGAGGAGGCTGGCTTGCTAGTGGCTCCTCAATGGATATCCCTCGAGAACTCCCTCTTTTGCGTGCAACGCTCTTTCTTTTTGTTTTGAGAGGAGTTTCTTCCATTGGAGCTTTGCCTTTTTCTGCGGCAGTTGGCGGTGTCTTTGCCTTTGATGATGCAGCAGGGGCTTTCCCCTTTGAAGTAGCAGGTGAAGTTGCTTCTATCAATAATTCATCCCAGTCAATGGATTCAGTTTCTGATCCCGAATCCGAGTCCTGTCGACCCTTCTTAGCCCTCTTGGGCTTGTTAGTTGCTCTTGTGTGAACCATTGCAGTAAGAAGAAAAATTATCCAGGTGATCACCATCTCTGCTATCTTTGTGAAAGAGAGTCCTGTGAGCAACAACTTAAGAACACGAAAAGTTGTTTATTTTCAAAAATTTGAAAAATTGTACCTAAACAATCATAATCATGTAGAGAGACTAGGAATCAAATTAGTTTTGCAAAAAAATTTTTAAAAATAGATCAATCCCATGATTTTAAAAAATTCCTATTATATGCCCTAAAACCGAATTTTCAGAAATCGAAGCCTAAAAATCCGTTAATCAAGAGAATACCTAGCATATAATCAAAACTAATCTACCCAGAGTTCTTATTTCAAAAGAAATTTGACCAAAAACCAATCTTTAACGAAGAAGTTACATTATTTCCTTCACGTTTTTGAGCAAAAAGATGAAAACTGTGAAAAACCGAAGCTTTGATCAAGAAACTCACTTTGAATCGAAGAACCTGAGTTGAAAAGGCTCCAAATTGATTGCTTTCTAGAGAGAGAAGCTCTGGAGACTTAGGAACAAAAGATTGTAGTAAAAAGAAATCAAAACCCTTTTGTTCTTTATAAAATCCTAGCCGCGATCCGGACTGCCTCAAGAATCCAGTCCGGATCGGCTACCCGCAGGAATTCCTGCGTTCGGGATCCGGATCGGATTGTCCAGTCCGGATCGGCTCCAAACTTTTTCTTCAGAAAAATTCCGAAAAATTCTAGAAAATCTAGAAAAAGATTGTAAGCACTTTTGTGTATCAACTTTAAATGAAAAACATTGTTTCATGTCAAGAGAAATAGATTATGCTAAATCTATCAATAATATCCAAATAATGAAACAGAAATTTATAAAAATTAAATTCCTTAAAGTTGAACAAGTTCAATTACATCTATCACGATCTTATGAGTAATGCCTTTATGAAATCATCAATTTGGTAAAGAAAATGAAATACCAAGATCAATAGATGTTTGAAATCCTAGATAAGTTAGATAATATATCTAGTCAATTTATTGTAAGGAGTGGCTCTATGAGCATCTTTCAATAAAATTCCCACCTTATACCAACCTTGGAATTTGACAGGGTCAAGTATTCCAAAAAGCATTTTATCTAATCAACTCGAAAAACCATGCTTGGTATACATGTGGTAGCTGCACACAGTACTCGGACGACCGAGGTGGTAGCTCTTTCCTCCATGTGGTGGTAGTTTTCACACTCCTCATTGGGATGTAACTCTTTCCACATCTTTTGAGTATAACAATTTTCATTAACTTCCCCTCAAATGGCTATCAATTATTTAAAATATAAAGTATTCAACCAAAAATTGATCTCAATTTCATACTCGACTCAATTGTCAAATAAGATAAAAACTAAACCAAGAGATCATTTGAGAGAGAAATTGACTTTGATCAAAACAAAGATGATTTAATTGACATAAATGATCATTGCATCAAATGAATTATTATGATATGCAAAGCATAATAAATTTCTAAATAAATGAAAGGATGCAATTAAAGTCAATAAAACTAATGCTCAATTAATGTTCTATGTCTAAGCATAGATAAGGAACAAAAACACAAAACAAAACCTAACCTAAGCAATGATTTCAAAAAGGAATTATTTCAAGGAAAGCATTCCAATTGCCTTACGCAAATGAATAAATTGTTTTTGATCAAAAGGTTTTGTTAAGATGTCAGCTAATTGATCTACAGTTGAAATGTAGGAAAGTTGAAGAATATTTGATTCAACTAGCTCTCTTAGAAAATGATATCTAAGTTCAATGTGTTTTGTTCTCGAGTGCAACACAGGATTTTTAGAAATATTTATAGCACTTGTGTTGTCACAAAGAATCGTTACCGAAGTTGCTGAAATCCGGAAGTCGCTCAACACACTTTTCATCCAAATGAGTTGGGTTGAACAACTACCCGGTGAAATATATTCCGCTTCGGCAGTCGAGAGTGCAATGCAGTTTTTCTTTTTACTATACCATGCAACAAGGCAATGGCCAAGATAAAAACATGCACCACTCATACTATTCCGATCATCCATAGATCCTTCCCAATCGGCATCTGAATATCCTATAATATCAAGCGTTGTTCCCATAGGATACCAAATTCCGAAATTCAAAGTTCCTTTGATGTACCGGATGATCCTTTTCACCGCTTTCAGGTGAACCTCCTTTGGTGCTGATTGATATCTCGCGCAAATCCCAACACTAAAGGATATATCCGGGCGACTAGCCGTGAGATAGAGTAGACTTCCTATCATGCTGCGATAAAGCTTCTCGTCTACACTCTCACTAAGAGATTCACTTCCTAATCCCTTATTGCTAGTTCCCATAGGAGTCGGAAAATCTTTAGAGTTTTCTAAATCGAATTTCTTCACCAACTCCCTTGCATACTTGGATTGACACAAATGGATGCCATCATCATTTTGTTTCACTTGCAACCCAAGAAAGTATGTCAGTTCGCCCATCATAGACATCTCAAATTCGCTTTCCATGGTTTTCACGAATTTAGAAGCATCATTGTCTCTAGTTGCACCAAATACAATGTCATCGACATAGATTTGTGCTACAATGAAATTATCCTAATAATGCTTCACGAAGAGAGTCCGGTCAGCTCCCCCTCGAGTATAGCCCTTTTCTAATAGGTGCTTTGTTAACCTTTCGTACCACGCTCGCGGTGCTTGCTTTAGACCGTAAAGAGCCTTTTTCAAATGAAAAACATGGTTAGGTTGTTTATAGTCTACAAAACCTTTTGGTTGAGCCACATAAACTTTCTCGTTTAAAAACCCATTTAAAAACGCGCTCTCAACGTCCATTTGAAAGAGTTTGATTTTAAAATGACAAGCAATAGCGAATAAAATACGAATTGACTCGAGTCTAGCTACCGGGGCGAATGTTTCATCAAAGTCTATTCCTTCAATTTGTGAGTAGCCCTGAGCAACTAGGCGAGCTTTGTTCCTGATGATGGTACCATCCTCATTTTTCTTATTCTTGAAAATCCATTTAGTACCAATCACGTTGTGTTGCTTCGGTGGCTTCGTTAATTCCCAGACTTTGCTTCGTTCGAACTGATGGAGCTCTTCCTGCATTGCTTCAATCCAGTAGTCATCCTGAAGAGCTTCATCGATGTTCTTTGGTTCTATCATGGAGACGTAACATGCGACTCCACAAACCAACTGTCTCCGAGTCCTGACTCCTTCTTGTGGGTCTCCAATAATGTTAGATTCCGGATGATCCTTGGAGATGCGTAACGTTTGCGGTAACGGAGTACTCGGAGGTACATGTGATGATTCCTCCATTTCAGATAAACTAGAAGAACCATTAGATGCATCAACTTTATCAAAAGAGTTATTATGAGAAGATGCATTTACAGGAGTATCATCATCTAGAGATATATCAAGGGTAGATTTATCAGATGCAAAATGGAAAGCTTCATCTACTTTAACATTTATAGATTCTACCATCATTTTAGATTCCAAGTTAAATACCCGATATGCTCTACTGTTCGTAGAATAACCCATGAAAATCCCTTCGTCACTTCGAGAGTCGAACTTACCAAGATTTTCGCGATCACGCAAAATATAACATCGACTCCCAAAGATACGATAATATTTGATATTCGGTTTTCTACTAAACCACAGCTCATATGGTGTATTTAAAGTTCCTGGGCGCAAATACACTCGATTAATTACATAGACGGCGGTGTTCACAGCTTCATCCCAAAAATATAACGGTAAATTCCGGCTATGAAGCATCACACGCGCCATCTCTTGAACAACCCTGTTTTTGCGCTCAACTACACCATTCTGCTGAGGTGTATAGGGTGCTGAGAATTCTTGTTTTATGCCATTGGAAGTGCAAAAATCAATGAATTTAGAATTAATGAATTCTCCACCTCTATCACTTCGAACACGAACGATCTTTTCATTTCTTTCATTCATAATACGATGACAAACCTCATGAAAAGAGTCGAAAGTATCTGCTTTCTCTTTTAAAAAAGTTACCCATGAATATCTAGAGAAATCATCAATCAAAAGAAAAATATACCATTTACCTCACAAAGATGGTTGACGAGTCGGCCCCATTAAGTCCATGTGCAGTAATTCCAAGGGCCGTTTGGTACCAACGTGGTTCAAAGATGAAGGAAGAATTCACCTTTGCGTACCCAAACCTTTTGAGTTTTGGAGTACGTCGGCAATGAATGTGAAGTTAATACCTTTGGTGAAAGCGTCTTGATTGATTTATCGCTTTTTCTTGACGTCGTCGTCTTGTTTGATGTACTACCAATGTTCTTTTCTTTTGATAATTTTTCTTTTGATTTTCGGGGAATCACCTTTTTGGTAGTTATTGCAAGAGGCGCTTGAGTTGATCGTTTTGCTCCCATCTTCCAATTTCTTCTTATGTGCCCTGCATAACCACAACGAAAACATACCTTTGTTCTTGACGATCCCGAAGAAGGTGAGGTAGGGTTGTTGTCGTTGTATGCTGTAAATTCCGTCGTCGGAGGAGGAGATACCGACTGGGGCACAAAAACTATTCCACTCAAACTAGGACTGTCTCCAGTTTGAGTGTATCCGAGGCCGAATCGGTTTGTTTGACCAAGACCAAGCATCTTATCCAACTTACTCCTTCCAGAAGGAAATCGCTTTAAATCATCCTTGAGTTGGAAAATGGTCTTTGTCATTTCCATTTTTTCTTGTCGGGCCTCAGTGTAGAGCTTCAAGAGGTAACCAGCTTTATCAATCATTTTTACATGTTCCTTCTCGAAATGCTCATTTTTCTCTTGAAGTGAAGCATTTGCTTTTATCAGGTTATCCCTTTCCACTTCAAGACCGGTCAAGAGAGAAGTTGCCCTTTTTACTTCTTCTTCGAGATCCTGAAATCTCCCTCTCAACCCCTTGTTTTGCTTAGCCAGTTTCTTTGAATCCCTCAAAAGTTTATGGTAGGCTAGAGCAAAATCTTCACCTTCAGAGTTACTCGATTCATCATCCGTTGCAGTTTTTTCAACCTGGGAGGAGTTGGACAATGAATCGGATGTACTTGCCATTAAGCACATGAAGGGTGAAGATGTGGACGCGTGGAACGCCGTTGCGTTATTCTCTTCATCACTTGAAGATGACTCATTTGACGTTGAGGTGTCATCCCAAGTGACGGCTTGCATCGCTTTCTTCTTTGACGGATTCTTATTTGGACACTCCGTTGAGATATGGCCGTACCCTCGGCACTTGAAGAATTGGACTTGTCCCTTTGAGCTTTTCTTATCCTTTGAAAAACTTTCTTGCTTTCTTGACTTTTGGCTTGAAAAACCTTTGCCTTTCTTCGACTTTACGAAGGATGGAGTTTTACTTGAATTACCCCTTTGAAAGTTTCGGCGAAATCTTCTTGTCAAGAGAGCAAGCTGCTTCTCAAAGTCCTCCATAGATAGGTTCTCGTCATCGTCTGAGGAGGATGAATCCGCGTCTTCTTCTTTTGTTGTTTTCAATGCATAACCTGAAGACTTAGAAGTAGATGCTTTTCCAGAAGAATAGTTAGTCGGAAATGTCATTTCATATGTTTGTAATGAACCAACTAATTCTTCTACACGGATTTCGTCCGGGTGTTTAATTATTTCAACGGCCGTAACCTTGGAACGAAATCTTTCAGGAAGAGTTCTTAAAATCTTTCTTACAATTTTAAATTCTGGAATTTTCTCTCCCAAGTTAGCACATGTATTCACGATGTCTTGCAATCGCGTATAGTAATCTGTGAAAGATTCATTTTCTGCCATGAAAATAGAGTCAAATCTGCTCGTAAGCATTTGCAGCTTTTGAATCTTCACAAGGTTAGTTCCCTCATGTGTAACTTGAAGAACATCCCAGATTTCTTTCGGAGTCTCACATGTCGAGACGCGAGAGAATTCCGTTTGTGACAAGGCATTAAATAAAGCGTTAATTCCTTTACCATTATAAGAAGATAAATCTATCTCTTCCTTGGTCCATTTCGACCTAGGTTTGATGGTGTGAACATCAACAATAATTTCAGTTGGATTAAACCATCCTAACTCAATTGATTGCCACACCCGTTCGTCGATGGAAATAAGAAATGCTTTCATCCGTACTTTCCAGTAGGCATAGTTTGTTCCATCGAAGAGCGGGGGTCTGTTGATGTTTCCACCTTCAGCCATTGTTTACAACCCATTCCCGCTCTGATACCACTTGTCGGGTTTATACTATATGGATCTAAATAGGGGAAAAAACACCTAGAGGGGGGTGAATAGGTGTAAATAGTAAACACTCAAAAATCTTTGCGCAATAAAACCCAATGCGGAAATGAAAAATAACACGCAAGATTTTTACGTGGAAAACTCCAAAACCAGGAGTAAAAAACCACGGGACCGATAACACGGCGAAATCCACTAGAATTATAACACGTACAAAGTGATGTAACGTACTCACTCACGACTCAACCTTTTCCATACGCTCCCAGTAGATCTTCTCCGCTCGCTCCGCAACGCTCCTCGAATCCACGATTTGCGTCCAACGTCGAATCCACGACGTCTGACCGAATCCACGGTCTTCACCCAGTAGCACGTCTCGAATCCACGAACGTATCTCGCTCCGAATCCACGAGAGCGGTTGCACCTTGAATCCACAAGGCCACGCGAGTCCACGCGCCGATTTTGGGAAAATCGTTGTTTTTGGGTGGTGATGATCCGCCGAATACTTAGATCGAAGATAGATCGGAAATACCATCTAAGTATTCATTAATTTGATTCTACTCAAAATCTGAGTATGAAAACCTAGAATCAAATTAATCAATATAGATGAAGAAACATAGATTTAATCTCGTTATTTCCTTTCTTCTCTATATGTGGATTTTTCTCTTTTTGACCGTATTTTGGATTACCGTAAAAATGAATCGTAGGGTCTAATTATAGGTTAGAAACTGTTGGAAGAAAATAAGAATCAAAAACTACCCTTATCTGGAATTTTTCAGGACGACGGTCCGGACTGGAATTATGGCGGTCCGGACTGTCGTGGCTAAACAGACAATTTCTAGAAAAACATACCTTCGGGGTCCAGACTGAAATACCACAGTCCGGACTGTTCATGCAATTCCCACAGAATCCACGTTCGGAGTCCGGACTGAAGTAACCCCGATCCGGACTTGAATTGCGCATGAACTACCCTATGTTCGAGGTCCGGACTGTAGTGCCCGATCCGGATCCTGAACATGTAATATGTCCAGTTTTTTATTTTTATGCAATTAAAAATTCATCCAAGTGTTTCTACACTATAAGAAGTATTCGGATCACCAAGAATATTTAGTTAAACGTACCTGATCATTTTGAATTCTTCTTTCTTAGAGATTGAGGTATATGATCCAAACTTCTTCATCTTCAATCTTCAAGACTTAACCATTTTCGCGAAATACGCCAAAACAAATTCCTTAACAGATTTTTCTAAGTTTTTCTCTGTTAATTTTTCTCGGTCATTTATGGAATACAAAACTTATTTCGGATTAACCCTAAAAGATTAAATTAGGGTTTACTTATAGGTTAGAAACCATTGGAAGAGGATAAGAATCAAAAACTGACTTAATAGACTTTTTCCCGTACGACGGTCCGGACTGGATTTGGCTTGATCCGGATTGTCGTCATTTTTCAGAGAATTCCTGAAAAATCATGTTCGGGGTCCGGACTGAAAGATACATGGTCCGGACTGTTCATGCGATTTCTGCAGAATCCACGTTCGGGGTCCGGACTGAACCAAGGGCGATCCGGACTGAAATTCTGCATGAACTTACCTACGTTCGGGGTCCGGACTGGAATGTCCTGATCCTGATCCTGAACATGTAACAGTCCAGTTTCTTGATTTTTATGCAATTAAAAATCCATCCAAGTGTTTCTACACTATAAGAAGTATTCGGATCACCAAACTTATTTAGTTAAACGTACCTGATCCTTTTGAATTCTTCTTTCTTGAGATTGAGGTATATGATCCAAACATCTTCATCTTCAATCTTCAAAACTTAACCACTTCACGAAATACGCCAATACAAATTCCTTAACAATCTCCCCCTTTGGCGGTTTCGTGACAAAACAAAAATCCACTTAAGAAAATTCAAAAAATATTTTTGTTGTTATCACCATACAACAAAAATTTACAAATAAGTTCCAAATACATGAGATAAACTCCTAAAACAGACTCTAGACTTAGACGTTTGTACTCTCTGCAAAAGAGATAATTCTTGACAAAAGAAATCGTTAGATACTTTAAGAATTTAACATTCAAAAATCAAACAGAGAGATGGAGTTTATACTCACCATGACATTTACAAAATCAGATATGTATTGAGATAATCAATCAAAGCAATTCACATATCAACTAAGCATAAAATTCCAAATGTCGAAAGTATGTTAGTCATCAAACAACTTGTTAGTAATATTACATGCCCAAATAGTTAGTCGAATAGTTAGTTGAGGCATGCATTCATTCAAAATACAAAGCAAAGTTGTTGTCATGGTGTCCAAAGTTCTCACAAACATGTCCACCAAATGTTCATATCTCTCTCCCCCTTTTTGTCACTGAAGTTAGCCAAAAATTACAAAAATTAAGGGAGTGAAAAAGTTCAAAAAGTGTAAGAACTAAGACTAAAAACCTGCAAAATAAAAAATAAAGATTGTTAGAACATAAGAACAACACAAGTTCATTCTAGATCTGACAAGTCCGAGCTGCTACAATCCAATTTGTGTAAAATTTCCTTGAGCAGACTTGAGATTCTGGAACATTTTCTTTTCAACTTTCGTTGCTCAGAAGTGATACACTGTATATCAATTGACATTTTTTCTTGTTCCACGGACAATCTCCTCTGTTCTTGTTGGATGGAGGACATAGATGGATCATTCTCTATTGTTTCTTTCCCAGAGGTCGAAGGAGGTAGTGATGATGTAGATGGTGCATTTCTACCATCAATCCATGAAGAGTCTCTAGGAAGAGATTGTGACTTGGCAAAAGGTTCATTAATATGAATTCCACTGTCTCTTGGATTCTTTTGCCTCGTATACTGCTTGGTCGTTGAGCAAGACTTTATAAGCTTTTTGTTCTTTAAGTAAAACCTATCTTCTTCATCAACAACCTATTGTATTTCTTTACAAATTTTGTCCCAATCTTCTTCGTCTGATTCTGAATCATTCTGAAGAACATTTTTTGTCTCTTCCTGATTTGCTCTATCTTGCTCTTTTTTAATTGACGCTTGTGTCCCTACCAAAGCTGCGATGAACACAAGTATCCAACCGAATACCATCTTTGCTGCTAGTGCGTTAGAAAACTAAGAACCTGCGAGCAAGAACTCAAGAACACAAAAAATTGTTTAATTTTCAAAATTTTGAAAAATTGTACCCAAACAATCATTATCATGTACAGAGATTAGGAATCAAGTTAGTTTTGCAAAAAGAATTTTAAAAATAGATCAATTCCATGATTTTCAAAAATTCTCATAATATGCCGTAAAATCGAATTTTTAGAAATCGAAGCTCAAAAATCCGTTAATCAAGAGAATACAAAGCATATAAACAAAACTAATCTACCCAGAGTTCTTATTTCAAAAAAAATTAATCAAAAACCATTCAAAAATGAAAAAGAGGCATGAAATTCCTCATGTTTTGGAAGAACAGGGCAAAAACAGTGAATATCCCAAGTTTTGATCATAGAAACTTACTTGAATCGGAAGAACTTGAGCTTGAAAGGCTCCAAATCAGTTGAAATCTAGAGAGAGAAGCTCTGGAGATTTAGAAACAAAAGCTTGAGGTGAAAAGAAATTAAATACCCTTTCGTTTCTTATAAACCCTAGCCGCGGTCCGGATCAGCTCGTGAATCCAGTCCGGATCGGCTACCCGCAGACAATTTCTGCGTTCGGGATCCGGATCAGATTTTTCAGTCTGGATCGGCTTCAAACTTTTTCTTCAGAAAAATTTACAAAAATTTCAGAAATTCCAGAAAAATTATGTAAGCACTTTTGTATATCAACTTTAAACAAAAATCATCATTTCATATTAAAAGAAATAGATTATGCTAAATCTATCAATAATATCCAAGTAATGAAACGAAAATTTATAAAAATTAAATCCTTTAAAGTTGAACAAGTTCAAAACATCAATCACGATCTATTGAGTAATGCGTTTATCAAATAATTAATTTTGCAAGGAAAATGAAGCACAAAGATCGATAGATGTTTGAAATTCCAAATAAGTTAGATAATATATCTAGTCAATTTATTATAGGGAGTGGCTCTTTGAGCATCTTTCAATAAAAATCCCCACCTTATACCAACCTTGGAATTCGACAGAGTCAAGTATTCCAAAAATAATTTTATTTAATCAACAAGAAAAACCATGCTTGGTATACATGTGGTAGCTGCACACAGTACTCGGACGACCGAGGTGGTAGCTCTTTCCTCCATGTGGTGGTAGTTTTCACACTCCTCATTGGGATGTAACTCTTTCCATATCTTTTGAGCATAAAAATTTAATAAACTCCCCCTCAATTGGCTATCAATTATTTAAGATATGAAGTATTCAACCAAAAATTGATCTCGTGTTCATACTTAACTCGGTTTTCAAATATGATAAAAACTATACCAAGAGATCATTTGAGAGAGAAATTGACTTTGATCAATTAAAGATGAACTAATTGATATAAATGATCATTGCATCAAATGAATTATCATGATATCTAAATCATAATAAATTTCTTAAAATATGAAAGGATGCAATTAAAGTCAATTAACTAATGCTCAGTTAATGTTCTATGTACAAGCATAGATAAACAACAAAAACACAACACAAAACCTAACCTAAGCAATGGTTTCAAAAAGTGTTATTTCAAAGGAAGCATTCCAATTGCTTTACGTATATGAATAAAACGTTTTTGATCCAAAAGTTTTGTTAAAATATCAGCTAATTGATCTTCAGTTGAAACATAAGAAATTTGAAGAACACTTGATTCAACTAGCTCTCTTAGAAAATGATATCTAAGTTCAATGTGTTTTGTTCTTGAGTGCTGTTGGGTTATATGAATAATAGGATCTAAATAGGAGAAAAAACACCTAGTGGGGGGTGAATAGGTGTAAACCATAAACACTCAAAAATCTTTGCGATATAAAAACCCAATGCGGAAAAATAAATAACACGCAGAGATTTTTACGTGGAAAACTCCAAACCGGGGTAAAAAACCACGGGACCGATAACACGGTGAAATCCACTAGAATTAAACACGTACAAGGTGATATACCGTACTCACAGATGACTCAACCTTTTCAATACGCTCCTAGTTGATCTTCTCCGCTCGCTCCACGACGCTTCTCGAATCCACGATGTGCGTCCAACGCCGAATCCACGGCGTCCAACGTCGAGTCCACGACGTCCGACCGAATCCATGAACGTACCTCGCTCCGAATCCACGAGAGCGGTTTCACCTTGAATCCACAAGGCCACGCGAGTCCACGCGCCGATTTTGGGGTAAATCGTTGTTTTTGGGTGGTGATGATCCGCCGAATACTTAGATTAGAAATAGATCGGAAATACCATCTAAGTATTCATTGATTTGATTCAACTCAAAATGTGAGTATGAAAACCTAGAATCAAATCAATCAATATAGATGAAGAAACATAAGATTAAATCTAGTATTTCCTTTCTTCTCTATATGTGGATCTTAGGTCGTATATAAGATTATATATTATTATGACGGCTATTTGGATTGACGGCCTCTTTTTGGACTAACTCTAGAAAGAGAATCATAGGGTCTATTTATAGGTTAGAAACCCTTGGAAGAAGATAAGGATCAAAACTAACCTTTTCTGGAGTTTTTACATGACGACGATCCGGATCGGAGATCGGCGATCCGGATTGCAGTAGCGAGAAAAACAGATTCCAGAAAAACGAAGGTTCGGGATCCGGATCGAAGTGCTTGATCCGGATCGTTCATACAGTTCACCAAACATCAACGTTCGGGATCCGGATTGCGAAGCCTGATCCGGATCGTTCAAATAAAATGGTAAACTCAGTGTTCGGGATCCGGATCAAGGGAAGCTACGATCCGGATTGAACTAGTGTATGAACGAACCACCTTCGGGATCCGGATTGAACAGTCTGATCCGGATCCTGAACATGTCCCATGTCCAGTTTTTGATATTTATGCAATAACAAATCCATACAAGTGTTTCTACGCTATAAGAAGTATTCGGATCACCAAAGATATTAAGTTAAACATACCTGATCCTTTTGAATTCTTCTTTCTTGAGATTGAGTTATATGATCCAACTTCATTTACCTTCAATCTTCAAGACTTAACCGAATTCACGAAATACGCCAACTCAAATTCCGTAACAATGTCCCCCTTTGGCGGTTTCGTGACAAAACATAGATCCACTCAAGAAAATTCAAAAAGATATTTTTGTTGCTATCACCATACAACAAAAATTTACAATGGAGATCCAAAATAAAGTACATGAGTTAAACTCCTAAAACAGACTCTAGACTTAGACATCTGTACTCTCTGCAAAAGAAATCATTCTTGACAAAAGAAATCGTTAGATACCTCAAGAATTTTATATCATTCAAAAACCACATACAGAGATGAAGTTTATACTCATTTATACTTACCATGACATTTATACATTCAGATATGTAAACTGATCATAGTTAAAACACCAACATATCTTCTATGCAATCAAAACCCAAATGTCATGTTAGTGAACATCAACTTGTTAGTTATATTACATGCCCAAATAGTTAGTCGAATAGTTAGTCGAGGCATGCACTCAAACACAAATGAAAACCGAAAGTTGAAGTTCTACTTACCTTTCAAGTTGAGGTTATACTTACCTCTATAGTTTCAAGTTTTCTCAGTAACCATTGTATCATAGTATCATTGTTTATACTTCTCTCTCCCCCTTTTTGTCACAAAAGTTAGCCAAAAAATTACCAAAATGGAGAGAATAGTTAACAGTTCAAGTACCAGAAGTTTGAGAACAAAAACTTAAAACTAAAACTTAAAAACCTGCACAAAAAAAAAGTTAAAAAAAAGTTCCTGCACAAGAGAATTATTAAACATATGCATAATAAACAGAAATTGGAAGGATGCGGATTATTCAGATTCATCTGAACTGATACAGCCGAGAATTTGGAAGATTTTCTTTAATCGCTTGTTCATTGATGACTGATTCTTATTTACCTTCTTTATTTCTTCCTTTACCTCAATGAGTTCATTTGATATACGTTCTTGCTCGTTGGAGAGCCTTTGCTGTTCTTTATAGATTGAGGTAACTGATGCATCATCATCAGAAGTCAATGGAGGTGCTTGTTGTGCTGTCGGTGCTGGTTGGACTGGAGGGGTTGCTGCCGGTGCAGAGGTTGTTGCTTGTTGTTGTTGTTGTGCTCGTTGTCGGTGAGGAGGTAATATGGGCTCATCTTGCTTTGTCGAGAGAGACTTTACAATTGTTGTTTCATTGATCGTTCCTAGACTGTGCATGTAGTAACTCGCATTCGTGTCAGCTTTAAATTTACGAAGAATGCGCATGATGATCATTGGATAAGGTAGTCTCTCTGAAGGGTGAGCATGTTCCACATAGCGAGCCATCCTCGCCCAGATGATGTAAGGAATGTTTAAGTTTGCTCCCATTGCTGCTGTGGGGTTTCCAAGAAGATAAAGGAATAACATCCTATCCCACCGAAGAACCTTTGTGTTCATATTTGGAAGGACGTTGTAGCAGACAATGAAGTTTAAGTAGCGATACTCAGGTCGTAGCTCTTTTGAAAAGACTGAGTTTCCTGCTGACGGAGTATCGGGCAAACAAATGCCATCAACTACCACTCTCCAGGAGTTGGTGTTGAAAATTTGATTCTTCAGATAATGAGCGCCATCGGCTCGGGACGTCATCCCTAATACCTCTCCAATCAGTTGAGGGGTTACTTTAATCTTAACATTTTTGACCAATGTTTGAAGTCTCGACGACCGCTCTCCTGATCAACGAGATAGCAAGCATTTTGATAGAACATCCTCATTGAGTGAAGACAATACCCAGTGGTCTCGGGGAAATCGCAAATGGGAGCAAGACCTGTCTGGTCATACAGTTTCCCAAATGCCGGAGATCTTTCCTTCAAGGCTTTGACATTAACATGCCTTTCGCCAATGCATTCCCTGTTTTCAAAGTCCTTTATCCTAGCAGAGCTGATAAAGTCTTGTGGAGGTGCTTGGCTATCAACTGGTTGCTCAATGGAGATTCCTCGAGCACTCCCTCTTTTGCGAGCAACGCTTTTTCTTCTTGTTTTCCCAGAAGTTTCTTCCATTGGAGCTTTCCCCTTTTCAGCAGCAGTAGGCGGAGCCTTCGATGTCTCCGCAGTCGCTTTTCCCTTTGAAGCAGTGGGAACAGTTGTTGCTTCAACTTGCAACTCATCCCAATCGATCGATTCCGTCTCAGATTCCGTATCGGAATCATCTTTTGCTTTCTTCGCTTTCTTAGCCCTCTTGGGCTTGACAGTGTCTCTCGTATGTACCATAGCAGCCAAAAGGAGAATGATCCACGTGATCACCATTGCTATTGGTTTCTTGTGAAAAGAAATCCTGTGAGCAACACCTCAAGAACACGAAAAAACTGTTAATTTTCAAAAATTAGAAAAATTGTACCCAAACAATCATTATCGTGTAGAGAGACTAGGAATCAAATTAGTTTTGCAAAAAGAATTTTAAAAATAGATCAATTGCATGATTTTGGAAAATTCCCATTATATGCCCTAAAACCGAAATTTTTGAAATCGAAGACCAAAAATCCGTTTATCTTGAGAATACCTAGCATATAATCAAAACTAATCTACCCAGAGTTCTTATTTCAAAAGAAATTTGATCAAAAACCATCCACAAATGAAATTGATACAAGAAATTCATCACGTTTTGAGGAGGAATAAGAAAAACTGTGAAAAACCGAAATTTTGATCAATAAAACTTACTTGGAATTTGAAGAACTTGAGTTTGAAAGCTTCCAAGATGGATGAAATCTAGAGAGAGAAGCTCTGGAAACTTTGAAACAAAAGATTGGAGTAAAAGAAATCAAAACCCTTTTGTTCTATATAAAACCCTAGCCGCGATCCGGATCAGTTCGTGATTACGATCTGGATCGGCTACCCGCAGTGAAAAACTGCGTTCGGGATCCAGATCGGCAGGTCCAATCCGGATCGGGTCCAACTTTTTCTTTAGAAAATTTCAGAGAAATTCTAGAAAAACCAGAAAAAGATTGTAAGCACTTTTGTGTATCAACTTTAAACGAAAATCATCGTTTCATACAACAAGAAATAGATTATACCAAATCTATCAATAACATCCAACAAATGAAACGAAAATTTATAAAAATTAAATCCCTTAAAGTTGAACAACTTCAATTACATCTAACTTGATCTTATGAGTAATGCCTTTATCAAATCATCAATTCGGTAAAGAAAATGAAATACAAAGATCAATAGATGTCTAACATCCCCGATAAATTAGATAATATATCTAGTCAATTTATTGAAGAGAGTGGCTCTTTGAGCATCTTTCATTAAAAATCCCACCTTATACCAACCTTGAAATTTTGACAGAGTCAAGTATTTCAACATGCATTTTAATTAATCAAACTTGAAAAACCTTGCTTGGTATACATGTGGTAGCTGCACACAGTACTCAGACGACCGAGGTGGTAGCTCTTTCCTCCATGTGGTGGTAGTTTTCACACTCCTCATTGGGATGTAACTCTTTCCACATCTTTTGAGCATAATACTTTTTCTTTGACTCCCCCTCAATTGGCTATCAATTATTTAAGATATAAAGTATTCAGCCAAATATTGATCTCGATTTCATACTCGACTAAACAGTCAAATAAGATAAAAACTATACCAAGAGATCATCGAGAGAGAAATTGACTTTGATCAAAACAAAGATGAGTTAATTGACGTAAATGATCATTGCATCAAATGAAATATTATGATATCTAAAGCATAATAAATTTCTAAACATATAAAAGGATGCAGTTAAAGTCAATAAAACTAATGCTCAATTAATATTCTATGTCTAAGCATAGATAATGAACAAAAACACAAAAACAAAACCTAACCTAAACAAGAGTTTCAAAAAGGGTTTATTTCAAGGAAAGCATTCCAATTGCTTTACGCAAATGAATAAAACGTTTTTGATCCAAAGGTTTTGTTAAAATGTCAGCTAATTGATCTTCAGTTGAAATGTAGGAAATTTGAAGAATATTTGACTCAACTAGCTCTCTAAGAAAATGATATCTAAGTTCAATGTGTTTTGTTCTAGAGTGCAACACAGGGTTTTTTGAAATGTTTATAGCACTTGTGTTGTCACATAAAACAGTTACCGAAGTTGCTGAAATCCGGAAGTTGCTCAACACGCTTTTCATCCAAATAAGTTGAGTTGAACAACTACCCGCTGAGATGTATTCCGCTTCGGCAGTCGAGAGTGCAATGCAGTTTTGCTTTTTACTATGCCATGCAACAAGACAATGGCCAAGATAAAAACATGCACCACTCGTACTTTTCCGATCATCCACAGATCCTGCCCAACCGGCATCTGAGTATCCAATAATATCTAAACTTGTTCCCATAGGATACCAAATTCCGAAGTTTACAGTTCCTTTGACGTACCGGATGATCCGTTTCACCGCTTTCAGGTGAACCTCCTTTGGTGCTGATTGATATCTCGCGCAAATCCCAACACTAAAGGATATATCCGGGCGACTAGCTGTGAGGTAAAGTAGACTTCCAATCATGCTGCGATAGAGTTTCTCGTCTACATTATCACTAAGAGATTCACTTCCTAATCCCTTATTGCTAGTTCCCATAGGAGTAGGAAAATCTTTAGAATCTTCTAATCCGAATTTCTTTACCAACTCCTTTGCGTACTTGGATTGACACAGATGGATGCCTTCACCATTTTGTTTCACTTGCAATCCAAGAAAGTATGTCAGTTCGCCCATCATAGACATCTCAAATTCGCTTTCCATGGTTTCTGCGAATTTAGAAGCATCATTATCCTTTGTTGCTCCAAACACAATGTCATCGACATAGATTTGTGCAACAATGAAGTTATTTTGATAATGCTTCATAAAGAGAGTCTGATCTGCTCCCCCTCGAGTATAGCTGTCACGCCCCGGGTGTAAACCAGAACCCGGGCCCGTCCACAGATCCGCCGTGCATACGGAATTTTCCGTGTACACGAAGCGCTGATAACCTGCTCAGATATAAAACAAGTAATAAAGGAGCATAAAACAGAGCTAAACTAAAACTAATACAACTCAGACAAATACTGGAAAGGAAAGTACAGTAAGCTCTCAAAAATATACAAGTGTCTCTCCCAGCTCACGAAATATATACAACCAGCTGGCCGCAGCCAGACCCAAAATAAAGGGAAAAATACAACCGTCTGAGTGTACTGGGGATACAACAAAACTACCAAAACTCGAGCTCGGGGTAGCAGCTATCTAGTCGGCGATCCTCTTACCTCGATCCTGGTAGGAAGGCCCCGCAACTCCGGCAGATGACTCTGCAAAACAAAGGGGACAAGAAAAGGGAAAAACAGTGGGGGTCAGTACTACTATAAAGACAGTAGCCTCCCCTAGTGGGTAAACCTCAACACGAACTCCTACCTGCCCACTAGGTCTACCAGAGGCTAAAGGAATAAATGCGGTAACTAAGAGTATGACTCCTGATAAAAGCTACCACTAATATGCCTCTACCTGCCCAGCTAAAGATAGCTAAAAGTATGCATCAGAGAATCGAAGCCTGCCACATCGGGTATGCCAGCCTACGCATAACACCGGTGTGGAATAGGAGTCTCAATGTCTGCCAAATCGGGTATGCCAGCCTACGCATAACACCGGTATGGGACAGGAGTCTCAAGGTCTGCTAAATCGGGTATGCCAGCCTACGCATAGCACCGATAAGGGGTAGGGTTCTCAATGTCTGCCAAATCGGGTATGCCAGCCTACGCATAACACCGATATGGGACAGGAGTCCCAGGGTCTCAAGTCTGCAAATCGCGCACTCCGCTCTATAAGGAAAAGTACCGTCTCCCAAAGGAAGCCCAAAACCCTCTCCCCGAAACCCAAGTATCTGACTACACTAACCCAGCCCCTGCTCTAACCCGAGCATAATATCCCCTATGTCTAAGTGACTGAAGAAAGAATGCAACATGGTTTCTCCTAAGTCAATTCCAGCATGATAGTGTAGCAGAAAAAGGTGGCCTATCTAGGTGACCATTCAAGCATGCAAAAGTCATTAACTTGCTGAACCATTTTAATTACCCTAACCACATACCTCAGCCTTTCATTTAAACAATCAACAATATAAGATTTAGCATAAATTCCAAGTAACTCTACTACATGTTTAAAGCATGGACTCACCGTTAATTAACTTGTAGTTTTCTAACATTGCGATTATCAATGAAGAAAGCAGGATTTCATACAAGCATGCTAGGTTCTTCTCACAGATCTACTAATAACATAATCAAGAGCATTCTAATAGGCCTAGTGATAAATCCCAAATAAGAGGTTTACAACATCACCCACCTGAAGCGCTATTCCAATTATCCAAAGGCGAAGTCCAAGACCAGTCCAAATACACCACCAATCTGTACAAAGTACCCCAAAAGGAAAATTCATAAGCTAAACAATCCTACACTTTCCAGAATCTGTCCCCCAACACAGCAGTCCCAATTCACTAATTTCACCTGCGAATAATGTCCAGAAAAATCCAAGGAAAATACTAGCGCGATCCTTGCGACGAGCCCGCGAAACCGAGTACCTGCACGCCCAATTTGGAGTTCTCCTACGCTGAGATAATAATCCGACAAGGGGTACACCCCGAATCCAAACTGCACTAACTTCCTGTAACAAGGAACCACAGAGGAAGAAGATTCTCACCCTCGAGTAAAATTCAGAAAATTCTGAGAAAAATCCAGGAGACTCCTTGCGAAGCGTAGATGAAATTATCCTTTGAACTCTTTGAACTCGCCTTGTTCCGACGTCCGGCGAAAAAGAAAAGATATGGCAAAACACGCGCGGGTGCTGTCCTCAAAGTCCGCGAAGAGAAAAGGGTCAATGGGTTGCTCGTAAAACTCATATTCAGCACGTGAAATCGAGTTAACCACAAACTACAGGAGTTGAAGCCCCTACCTTTCAAGAGTCCACGGCGCAAAGAATCAGCGAATTCCGAGGTCGTGGTGATCGGAGGAGTCCCAAACACATGAGAAGAGGGTGAAGAGTGCGCCGAGAACGACGGGCGGGGCGCCGCGCCGTAAATGGGGACCTCGGGAAGCGTGCCTCCAAAAATCTTCAAACTTCCTCCAAAGGGTAGTGCACTGAGGGAGGAGAAATTCCTCAGAAGGAAAGCCCAGCGAAATAGAGTCCAAAAAGCCTACAAGACAATGGGGAGTCTATTTATAGGCCCAGCGTCCACTAAGCTTTCCGGGCCGGGTTTTCCGGCGCAACTTTCGGGCGCACTGCGCCCGGAACCCGTCGCACAGTCCCCTGTCGAACGCGCCGCTAAACACCCAGGAGGCGGCCACTTCACCCCCAAACAGGGACAGCGATCATCCCGCGGCCGGGCCATCGGATATGCCACGTGGCCCCCCGCAGTCAACGGGGGTAGGTACGGCCGGCGCCAATCTCGAGGGGCTACACGGTCGTGTCGACTCGAGTGCGGCCGACCGCCCCTGCCTGGCGCCACTCTGTGCGCAGCACGTGCGCGCTACACACGTACCGAGTGCGCCCTCCCCCGCGCACCCAGTGGACCGCGCCTCATTGTGGACCGACGAATCCGAAGCCTTCCACGTGTCATGCGCCCGGTCCACCGCAATCCCCGCAAATCCACTGAGCCGTGCCGTCGTGCGTGGGCCGGCCTACCGGGCACGCCACGTGCCACCCGCCCTGCCGTTCCATGCACCGCCGGCGCTAAACCGCCGTGGACCGAGCTGCGTGAGCCGGGCAATAATAGGCCGCCACGTGGCTCAGCCGGTCCACGAGGCTCCCCCCTATGCACCGAAAATCACCCAAAACTTCCGGAAGCCCGCATTTTGGTCATCCGACTCCAAATTCAACAAGCAAATAGCCGTTTCAAGCGTTATTTTTTTCCCGGCGCTGAATCCAAATCCAACCTCAGTATTGGCCCAAAACTTTCTAAAATTCGGCAATGCACAGCCGAAGGCCAAATCATCTTCCAAGTTTCACACAGTAGGATCGGTTCATCTGTGGCATCCCATTCGACTCCGCATGGGCCAGACACCAACATAGTGTTTTCTATGAGTCACAGTGGATTCACCGAAAGTTGCATGGGAAAAACCAGTACACTACACCCTCCCCTACAAGAAAAAGTTTCGTCCTCGAAACAAAACATCATACCTCAGATAGAGCCTTCAAACAAAGTGGGGGTGACATCCATCATCGCTGACGACTCCACACTCCCAGGTAGCCTCTGCGCTGCATCATGACTGCTCCAGAGAACTTCACTATGTGATGGCCACGACTGCGCAACTCCCTAACCTCCACGATCCAAGATCCCTCAACCTGCACGTCCGCATCGCAACATACTCAGTCCTCAGCAACTTCCAATGAGTGAAATCGATATATGAGACGGTCATGAACATACTTCCTCAGTGTCGAAACATGAAGACATATGTGAACCACCCGAAAGTCTGGGAGGAAAGGGCGTCAAGCCTGTAGGCAACTGCCCTAAGCGTGGCTCCAACACCTCAAGAGGTCCATATAACGAGGGCTCAGTTTTCCCACGAATACCAAATCTCCGAATCCCCTTCGAATAGGCGAGACTTTCAGAAAAACATGGTCACCCACCTGAAACTCTAAGTCTCGCCGTCGATTATCGACAGAACTCCTCCTGTCGACTCTGGGCGGTCCTCTAGGTGTCGTCGTATCAATCTGACCTTTTATCCTCTGCCTCCAACGAGTAGATCAGGACGCCAAAGTCTTCTTCTCACGCGCACGTCACTCCAATAAGGGGTGACCGACACTTGCGTCCTATACAACGGTTCTATCAACGATCCATCTGAATTGCTCGCTTGATAGCTGTTGTTGTACGCAAACTCACCTAATCCCAAGTGTCGGTACGTGAATCCCTGCAAACCCCCAAAGTAGCCAGAATGGCTTAGCTCTCGAACATATCCTCGAGGTCTGAATAGTTGCGCTCTTAGACTGCCCATCGGTGCTGTGGTGAATGCTGTACTAAATTCCGGAGCTGCGTCCGCCAAGTCTGTTCTGTAAACTCCTCCAAAAATGCGAGACAAACCTCGGTCTCTATCTGATACGATGGAATACGGGTAGCCCGTGCATCTAACCACACCTAGCCAAGTACACCTGGCGCCAGTCGCTCCATCGGCCAAGTCATCTGAACCGTAAAAAGTGAGCGGATTTGGTAAGCCGGTCCACGACTACCCAGATAGCATCCGCTCCCGCGTCTGCTTGCTCAGTCGGCAAACCCAGTGACAAAATCCATCGTAACATGTTCCCCTTTCCATTCAGGGATTGGGAGACTCTGCAACTTGCCACAGTACACGATGCTCCCGCCTTCACATTGGCTGACAAGTTAGACAGTGTGCTACAAATCTCTCATCTCTCTCATTGCTTTTTCATCTCCGCATTCCACCAAAACTGTGCCTTAAGATCCCTTTACATCTAGTCCCACCAGGAGATGGATGGTATAAGTGTATAGTGGGCGCTCCTCAGATCTGCTCTCGGATCTCTGCATCCATAGGCAGCACACGCGCGGTCCCTGAGTACCGTAGCACTCCCGCTAGCATCAACTGAAAAGTGCGCGCGCTATGCAACCAGCCTGTCTGCATCTGCTCTCCGAATCCTCACCAGGTGGGGGCCTCACTCTGTCTCTCCTCGAAATCCTGTCCAACAGAGTGGGGCTGCACGACTAGAGACATAAGTCTAGCAGAGCCCCAAGGGACACAACCTCGAGCTCATAACTCGCCTCATCTGCTCAAGTAATGGCGCCTGATCGGTGATCATCAAAGATATAACCTCTGTACTGCTCTCCTGCTCAGGGCATCAGCAACCAACGTTGGCCTTGCCAGATGTGATACAATATGTCTACATCATAATCCTTCAACAATTCCAACAATCTGGCTGCCTCAGGAATATTTGAGCTCCTTCTGCGTGAACATGTCTATTTCAAGCTCTTGTGGTCGGGTATAAAATCTCGCACTATGCTACCCCATACAGGTAGTGGCGCCACGAACTTTAGTGCAAAAATCACTGCAGCTAGTTTCCAATCATTGGTAGGGTAATTCTTTTCATAATCCTTCATTGCCGAGAGGCTTAAGCGATTACCCTCATCCTGCAATCACACGCAACCAAGTCCCACTGTGGCGATGCATCACTATTAATCACATATCCTTTCCCCATAACAGGAGGGAAAGGATAGTAGCCGACATCACCTAGATCTATTAATTCCTCAAGCTCCTTCTGGCAGTCCCCACTCCAAATAAACTTATCCCTTTTCCACGCGTCAAACGAGTGAGGGGTGTGGAAAGTTTCGCAAAACCTTCCAC
>CM055060.1:46036675-46175790 GCA_029204045.2 Tillandsia leiboldiana | reverse complement strand
TGTCGACTCTGGGCGGTTCTAGGTGTCGTCGTTCAATCTGCCCTTTCCTTGCCTAAAACAGTAGCTCCGGATCCCCACAGTCTTCTCTCACCCACGTCACTCACTCAAAGGGGTGACCGAACTTGCGTCCATACAACGCTTCAAACGGAAAGCAGCCATCCTGAATGCTCGCTTGATAAGCTGGCTGTTGTACGCTAAACTAAAATAATACCAACGTGTCCGGTTTTGAACATCCTCCCCAAAGTCCAGAAGCATGCTATCAAAATATCTTTTGAGGGTCTGAATATGTCGCGCTCTGACTGCGCATCGGTCTTGGGTGGGAATGCTGTACTAAAATCGGAGCTGCGTCCACAAGGCTGTCTGTAAACTCCATACAGAACATGCGAGCAAACCCTCGGGTCATCTATATGATTCGGATGGAGGAAACGGGTACCCGCCGTGCAATCTAACCACCTCAGCAAGACACCTGCGCCAGTCGCTCCATCGGCCAAAGTCATCTGAACCGGTAAAAAGTGAGAGGATTGGTAAGCCGGTTCCAAGACTACCCAGTAGCATCCGCTACCGTCTGTGCTCTCGGCAACACAGTGACAAAATCCATCGTAACATGTTCCCATTTCCATTCAGGGATTGGGAGACTCTGCAACTTGCCAGCAGGTACACGATGCTCCGCCTTCACTTGCTGACAAGTTAGACAGTGTGCTACAAATCTCCCAATGTCTCTTTTCATCCATTCCACCAAAACTGTGCCTTAAGATCCCTATACATCTTAGTCCCACCAGGATGGATGGTATAAGGTGTATAGTGGGCCTCCCTCAAGATCTGCTCTCGGATCTCTGCATCCATAGGCAACACACGCGCGGTCCCTGTAACCGTAGCACTCCCGCAGCATCACTGAAAAGTCCCCTATCAAACCAGTCTGCATCTGCTCTCGAATCCTCACCAGGTGGGGGTCCTCACTCTGTCTCTCCCGAATCCTGTCCAACAGAGTGGGCTGCACGACTAGAGACATAAGTCTAGCAGAGACCCCAGGGGACACAACCTCGAGCTCTAACCGCCTCATCTGCTCAAGTAATGGCGCCTGATCGGTGATCATCAAAGATAAACTCTGTACTGCTCTCCTGCTCAGTGCATCAGCAACCACGTTGGCCTTGCCCAGGATGGTACAATATGTCTACATCATAATCCTTCAACAATTCCAACCATCTGCGCTGCCTCAAGTTGAGCTCCTCTGGCGTGAACAGGTATTTCAAGCTCTTGTGGTCGGTATAAATCTCGCAATGGCTCCCCATACAGGTAGTGGCGCCACAACTTTAGTGCAAAAATCACTGCAGCTAGTTCCAAATCATGGGTAGGGTAATTCTTTTCATAATCCTTCAGTTGCCGAGAGGCGTAAGCGATTACCCTACCATCCTGCATCAGCACGCAACCAAGTCCACTGTGCGATGCATCACTATAAATCACATATCCTTTCCCCATAACAGGGAGGGAAAGGATAGGAGCCGACATCAACCTGATCTTTAATTCCTCAAAGCTCCTCTGGCAGTCCTCACTCCAAATAAACTTAATCCCTTTTCGCGTCAACGAGTGAGGGGTGTGGAAAGTTTCGCAAAACCTTCCACAAACCGACGGTAATATCCTGCTAAGCCCATGAAACTACGGACCTCTGATACCGTCGTCGGTCGGGGCCAATCCCGGACTGCCTCGATCTTCGCCGGGTCTACTGCCACTCCAGCGGCTGAAATCACGTGGCCCAAAAAGGCAACCTCCCGAAGCCAGAAATCACACTTAGATAGCTTGGCATACAACTTTCTCTCTCTCAGAAGTTGTAGCACAATCCTCAGATGCTCCTCGTGCTCCACATCGCTTCGGGAATAAACTAGGATGTCATCAATAAAAACAACAACGAACCGATCCAGGTATGGTCGAAAAATCCTGTTCATCAAATCCATAAAAGCTGCAGGGGCATTTGTCAGTCCAAAAGGCATGACGGTGAACTCGTAATGCCCGTACCGCGACCTGAATGCCGTCTTTGGGATGTCCTCGGCCTTCACCTTCAATTGGTGGTAACCAGACTGTAAATCAATCTTGGAGAAGACACAAGACCCTTGCAGCTGGTCGAATAAGTCATCAATGCGCGGCAAAGGGTACTTGTTCTTGATGGTCACTTTATTCAGCTCCCGGTAATCTACACACAGTCGAAGTGAACCATCCTTCTTCTTCACAAATAGCACCGGCGCTCCCCAAGGTGATACACTAGGCCTCACAAAACCCTTGTCCATTAAATCCTGGAGTTGCGCCTTTAACTCCCGCAGCTCGGCCGGTGCCATTCGGTAAGGAGCCTTAGAGATTGGCGCAGTTCCTGGAACTACGTCAATCAAAAACTCAACCTCCCTATCCGGCGGCATATGAACTAGCTCCGGAGGAAAAACATCCGGGTACTCATGGACAATAGGGATATCCGTGAGTCCCGGTGCCGCCGTAGGCTCCTTAACCACCGATGCCAAAAAGGCCACGCATCCACTGCGCATCATCTGCCTCGCACGAGAGGTCGAAACCACAGAGGCAAAGAAAGCACTCTGGCACCCCCTGTAAACGAACACCTCCTGGCCTGGCTCGCTAAAGGTAACAGTCCTCGCGGCGCAATCAATCGTCGCGAAATAGCGAGCCAGCCAATCCATCCCCAGTACAATGTCGTAATCTTGCAGCTCACTAAGGACCATAAGGTCCGCTGGCAAGATCCAGGACTCAATCTGAACAGGGCAAGACCAACAACACTCCTCTACATGCAATGTATGATCAGGAATCTGTACCTCTACTGCATGTGGCAACCGACCTAACACTAGTCCATGAGATGATGCAAATACTCTACTGATAAAGAATGTGATGCACCGGTATCAAATAAAGTGCGAGCTCTAGTACCAAGAAGTAAAGTGATACCTGCCACCACGTGGTCGGCTGCCGTGGAGTCCCCTACCTGGGCGGCGTAGACTCGCCCGCTCTGAGCTGGTGGTCGGTAATCTGCAGGGTGGGAGGAAGGAGCCCTGCTCGCTGGAGCATAAGGCCGCTGCTGGGGCACTGAAGGAGCTGATGCTGAGGAAGGAGCCTGCGGTGTAGAGAGAGGGCAAGTAGCTCGAATATGGCCGGACTGTCCACACCGATAACAGCGGCCGTACCTCTGGTCACAAGTATCCGCCGCGTGCTGTCCCCTACAAAAGACGCACCTGACCGCAGACTGGGACTGCCTCGACTGCTGCTGCTGCTGTCCTTGCCGCTGTGACCCCTGCTGTCGCGACTGCGACCTCTGCTGCTGCGAGTGCTGCTGCTGTCGCTGGGGCTGCTGCTGCTGCTGTGGGGGTCTCTGGGATCCACCAGACCCTCGCCGCTCCGAACGCCCACGGCCCGTAAACTGCGGCGGTGGTGGTCGGGGCGGCCTCCATGAACTGGCCTGTCCCCCCTCGTCTGGCATTGGCCGCTTCCTCTCAGAACTCTGAGCGGCCAAGCCCCCACGTCTAGCGACGACGTGATCTCCCCTCTCGACCCACTGTGCATGATCCACTGCCTCTGATAAAGTCTGAAGCCTCTGGGCGTGTACCAAGATATAGACCTCGGGGCGCAAACCTGTCTCAAACAGCTCCACCTGGTGTAGCCCATCCCTGGCAACATAGGGTACGCAGTTGAGCAACTGCGTAAACTCCTGATAATAATCCCATACCGTCCTGTCCCCCTGCTGGAGATTCTTCAAATCATCCTCAAGCTTTTTCTTCACGCTCGTGGAGAAATAAGTGTCCAGGATCAACCGTCTAAACTCCGACCAGGGTAGCTGTCGGGTGATCTGAAACTCCAAGGGCTCGACCCGACGCCACCAAGCATCTGCATCCCCCTCTAGGCAATGTACAGCCATATGCACTCTGAACCTGTGGTCAATGAAGAAGTCTCTGAACAACTTCTCCATTGCTGCCAGCCATGATCCTATCTCCGATGGGTGAGTGCTCCTCCCTGAGAACCTAGGTGGTCCTCGCTTACAGAACTTGGCGAGTTTGTCAGCAAACTCCTCCTCCTCCGCTGGGGTCAACGGCCTGAACTCTCCCTGAGCCCCACTGCTCGACGACGGTGCCGTAGGGACTAATGGAATAGCCGGCGGTACAACTGGTGGTACAGGGGCCTCTACAGTAGTAGGGGGTGGTGCCGCAACCTGAGCCAGCAACTGCTCAAATCTCTGCTCCTGTCGGCGGTGACTCTCCGCCAACTGGGCCACCATGGCCCTCAGCTCACTGATCTCAGAAGGCCCGGACTGCTCCGGCTCCTCCGGGGGCGTAGGAGTACCCCGAGTAGGAATCTGCCGCCTAGGAGGCATCCTGTCACACAAAATCCACGGGTCAGTAAACCAAACCACTCTCGACCCAATCACGCGAAAGTCATGGGCATTCCCCTATTTCTGTAACCTTATGTTGTCTGCAGCCAACATAATAGTCCCCCAGAAATAGGCTATGCCAATCCCTCTCCACTCACAGGAGGAGTTAACAACCAATTACCGACTTTCGCACAATATCACGTCACTCACGCTCTGCCTTCCTAGGGTCTGCCACAAGCCTAGGGTTTCCTAAGTCCCAACTGACCTATCCCTAAGCTCCGATACCAACTAATCTGTCACGCCCCGGGTGTAAACCAGAACCCGGGCCCGTCCACAGATCCGCCGTGCATACGGAATTTTCCGTGTACACGAAGCGCTGATAACCTGCTCAGATATAAAACAAGTAATAAAGGAGCATAAAACAGAGCTAAACTAAAACTAATACAACTCAGACAAATACTGGAAAGGAAAGTACAGTAAGCTCTCAAAAATATACAAGTGTCTCTCCCAGCTCACGAAATATATACAACCAGCTGGCCGCAGCCAGACCCAAAATAAAGGGAAAAATACAACCGTCTGAGTGTACTGGGGATACAACAAAACTACCAAAAACTCGAGCTCGGGGTAGCAGCTATCTAGTCGGCGATCCTCTTACCTCGATCCTGGTAGGAAGGCCCCGCAACTCCGGCAGATGACTCTGCAAAACAAAGGGGACAAGAAAAGGGAAAAACAGTGGGGGTCAGTACTACTATAAAGACAGTAGCCTCCCCTAGTGGGTAAACCTCAACACGAACTCCTACCTGCCCACTAGGTCTACCAGAGGCTAAAGGAATAAATGCGGTAACTAAGAGTATGACTCCTGATAAAAGCTACCACTAATATGCCTCTACCTGCCCAGCTAAAGATAGCTAAAAGTATGCATCAGAGAATCGAAGCCTGCCACATCGGGTATGCCAGCCTACGCATAACACCGGTGTGGAATAGGAGTCTCAATGTCTGCCAAATCGGGTATGCCAGCCTACGCATAACACCGGTATGGGACAGGAGTCTCAAGGTCTGCTAAATCGGGTATGCCAGCCTACGCATAGCACCGATAAGGGGTAGGGTTCTCAATGTCTGCCAAATCGGGTATGCCAGCCTACGCATAACACCGATATGGGACAGGAGTCCCAGGGTCTCAAGTCTGCAAATCGCGCACTCCGCTCTATAAGGAAAAGTACCGTCTCCCAAAGGAAGCCCAAAACCCTCTCCCCGAAACCCAAGTATCTGACTACACTAACCCAGCCCCTGCTCTAACCCGAGCATAATATCCCCTATGTCTAAGTGACTGAAGAAAGAATGCAACATGGTTTCTCCTAAGTCAATTCCAGCATGATAGTGTAGCAGAAAAAGGTGGCCTATCTAGGTGACCATTCAAGCATGCAAAAGTCATTAACTTGCTGAACCATTTTAATTACCCTAACCACATACCTCAGCCTTTCATTTAAACAATCAACAATATAAGAATTTAGCATAAATTCCAAGTAACTCTACTACATGTTTAAAGCATGGACTCACCGTTAATTAACTTGTAGTTTTCTAACATTGCGATTATCAATGAAGAAAGCAGGATTTCATACAAGCATGCTAGGTTCTTCTCATAGATCTACTAATAACATAATCAAGAGCATTCTAATAGGCCTAGTGATAAATCCCAAATAAGAGGTTTACAACATCACCCACCTGAAGCGCTATTCCAATTATCCAAAGGCGAAGTCCAAGACCAGTCCAAATACACCACCAATCTGTACAAAGTACCCCAAAGGAAAATTCATAAGCTAAACATCCACACTTTCCAGAATCTGTCCCCCAAAACAGCAGTCCACAATTCACTAATTTTCACCTGCGAATAATGTCCAGAAAAATCCAAGGAAAATACTAGCGCGATCCTTGCGACGAGCCCGTCGAAACGAGTACCTGCACGCCCAATTTGGAGTTTCCTACGCTGAGATAATAATCCGACAAGGGGTACACCCCGAATCCAAACTGCACTAAATTCCTGTAACAAGGAACCACAGAGGAAGAAGATTCTCACCCTCGAGTAAAATTCAGAAAATTCTGAGAAAAATCCAGGAGACTCCTTGCGAAGCGTAGATGAAAATTGCCTTTTGAATCGCCTCGTTCCGACGTCCGAGCGAAAAGATATGGCAAGAACACCGCGGTGCTGTCCCAAAAGTCCGCGAAGAAAAAGGGTCAAATGGTTGCTCGGAAAACTCCAATATCAGCACGGAAATCGAGGAACCACAAAACACAGGAGTTGAAGCCCTACCTGTCAAGAGTCCAACGGCGCAAGAATCGGTGAATTCCGAGGTCGGGGTGAGTCGGAGGAGTCCAAACACTGAGAAGGGGTGAAGAGGATCGCCGGAGAACAAGCGTCGCGCCGCGCCGTAAAATGGGGAACCTCGGGAAGCGTGCCTCCAAAAATCTTCAAACTTCTCCAAAGGGTAGTGCACTGAGGGAGGAGAAATTCCTCAGAAGAAAGCCCAGCAAAAATAGAGTCCAAAAAGCCTACAAGACGAATGGGGGGAGCTATTTATAGGCCCAGCCCACTAAGCTTTCGGGCCGGGTTTTCGGGCGCAACTTTCGGGCGCACTGCGCCCGGAAACCCGGTCGCACAGTCCCTGTCCGACGCGCCCGAAACACCCAGGAGCGGCCACGTCACCCCCAAACAGGGGACAGCGGATCCCCGCGGCCCGCATACGCCACGTGGCCCCCCGCAGTCAACGGGGGTAGGTACGGCCGGCCAATCTCGAGGCGACACGTGTCGCACTCGAGTGCGGCCGACCGCCCCGCCTGGCGCCACTGTGCGCGCACGTGCGCGCACAGTACCGAGGCGCCCTCCCCCGCGCACCCGTGGACCGCGCCCACGTGGACCGACGAATCCGAAGCCGCCACGTGTCATGCGCCCGGTCCACCGCAATCCCGCAAATCCACTGAGCCGTGCCGCGTGCGCCGGCCTATCCGGGCACGCCACGTTCCACCCGCCTGCGGTCCATGCACCGCCGCGCTACCCCGTGGACCGAGCTGCGTGAGCCGGCCAATAATAGGCCGCCACGTGGCTCAGGCCGGTCCACGAGGCTCCCCCATGCACCGAAAATCACCCAAAACTTCCGGAAGCCCGCATTTGGTCATCCGGACTCCAAATTCAACAAGCAAATAGCCGTTTTCAAGCGTTTTTCCGCGCTGAATCCAAATCCAACCTCATATTGGCCCAAAACCTTTTCTAAAATTTGGCAATCACAGCCGAAGGCCAAATCATCTATCCAAGTCTCACGAGGTCCATCTGTGGCATCCCTTCGATGCACCATGGGCCAGACACCAACACTAGGTGTTCTACACAGTGGATTCACCGGAAAGTTGCATGGGAAAACCAGTACACTACAATAGCCCTTCTCCAAAAGGTGCTTTGTCAACCTTTCGTACCATGCTCGCGGTGCTTGTTTTAAACCGTAAAGAGCCTTTTTCAAACGAAAAACATGGTTAGGTAGTTTACAGTCTACAAAACCTTTCGGTTGAGCCACATAAACTTCCTCATTTAAAAACCCATTTAAAAACGCGCTCTTAACGTCCATTTGAAAGAGTTTTATATTGAAGTGACAAGCAATAGCGAATAAGATACGAATGGACTCGAGTCTAGCTACAGGGGCGAACGTTTCATCAAAGTCTATACCTTCCATTTGAGAGTAGCCTTGAGCAACTAAACGTGCTTTGTTCCTGATGATGGTACCATCCTCATTTTTCTTGTTCTTTAAAATCCATTTAGTACCAATCATATTGTGTTGCTTCGGAGGCGTCGTTAATTCCCAGACTTTGTTGCGTTCAAACTGATGGAGCTCTTCCTGCATTGCTTCAATCCAGTAGTCATCCTGAAGAGCTTCATCGATGTTCTTTGGTTCGATCATGGAAACGTAACAGGCGAATCCACAAACCAACTGTCTCCGAGTTTTGACTCCTTCTTGTGGGTCTCCAATGATGTTTGATTCAGGATGATCCTTGGAGATGCGTAACGTTTGTTGTAATGGAGTACTCGGAGGTACATGAGATGATTCCTGCACATCAGATAAACTTGAAGAACCATTAGATGCATCATTAATATTGGAAGTATTATCATGAGAAGATGCATTTACAGGAGTATCATCATCAAGAGAGATATCAGGGGTAGATTTATCAGATGCAAAGTGGAAAGCTTCATCTACTTTAACATTTATAGATTCTACGATCGTCTTAGATTCCAAGTTAAATACCCGATATGCTCTACTATTTGTAGAATACCCCAAGAAAATCCCTTCGTCACTTCGAGAGTCAAACTTTCCAAGATTTTCGCGGTCACGTAAGATGTAACATCGACTCCCGAAGATACGAAAATATTTGATGTTGGGTTTTCTACAACACCATAGTTCATATGGTGTATTTAACGTTCCCGGGCGCAAATAAACTCGATTAATAACATAGATTGCAGTGTTCACAGCTTCAGCCCAAAAATGTAGCGGTAAATTTCGGCTATGAAGCATAACACGTGCCATCTCTTGAACAACCCTGTTTTTGCGCTCGACAACACCATTCTGTTGAGGTGTATAGGGTGCTGAGAATTCATGCTTAATGCCGTTGGAAGTGCAAAAATTAATGAATTTAGAATTTATGAATTCTCCACCTCTATCACTTCTAACACGAATGATCTTTTCATTCTTTTCAATCATAATACGAAGGCAAATCTCGTGAAAAGAATCAAAAGTATCAGCTTTCTCTTTTAAAAATGCTACCCATGAATACCGAGAGAAATCATCAACCAATAAGAAAATATACCATTTACCTCCCAAGGATGGTTGACGTGTTGGCCCCATAAGATCCATATGCAATAATTCCAAGGGCCGTTTGGTACCGACGTGGTTCAGGTTTTTGTGTGCAGCCCTTGATTGTTTTCCCTTAAGACAACCACCACACACAATATTTTGTTCAAGTGAAAGTTTAGGAACCCCCTTGACCAGTCTTTGTTCGAAATTCTAGCAAGTTCCTTAAACTTTATGTGTCCTAGCCTTTCATGCCAAAGTGTTTCATTATTCAAAGAGGCTAAGTTACAATTTTTAGAAATTTTATTGGGAACAACACAACAATTGTTTTCAGATCTAACCCCTTTTAAAAAGAAAACATGATCCTTATCAGTTACAATGCATTCAACAGATGAAAAATTAACAGAAAAAACCATTGTCGCAAAGTTGACTGATACTAATGAGGTTAGTCTTAAGCCCATCAACAAATAATACATTATTCAGAATCGGGCCATCCGGAATAGCTACCGTTCCTTTTCTAACAATTTTGGAAGACTGACCGTCTCCGAAAACCACAAGTCCTCCGGAGATTTTTTCAAAATTTTGAAAGCAGTTTTTGTCACCGGTCATGTGACGGGAACAGCCGCTATCCAGATACCAAGACGAATTATCATATGCATGCAAGGAAATATTTGTAACAAGACAAGGGAAAACTTCACCTTTGCGTACCCAAACCTTTCGAGTTTTGGTGTACGTCGGAAGTGATTGTGAGGTTGATACCTTTGGTGAAAGCGTCTTCTTTGATCCATCGCTTTTCCTTGACGTCGTCGTCTTGTTTGATGAACTACCGAGGCTCTTTTCCTTCAAAGAATTTGCATTCGATCTCCGAGGAATCTCCCTTTTGGTAGTCGTTGCAAGAAGTGCTTGAGTTGAGCGTTTGGCTCCCATCTTGCAATTTCTCCTTATGTGCCCTGCAAAATTACAACGAAAACATACCTTAGTGCTTGACGATCCCGAGGAGGGTGAAGTTGGCTTGTTGTCGTTGCTTGTCGTGAATTCCGGTGTCGGAGGAGGAGATACCGACTGAGGCACGAAAACTGTCCCAACCGAACTAAAATCGTCTTTAGTTCGATTGTATCCGAGGCCGAACTTGTTTGATTGACCAAGACCAAGAAGCTTATCCAACTTACTCCTTCCTGATGAAAATCGCTGTAAGTCATCCTTGAGTTGGATAATGGTCTCTTTCATTTCCAATTTTTCCTGTCGAGCCTTGCCGTTGAGCTTCAAGAAGTAATTCGCTTTGTTAACCATATCTATATAATTCTTCTCAAATTGCTCATTGGACTCTTGAAGGGAAACATTTGCTTTTATCAGATTATCCCTTTCCACTTCAAGATCGGTCGAGAGAGAAGTTACCCTTTTTAGTTCTTCTTCGAGATCCTGCAATCTCCCTCTCAACCCCTTGTTTTGCTTAGCCAGTTTCTTTGAATCCCTCAAAAGTCTATGGTAGGCTAGAGCAAAATCTTCACCTTCCGAATCATCCGATTCATTGTCCGTTGCATTCTTTTCAACAGTGGAGTTGGACAATGAGTCGGATGTACTTGCCATTAAGCACATGAGGGGTGAAGATGTGGACGCGTGGAACGCAGTTGCGTTGTCTTCTTCATCACTTGATGATGACTCATTTGACGATGAGGTGTCATCCCAAGTGACGGCTTGCATCGCCTTCTTCTTAGACGGATTCTTAATTGGACATTCCGTTGAGATATGGCCGTACCCTCGGCACTTGAAGCATTGGACTTGTCCTTCTGTGCTTTTCTTATCCTTAGAAAAGCTTTCTTGCTTTCTTGACTTGTAACTTGAAGAACCCTTGCCTTTCTTCCACTTTCCAAAGGATGGAGTTTTGCTTGAATTACCCCTTCGAAAATTTCGGCGAAACTTCCTTGTCAAGAGAGCGAGCTGCTTCTCAAAGTCCTCCATAGATAAATTCTCGTCATCGCCTGAGGAGGATGAATCCGCGTCTTCTTCTTTTGTTGTTTTCAAAGCATAACCTGAAGACTTAGAAGAGGATGCCTTTCCCGAAGAATAGTTAGTAGGAAATGTCATTTCATAAGTTTGTAAAGAACCAACTAATTCTTCTACACGGATTTCGTCCGGGTGTTTAATAGTTTCAATGGCTGTAACCTTGGAACGAAATCTTTCAGGAAGAGTTCTTAAGATCTTTCTTACAATTTTATATTCTGGAATCTTCTCTCCCAAGTTAGCACATGAGTTTACGATGTCTTGCAATCGTGTGTAATAGTCAGTGAACGATTCATTTTCTGCCATGAAAATAGAGTCAAACTTGCACGTAAGCATTTGCAGTTTCTGAATCTTCACAAGGTTAGTTCCCTCATGAGTAACTTGAAGAACATCCAAGATTTCTTTTGCAGTCTCACATGCCGAGACGCGAGAGAACTCTGTTTGTGATAAGGCACTAAATAAAGCATTTATTCCCTTGCCATTGTAAGAAGATATCTCAATCTCTTCCTTGGTCCATTTCGACCTAGGTTTGATGGTGCGAACATCACCAATAAATTCAGTTGGATTAGACCATCCTAATTCAATTGATTGCCACACCCGTTCGTCGATGGAAATTAAAAAGGCTTTCATCCGTACTTTCCAGTACGCATAATTTGTTCCATCGAAGAACGGGGGTCTGTTGATGTTTCCACCTTCAACCATTGTTTACAACCCTATTCCCGCTCTGATACCACTTGTTGGGTTATATGAATAATAGGATCTAAATAGGGGAAAAAACACTTAGAGGGGGGTGAATAGGTGTAAACCATAAACACTCAAAAATCTTTGCGATATAAAAACCCAATGCGGAAAAATAAATAACACGCAGAGATTTTTACGTGGAAAACTCCAAACCGGAGTAAAAAACCACGGGACCGATAACACAGTGAAATCCACTAGAATTAAACACGTACGAGGTGATATACCGTACTCACAGACGACTCAACCTTTTCAATACGCTCCTAGTTGATCTTCTCCGCTCGCTCCACGACGCTTCTCGAATCCACGATGTGCGTCCAATGCCGAATCCACGGCGTCCAACGTCGAGTCCACGACGTCCGACCGAATCCACGGTCTTCACCCAGTAGCACGCTTCGAATCCACGAACGTACCTCGCTCCGAATCCACGAGAGCGGTTGCACCTTGAATCCACAAGGCCACGCGAGTCCACGCGCCGATTTTGGGGTAAATCGTTGTTTTTGGGTGGTGATGATCCGCCGAATACTTAGATTAGAAATAGATCGGAAATACCATCTAAGTATTCATTGATTTGATTCAACTCAAAATATGAGTATGAAAACCTAGAATCAAATCAATCAATATAGATGAAGAAACATAAGATTAAATCTAGTATTTCCTTTCTTCTCTATATGTGGATCTTAGGCCGTATATAAGATTATATATTATTATGACGGCTATTTGGATTGACGGCCTCTTTTTGGACTAACCCTAGAAAGAGAATCATAGGGTCTATTTATAGGTTAGAAACCCTTGGAAGAAGATAAGGATCAAAAACTAACCTTTTCTGGAGTTTTTACATGACGACGATCCGGATCGGAGATCGGCGATCCGGATTGCAGTAGCGAGAAAAACAGATTCCAGAAAAACGAAGGTTCGGGATCCGGATCGAAGTGCTTGATCCGGATCGTTCACACAGTTCACCAAACATCAACGTTTGGGATCCGAATTGCGAAGCCTGATCCGGATCGTTCAAATAAAATGGTAAACTCAGTGTTCGGGATCCGGATCAAGGGAAGCTACGATCCGGATTGAACTGGTGTATGAACGAACCACCTTCGGGATCCGGATTGAACAGTCTGATCCGGATCCTGAACATGTCCCATGTCCAGCTTTTGATATTTATGCAATAACAAATCCATCCAAGTGTTTCTACGCTATAAGAAGTATTCGGATCACCAAAGATATTAAGTTAAACATACCTGATCCTTTTGAATTCTTCTTTCTTGAGATTGAGTTATATGATCCAACTTCCTTTACCTTCAATCTTCAAGACTTAACCGAATTCACGAAATACGCCAACTCAAATTCCGTAACAAGTGCAACACAGGGTTTTTAGAAATATTTATAGCACTAGTGTTGTCACAAAAAATAGTTACCGAAGTCGCAGAAATTCGGAAGTCGCTCAACATGCTTTTCATCCAAATCAATTGGGTTGAACAACTACCTGCTGAAATATATTCCGCTTTGGCAGTCGAGAGTGCAATGCAGTTTTGCTTTTTACTATGCCATGCAACAAGACAATGGCCAAAATAAAAACATGCACCACTCGTGCTTTTCCGATCATCCACTGATCCTGCCCAATCGGCATCTGAGTATCCTATTATGTCGAGAGTTGTGCCCATAGGATACCAAATTCTGAAATTTAGTGTACCTTTGACGTACCGGATGATCCTTTTCACCGCTTTCAGGTGAACCTCCTTTGGTGCTGATTGATATCTCGCGCAAATCCCAACACTAAAGGATATATCCGGGCGACTAGCTGTGAGATAGAGTAGACTTCAAATCATGCTGCGATAAAGCTTCTCGTCTACACTTTCACTAAGAGATTCACTTCCTAATCCCTTGTTGCTAGTTCCCATTGGAGTTGGAAAGTCTTTAGAATTCTCTAATCCGAACTTCTTGACCAACTCCTTTGCATACTTGGATTGGCACAGATGAATGCCTTCTTCACTTTGTTTGACTTGCAATCCAAGAAAATACGTTAGCTCACCCATCATGGACATCTCTAATTCGCTTTCTATGGTTTCAACGAATTTTGAAGCATCATTATTCCTTGTTGCTCCAAATACAAAGTCATCGACATAGATTTGTGCCACAATAAAGTTTTCCTGAAAATGTTTCACAAAGAGTGTCTGATCCGCTCCCCCTCGAGTGTAGCCCTTTTCCAAAAGGTGCTATGTCAACCTTTCGTACCATGCTCGCGGTGCTTATTTTAGACCGTAAAGAGCCTTTTTCAGTCGAAAAATATGGTTAGGTAGTTTATGGTCAATGAAACCTTTCGGTTGAGCCACATAAACTTCCTCATTTAGAAAACCATTTAAAAAAGGCACTCTTAACGTCCATTTGAAGAAGCTTAATTTTGAAATGACAAGCAATCGCAAAAAGGATACGAATTGACTCGAGACGAGCTACCGGGGCGAACGTCTCATCAAAGTCTATACCTTCAATTTGTGAATAGCCCTGAGCAACTAGTCGTGCTTTGTTCCTAATGATGGTACCATCCTCGTTTTTCTTGTTCTTGAAAATCCACTTAGTACCAATGATGTTTTGTTGCTTTGGGGGCTTCGTTAGTTCTCAGACTTTGTTCCTTTCGAATTGATGGAGCTCTTCTTGCATTGCTTCAATCCAATAATCGTCTTGAAGAGCCTCATCAACATTCTTTGGTTCCAACATGGAGACGTAACACGCGACTCCACAAACCAATTGTCTCCGAGTCCTGACTCCTTCTTGTGGGTTTCCAATAATATTTGACTCTGGATGGCCCCTGGAGATACGTAACGTTTGAGGCAACGGAGTGCTCGGAGGTATGTGCGATGATTCCTGCATATCAGATAAACTAGAAGAACCATTAGATGCATCAACATTATCGGAATTATTATTATGAGAAGATGCATTAGCATTTACAGGAGATTCATCACCAAAAGACATATCATGGGTAGATTTATCAGATAAAAAATGAAAAGCTTCATCTACTTTAATATTAAAAGATTCTACCATCGTTTTAGATTCGAGATTAAAAACCCGATATGCTCTACTGTTTGTAGAATAACCCATGAAAATTCTTTCGTCACTTCGAGAGTCAAATTTTTTAAGATTTTCGCGATCACGTAAAATGTAACAGCGACTCCCAAAGATTCGAAAATACTTGATATTTGGTTTTCTACAAAACCATAGCTCATATGGTGTATTTAAAGTACCCGGGCGCAAATAAACACGATTGATTACGTAGACCGCGGTGTTAACTGCTTCAGCCCAAAAATGTAACAGGAGTTTCCGGCTGTGAAGCATAACACGCGCCATCTCTTGTACTACTCTGTTTTTGCGCTCGACTACACCATTCTGTTGAGGTGTATAGGGTGCAGAGAATTCATATTTTATACCATTGGAAGTGCAAAAATCAATGAATTTTGAATTTACAAATTCTCCACCTCTATCACTTCGAACACGAACGATCTTTTCATTTTTCTCAATCATAACACGTTGACATATCACATGAAAAGAATCAAAAGCATCCGCTTTCTCTTTTAAAAATGTTACGCATGAATATCTAGAGAAATCATCAACCAAAAGAAAAATGTACCATTTACCTCCCAAACTTGGTTGACGAGTTAGCCCCATTAAGTCCATGTGCAATAATTCTAATGGCCGTTTGGTTCCCACGTGGTTTAAATTCTTGTGCATGGCTCTTGATTGTTTTTCCTTTTGACAACCTCCACACACAATGTTTTCTTTAAAAGATAGTTTAGGAACTCTCTTAACCACGTCTTTATTAGAAATTCTAGCTAGTTCCCTAAAATTAATGTGACCTAGTCTTTCATGCCAAAGAGTTTAATTATCAAGTGACACTAGGTTACAATGTTCAGAAATTTTGTGAGGAACTACATAGCAATTATTTTCAGACCTAAACCCTTTCAAAAAGAATAAATGGTCCTTATCAGTTACAATGCATTCAGCAGAAGAAAAATTAACTGAAAAGCCATTATCACATAATTGACTAATGCTAATGAGGTTAGTCTTAAGGCCTTCAACAAATAAAACATTATTCAAAATCGGGCCTTCTGGAATAGTGATTGTTCATTTTCCAACAATTTTAGAAGAACGACTGTCTCTGAAAACTACAAGTCCTCCGGAGGTTTTCTCTAAAGTTTGAAAACAATTTTTGTCACCGGTCATGTGACGGGAACATCCACTATCCAGATACCAAGACGAGTTGTCATAAGCATGCAGTGAAGTATGAATGACAAGACAAGGGAAGAATTCACCTTTGCGCACCCAAACCTTTTGAGTTTTGGAGTACGTCGGTAATGATTGTGAAGTTATTCTCCTAGGTGAATGCGTTTTGTTCGATTGATCACTTGACGTCGTCTTGTTAGGTGTACTACCAAGGTTCTTTATCTTTGAGAAATTCTCCTTTGATTTCCGGGGGATGAACTCGTTGGTAGTTGATGCAAGAGGTGCTTGATTTGATCGTTTTGCTCCAATCTTGCAATCTCTTCTTATGTGCCCTGCAAAACCACAATGAAAACATACCTTTGTACTTGTTGGACCCGAAGTAGGTGAGGTAGGCTTGTTGTCGTTGGATGCGTTGAATTCCGTCGGAGGAGGAGACGCCGACTGGGGCACAAATATTGTTTCACTCGAACTAGGACTGTCTCCAGTTCGATTGTATCCAAGGCCCAAACGATTCGTTTGACCAAGACCAAGCATCTTATCCAACTTGCTCCTTTCTGAAGAAAATCGCTTCAAATCATCCTTAAGTTGGAAGATGGTTTTCGTCATTTCCATCTTCTCTTGTCGAGCCTCGGAGTAGAGCTTCAAGAAGTAATTAGCTTTATCCACCAATTTGTTGTGTTCCTTCTCGAAATGCTCGTTCTTCTCTTGAAGGGGAACATTTACTTTGATCAAATTGTCCCTTTCCACTTCAAGAGCGTTTGAGAGAGAAGTTGCCTTTTTTGCTTCTTCCTCAAGATCCTGCAATCTTCTTCTCAAACTCTTGTTTTGCTTTGCCAATTTCTTTGAATCCTTTAAAAGCTTATGGTAGGCAAAAGCAAAGTCTTCACCTTCGGAATTACTCGGTTCATCGTTCGTTGCATTCTTTTCAACTTGGGAGGAGTTGGATAATGAACCGGATGTACTTGCCAAAAAGCACACGTAAGGTGAAGTTGTGGACGCGTGGAATGCCGTTGCGTTGTTGTCCTCATCACTGGAAGATGACTCATTGGAAGTTGAGGTGTCATCCCAAGTGACGGCTTGCATCGCTTTCTTCTTTGACGGATTCTTGTTGGGACACTCCGTTGAGATGTGACCGTAGCCTCGGCACTTGAAGCATTGGATTTGTCCCTCCGAGTTCTTCTTGTCCTTTGAAAAACTCTCTTGCTTTCTTGACTTAAAGCTTGAAGTTCCTTTGCCTTTCTTCGACTTTACGAAGGATGAAGTTTTGCGTGAGTTACCACTTCGAAAGTTTCGGCGAAATTTTCTCGTCAAAAATGCAAGTTGCTTCTCAAAATCCTCCATTGATAGATACTCGTCATCGTCTGAGGAGGATGAATCCGCGTCTTCTTCTTTTGTTGATTTCAACGCAAAACCTGAAGACTTAGAAGAAGATGGCTTTCACTACAACAAAGTTGCCCTTTAACGAAAGGAAAAGTCGTCGTTATTGCTCCATTTTTCGTCGTTAAAAACAAATAACGACGGAATAAAATCTCGTCGTCACCCGTCGTTATAGCTTCCCTCGTTAAAAGAATTAACGACGGCTTAGAAAAACCGGTTGTTATTGCTTTTTAACGACGGAGAAATCTCTGGTCGTTAATCAGTATTCATTAGTGACCATATAATGCAACAATAGCGACCTATTCGTCGTCGCTAATAAGCTTAATGATTTAGAAGTTTGGAACTTTAACGACCAATATTTTCGTCGCTAATAATTAAATTGTTACGAAATAATATGACAATAACGACTAAAATTGTCGTCGCTAAAAGTAAACCTTTAGAAAAAGAGTATAATAATAACGACCAGTATTTTGGTCGCTAAAAATGTACGTTTTGAAAAAGGTATAATAATAACGACCAGTATTTTGGTTGCTAATAAATGTATAATAATACAACATATATATTACCATTAAACCATATATCAACAAATACAATAGAGAAGACATTTCATTCAATTAAAACTATATTCACATACACACCATTTTGTCAAAATAATTATCAAAAGTATTGTCATCAAACATGCAACCATCACATACACACCATTTCAAGTCTACATATAAAGTTGCCAAAATGTTTACTAAATTAAAAGTAACCACTCCAAAATAAACATGCAACCATCCATTGTGCTTCGAAAGAAGAAGTAACCACTCCAAAATAAACATGCAACCATCCATTGTGCTTCGAAAGAAGAAGTAACCACTCCAAAATAAACATGCAATCATCCATTGTGCTTCGAAAGAAGAACAGAAAAAAGATAATTGGAAATCTACTCTGTTGGCTTCAAGACGATCCTCTTTGCTCAAATACGAACATCTTTTGTTATCTGCAAAAGACCAAAGTAAATATTATTACAACATTACTAAAATAATATAAGAAATATGTGGAACTTTTTGAAATAAAAAATAATATTTTAGAAAATTTAAATGAAGACATGCTTTTGGATAATTATTATTAATAATATTAAGATTGTGTTTCTTACTCTTGAGATCAAGTCGGTGGTGGAGGAGCGTTGAATTGTTGTTGTAGCATTTCCTTAATTGCTCGATAGTAGGCAGGTAGCTTGGATTGCATGCCATTTGAAAACTGCAAGAGATAAAATAATGAATTACATAGAGGTTGCATTACGGATTATTTGGTCATCAATGATTTTTTTTCTATTGTTGTTGTATTTGTTCGTTTAACAAGAAACAACTTGGATATTTCAATCCATAAGTCTCCGCTAGAGAAGTAAATGTATAAACCAACTTCCATAGCAGTCTGAGACTTAATTGGTTATTATATGACAGAAGACATGTGCCTTGGAAAGAAATATGGATGTAATGTACCGCAGAATAGCATTTAAATGATGATTACTGTATAAACATGTAGAAACTGCACATCAAATTAGGCATCTATCTAATAAAAAAAAAATTATATTCATAAACTTCAAAATTCAGCCACCTGTTGATTTGAATTGGCAATAGAAGATGAAGCAACTCCAACATTGGAATAAACCGGTAGCCCCCCAGAAGATCTGTATCTGTAGTAAGCACGCCTAGCAAAACCACACAGGTTCCATGATACACCCGAAAGACCCTTGTAAATCTGCAATTTTTCAAAAGGAATACATACATTTTCCACATTCACCTTATTTGATTTCAAAAAACTTGTGCAGTATGAAGGGAAAGGTTCCTAACCTGCAGGCATGATTGATAGTAACAGAAAAATAGAATGCTAATTGGAAGAATGAACAAGACTTTGACCACCAACTGATCATGAGGATTCCTTACTCCACCTGTTCCTGGTAGGGATTCTTCAAGTGTTTCTCTAATAGTCTGTACAACCACCATTAAATTAATTAATGTAATCAGCAAATTTGAAAAAAAAACTAGATGTTGTGCGGAAAATACTAAAGCTAACAATTTGATATAAAGTTTAGATGAATCACCTGCCATACTTCCACAGGTTTAAGAAGCCAAGCAGTCCACCAGTCCCAGGGTTTTAAGGGACCAAGCGTGTAGTGAATAACTCGAAGTTCATTTTCATCAACCATCCACTGTCAAAAGTATGCAGATAAGAGCTAGGTTATAAAACACCAATCTAGCATTATCTAGTAAAAAAGTTTTCTGGCGCATAACATAACTCATATAAATCTATATATAGAGTCTGCGATAAATAGTCCTAATTTAGAGACAAGCTACTATAATCAAGTGAAATACTATAATTTAGAGACAAGTTATGCTAATGTGCACTGCGAGCATCCATACGTCTATGTACATACACATCTATACTAGAAGAACATATTTATATCTATATTTTTTTAAAGCTAGAAGGATGGTGTTTCTGTATTAATAAGCTATGACAATAAAAAAAATTATGACGATACATGCAGCCCTTCGGCACATTTTAGTATAAGTCCTGTGTGACGCCCCACTTCCCAGGGGGTCACCCATCCTAGAACCCATCCTGTGTGACGCCCCACCTGCCATACTTCCACAGGTTTAAGAAGCCAAGCAGTCCACCAGTCCCAGGGTTTTAAGGGACCAAGCGTGTAGTGAATAACTCGAAGTTCATTTTCATCAACCATCCACTGTCAAAAGTATGCAGATAAGAGCTAGGTTATAAAACACCAATCTAGCATTATCTAGTAAAAAAGTTTTCTGGCGCATAACATAACTCATATAAATCTATATATAGAGTCTGCGATAAATAGTCCTAATTTAGAGACAAGCTACTATAATCAAGTGAAATACTATAATTTAGAGACAAGTTATGCTAATGTGCACTGCGAGCATCCATACGTCTATGTACATACACATCTATACTAGAAGAACATATTTATATCTATATTTTTTTAAAGCTAGAAGGATGGTGTTTCTGTATTAATAAGCTATGACAATAAAAAAAATTATGACGATACATGCAGCCCTTCGGCACATTTTAGTATAAGTCCTGTGTGACGCCCCACTTCCCAGGGGGTCACCCATCCTAGAACTACTCTGGCTCTAGCACGCTTAACTCTCATGTTCCTCTTGGATCTTGCTACCATCCAAAATGCTATAGCCGGGTTAGAGATTTAGTCCTATTATATTATTTATATAGAGGACTAATCCAAATTCCGGGGGTGTCACATTCTTCCCCCCTTTAAGCCCTGACGTCCACGTCAGGCTCAAGCACACTCACAAGCACCAGGCGATGTGAGACTCGTCTCGCTAGCCTTAGCCGACCTTGTGAGGAGCTGCACTCCACTCACAACGGTCAATAGCCGGGGAGCCTCGCTCTACCCGCTATATAACCCTGGCTCAGCCGAGACTCATCTCACATTTCCGGCTGGTGAATGGCTCTGATACCAATTGTGACGCCCCACTTCCCAGGGGGTCACCCATCCTAGAACTACTCTAGCTCTAGCACGCTTAACTCTCATGTTCCTCTTGGATCTTGCTACCATCCAAAATGCTATAGCCGGGTTAGAGATTTAGTCCTATTATATTATTTATATAGAGGACTAATCCAAATTCCGGGGGTGTCACATCCTGCTAGAAAAAAAGAATATCACATTCTATCGTTCTAGTAATTACCTTATTGGCTAGCATGTAAAGACCAACATCCGCATTATACAGTGTAGAAAGCCGCTGCAGTTCAGGTTCAGGTTTAGATTTTAACTCTTCTGAGGATAAATTTGGATCAAAGACATGACATGAGCATTTGGAAAATCAGCATAATATGAATTCAAAAAACCTTGATCTCCTGCAGAAATAAAATAAAACTTCAATATTATAAACGGTTCCAACATCCCAAAGGGAAAAGAAAAAAAAAATGCAAAGAGCAAATATCACAACATGAAGGATGTACCAAGTACCCAAACAACCAAGATGAAAAATGCATGTCAAAAGGAAGTTTTCGCACTTGTTCATGTATTTACTGATTGAGGCATTAAAAATTTACTGATTGAACCAGAACATGAATCAATTAATGCAACGAAATACCAAAAATATAATAAGTATATCATCAACAAGGCAAATAAAAATGGCAAATTTAGCTGAAAAAAGGAAGTGAAAATAGGCATTTTTTATTTATTATTTTTACCTGATGGAATCCGGGCTCGTAGGAGAGCTCCACCCCAAGCTCGGTCAAGCAAGCATAGATCCTCGCCTCGCTCCCGTAGAGATGGGGGTACCTCATCAAGCACGAATCCAAAACCCTAGGCAAAACCCTAGCGAGGGGGTAGCTGATCGCGATCCCCCTGCCGCCGAACGCCATGCCGAACGAGTGCCTCACGTTCTGCTCCGCCATCTCCGACCTCCCCCCGATGTAGTACCACTCCCGCCAATCGTACTTCGCTAGGGTTTCCACCAGGTTCTCGAGGACGAACGCGGTGTCGTAGTCCCCGAGCACGACCCACCGCACGTCGCCATGGACGGCGGAGGAGGGCGACGATCCGGGGGGGTCGTCGACGAGCTCCTTGACGATGCGGGCGACCCGGACGGCGGAGCGGAGGCCGTCGCGGAAGGAGTATGGGAAGCGGGAGGCGTCGGCGGAGACGCGGGTGGCGGGGAGGGCGCGGCCGTTGCCATCGTCGGAGTCGGGGTGGGGGGAGTCGAGGAAGACGACGCCGCGGGTGACCATGGGGCGCCACCAGAGGCTGAGGAGCTCCTTGCGGCGGGGATAGGAGCGGGACGAGGAGGCGATCCCGAAGAGGAGGTGGCGCGGCGAGGTGGTCGTCGTCGTCGTCTCCGACGGCCTCAGAGGAGCGGCGGCGGTGGTTGCGGTTGTGATGGAGGGGGAGGAGGGGGAGTGGAGTAGGAGGAAGAGGGAGAGCACGGCGGAGAGGAGGAGGAGGGGGTGGAGGAGGGAGGAGAAGGGGAGGGGTGGTGCGCCATTGTTGAGGAGGGAAGAGGAGGAGGCGGTAAGATGATGGCGTTAATTTGTAAAAAGGAGTTTATTAGAGTATATTTATATTTAATTAATAAAGGAGTGTATATATTTTAACGACCGCTTATTGTGTTCGTCGTTAATTTTTCAGCTTTTAACAATGTGCTCGTCGTAAATTTCCTAGCTTTTAACGACGGCTTATTGTGCTCGTTGTTAATTTGGTACCATTTAATTTGGTTGTTTTTAGCGACAACTTATTACGCCCTTCGTTAATTTTGTTGTATTTAGCGACAACTTATTGCACCCGTCGTTAATTTGATTCCTATTAGCGACGACTTATTGTGTCCGTCGTTAAATTAAACGCTTGTAGCGACCATGTATTGCACCCGTCGTTAATTTACTTACTTTTAGCGACCATTTATTGCACTCGTCGTTAATTTTGTTGCTTTTAGCGACGAAGTATTGCACCTATCGTTAATTTGATTATTTTTAACGACCATTAATTACGCCCGTCGTTAAGTGATTACTTTTAACGACCACTTATTGCGCCCGTCGTTAAAAATTAGTCGTTATAGCTATAATTTCTTGTAGTGAATTTCCAGAAGAATAGTTAGTAGGAAATGTCATTTCATAAGTTTGAAGTGCACCAACTAATTCTTCTACACGAATTTCGTCCGGGTATTTTACTGTTTCAATGGCCGCAACTTTAGGGCGAAATCTTTCAGGAAGAGTCCTTAAAATCTTTCTTACAACTTTAGATTCTGGAATTTTCTCTCCCAAGTTAGCACATGTATTAACGATATCTTGCAATCATGTATAATAATCTGTGAAAGATTCATTTTCTGCCATAAAAATTGAGTCAAATTTGCTCGTAAGCATTTGTAATTTTTGAATCTTCACAAGGCTTGTTCCCTCATGTGTAACTTGTAGAACATCCCAGATTTCTTTCGCAGTCTCACATGCCGAGACACGAGAGAATTCGGTTTGCGACAAAGCATTAAATAAGGCGTTAATTCCTTTGCCGTTGTAAGAAGATGTATCAATTTCTTCGTTGGTCCATTTCGACCTAGGTTTGATGGTACGAACATCAGCAATAATTTCAGTAGGATTTGACCATCCAAACTCGATTGATTGCCACACCCGTTCATCAATGGAAATTAAAAATACTCTCATGCGTACTTTCCAATAAGCATAGTTTGTTCCATCGAAGAACGGTGGTCTGTTGATGTTTCCACCTTCAACCATTGTTTACAACCCTATTCCCGCTCTGATACCACTTGTGGGTTATGTTAAATATGGATCTGAATATGGGAAAAACCACCTAGAGGGGGGGTGAATAGGTGTAAACAATAAACACACCAAAATCTTTGCGTAAAAATAACCAATGCGGAAAAGTAAATAACACGCAGAGATTTTACGTGGAAAACTCCAAGCCAGGAGTAAAAAACCACGGGACCGATCACACGGTGACATCCACTAGAATTAAACACGTACAAAGGTGAAATAACGTACTCACACACGACTCAACCTTTTTCCATACGCTCCAAGTTGATCTTCTCCGCTCGCTCCGCAACGCGCCTCGAATCCACGATTTGCGTCCAACGCCGAATCCACGGCGTCCAACATCGAGTCCACGACGTCCAACCGAATCCACGGTCTCCACCAAGTAGTACGTATCGATCACACGAACGTACCTCACTCCGAATCCACGAGAGCGCTAGCACCTTGATTCCACAAGGCCACGCGAATCCACGTGCCGATTTTTGGGAAAATTGTTGTTTGTTGGTGGGGAAAATCCGCCGAATACTTAGATCAAAGATAGATCGGAAATACCATCTAAGTATTCATTAATTTGATTCTACTCAAAATTTGAGTTTGAAATTCTAGAATCAAATTAACAATAGAGATGAAGAAACATAGAATAGATCTAGTTTTTCCTTTCTTCTCTATATGTGGATTTTTCTAAGTTTTTCTCCGTTAATTTTTCTCGGTCATTTACGGAATACAAAACTTATTTTGGATTAACCCTAAAAGATGAAATTACAGTTTACTTATAGGTTAGAAACCATTGGAAGAGGATAAGAATCAAAAACTGACTTAACAGACTTTTTCCCGTACGACGGTCCGGACTGGATTTGGCTTGATCCGGACTATCGTCATTTTTTAGAGAATTCCTGAAAAATCATGTTCGGGGTCCGGACTGAAAGATACACGGTCCGGACTGTTCATGCGATTTCTGCAGAATCCACGTTCGGGGTCCGGACTGGAATGTCCTGATCCGGATCCTGAACATGTAACAGTCCAGTTTCTTGATTTTTATGCAATTAAAAGTCCATCCAAGTGTTTCTACACTATAAGAAGTATTCGAATCACCAAACTTATTTAGTTAAACGTACCTGATCCTTTTGAATTCTTCTTTCTTGACATTGAGGTATATGATCCAAACATCTTCATCTTCAATCTTCAAGACTTAACCACTTCACGAAATACGCCAATACAAATTCCTTAACATAGAGTATCTCCAGCTTTCTTGTTCAGTTTTTACTGCTTGGTTATCTTATGCCAATAGTAGACTTAGTGGGCAGATCGTCGGGCCTGGTGGCGGTACCCACTGAGAACTCCCTTTTGGTGTAGTTCTCACACCCATTGGGGTTTTCCCCCTCCTTTCTCTTTGCTCTCCTTCGTTTTGCAGAGTATTAGCGGGTGTTTCTGATTCTGCGGTTGCTATTCGATGCGAGGGAGTCGCGAGCTAGATCCCTACCTATCTTTGGAGAGTAGCTGTACCCCCACATTGGAGATTTGTAGTACAGTCAGTAGATTATTTTATTTCCGGTTTTGAGAGATCATTGTATTGTGAGGATCTGACTTGTACTGAGAGCCTGTACACTGATGTATTATTTCAGTTTACCTCCCTATTGAGTTTCGGGTTATTGTATTTGAGGATATTGTATGATTATCACTTATGGGAGATGGATATTGTATTATTATTTCTAGTTGTACAGATGGTTGGATTTTAGTTTTACAGCAGTTTTTTTTTTATAGCTCTGATATATGTTTAGCTGTAGTCCATTTTCTTGCAGGTTGGACGCTTCTCCTATGCGGGGTTTTATATAGGCGGCGGATCTGTTGGCGAGCCCGGGTCGCAGTTTTGACCCCGGGACATGACAGATTAGGTGGTATCAGAGGCTAGGTTGTAGGTCATGGTGGACTTAGAAACCCTAGGCTTGTGGTTTGACCCTTGGATGACTTCGTGAGAGTCGTGATTTATAGCGAGAGTCCTGATTGAGTTTTATACCTCTCCCAAGGGACGGGATGAGTGATTGGCATGTTTATTCTCCTAAGTGATTATGTTGGATGCAGACAACATAATGCTGTGGAATGGGTGACAAGCTCTAGACTTTCACTGGATTGGGTCGAGTGGCTGTTGTGTGCTGTTTTGCGGTTTTGTCGTGGTGAGCGGTGTCTCCCCGACGCTGGGTTTTGACCCGTGTGGATCCTGTCGCAGCAGTTGAGCCTGTGCTGTTAGTTTCGGGCCGGATACCCAGATTGAGGTCAAAGAGCTCTGGACCCAGATGACAGGATTGTTAGAGGCATATCAGCGACAGAGTGAGCAGCTAGTTTTGGTGACATAGTTGTCGGAGCACTGAGTAGCCCCCTCCGTGCCGATGTTTAGTGCCGAGGTGTTAAGGAATTTGTTTGGGCGTATTTCGTGAAATGGTTAAGTCTTGAAGATTGAAGATGAAGATGGTTGGATCATATACCTCAATCTCAAGAAAGAAGAATTCAAAAGGATCAGGTACGTTAAACTAAATAAGTTAAGTGATCCGAATACTTCTTATAATGTAGAAACACTTGGATGGATTTTTAATTGCTTAAAAATTAAGAAACTGGACTGTTATATGTTCAGGATCCGGATCAGGGTACTACAGTCCGGACCCCGAACGTAGGTTGGTTCATGCGCAAATCCAGTCCGGAACACCCCTGGTTCAGTCCGGACCCCGAACGTGGAGTTTGCAGAAATCGCATGAACAGTCCGGACCGTAGGCATTTCGTTCCGGACCCTGAACCTTGCTTTTTCAAGAATTCTCTAAAAAACAACGACAGTCCGGATCGAGCCTAATCCAGTCCGGACCGTCGTGCGGGTAAAATTCTGTTACAGTCAGTTTTTGATTCTTATCCACTTCCAATGGTTTCTAACCTATAAGTAAACCCTAATTCTATCTTTTAGGGTAATCCACGATAAGTTTTATACTCCGGGAAATGATGGAAAAATATTAACGGAGAAAAACTTATAAAATCATATATAGAGAAGAAAGAAAATAACTAGATTTAATTCTATGTTTCTTCATCTATATTAATTAATTTGATTCTAGGTTTTCATACTCAGATTTTGAGTAGAATCAAATTAATGAATACTTAGATGGTATTTCCGATCTATCTTTGATCTAAGTATTCGGCGGATCACCACCACCAACAAAACAACGATTTTCCCCAAAATCGGCGCGTGGATTCGCGTGGCCGTGTGGATTCAAGGTGCTACTGCTCTCATGGATTCGGAGCGAGGTACGTTCGTGTGATCGAGACGTACTACTTGGTGGAGACCGTGGATTCGGTCAGATTGTTAAGGAATTTGTTTTGGCGTATTTCGTGAAATGGTTAAGTCTTGAAGATTGAAGATGAAGATGGTTGGATCTTATACCTCAATCTCAAGAAAGAAGAATTCAAAAGGATCAGGTACGTTAAACTAAATAAGTTAAGTGATCCGAATATTTCTTATAATGTAGAAACACTTGGATGGATTTTTAATTGCTTAAAAATCAAGAAACTGGACTGTTATATGTTCAGGATCCGGATCAGGGTACTACAGTCCGGACCCCGAACGTAGGTTGGTTCATGCGCAAATCCAGTCCGGAACACCCCTGGTTCAGTCCGGACCCCGAACGTGGAGTTTGCAGAAATCGCATGAACTGTCCGGACCGTTGGCATTTCGTTCCGGACCCCGAACCTTGTTTTTTCAGGAATTCTCTGAAAAACAACGACAGTCCGGATCGAGCCTAATCCAGTCCGGACCGTCGTGCGGGTAAAATTCTGTTACAGTCAGTTTTTTATTCTTATCCACTTCCAATGGTTTCTAACCTATAAGTAAACCCTAATTCTATCTTTTAGGGTAATCCACGATAAGTTTTATACTCCGGGAAATGACGGAAAAATATTAACGGAGAAAAACTTATAAATCCATATATAGAGAAGAAAGGAAATAACTAGATTTAATTCTATGTTTCTTCATCTATATTAATTAATTTGATTCTAGGTTTTCATACTCAGATTTTGAGTAGAATCAAATTAATGAATACTTAGATGGTATTTCCGATCTATCTTTGATCTAAGTATTCGGCGGATCATCACCACCAACAAAACAACGATTTTTCCCAAAATCGGCGCGTTGATTCGCGTGGCCTTGTGGATTCAAGGTGTCACGCCCCGGTGTCGAAACTGCGACCCGGGCTCGCCAACAGATCCGCCGCCCATACGGGAAGCCCCGTATGGACGAAGCGACTAACCTGCAAAAGATCAACTATACTAAACAGATATCAGAGCTAAAAGTAAACTGCTAGAAATAAAATATATACAACTCAAACTCCTCCCCAAAAGAACATAAATCTCTCAAGCATTAAAATAAAAGTACAACTCTATTCCTCACTACAAAAGTCTCTCAACAAGAACTCTCAAAAGTAAAGGGGTACATCTACTCTCTGGACGACGACGACTGGTAGGGATCTATCTCGCGACTCCCTTACCTCGATCAGCCGGATCAGCAACAGGAGCAGTAGGAACAGGAGTAGAAGTTCCTGTGGGAAAAGGCACCACGACGGATGTGAGAACTACGTCCCAAGTAGTTCTCAGTGGGTGCCGCCAACAAGCCCGACGGTCTGCCCACTAAGTCTACTAGAGGCATAAAGTAACAATATAATACTGAAATGAAAGGGCTGGAAAAATAACTTTACAGCTACTATGCCTCTATCTAGATGCTCAAAAAGTGGAACAGATGGAAACATGATGCATCTACTAACTCTCAACATCCAGATCACCCAATCTACCTGACTGCCTCCTCGGGTCCAGTCAAACCTACGCCTACCTACTGCCGTTACATCCCGGAGGACCGGACTGACGTAGGGCGTCCGTAGCTGCCAAAACTGGCCCAGCCAGAGGGACTGTGTCCGTAACTGCCAAAACTAGCCCAGTCGGAGGGACGGCGTCGACAAGTCGCGATACCAAAGTGCAGACCCACCCCGGACGTGGCACTCGAGGGGAGCGACCCCAACAAGGACAAAGGTATCCGCGCACTCTGTCGAGCTCAGGTGGCACTGCAGGCTATAGTCCAAATTCCACGCTCACGCTCTGAACGGAAGGACTCAATCCTCAAACATCTCGCACAATAGTCGGAGCACTCTCGACGACTCAGCTGATCAGCTCACACGAAACACGAGACACAAGCCTCTCCAACAGCTCACAGCACAAACACACTGGCTGGAGATACTCCACAGCCAGGACCACCGTCCACCAGACGGATCCCACAACAGAACACTAAACTCACAGAAAAGACCGGCACCATAAGGGTTCGGAAACCCGATAGACCGGTGCTAAGAACCCTATCAAACAAGAACAGACTCTAGGCTTCGCCTATCGAAGTTCCCGACCCCCTTATAGTTCGGAAACACAATAACCTCGGTACAACACGCAGAAGACACCAACCAGGGCCCAAAAGTTCTGGGAGACCTACACCTACAACCCTATCAAACAAGAACAGGTTCCAGGCTCGGCCCCCGTGGCTTTCGTCCCGACAAAGGAACGGCCCCTAGAACCCAGACCACTCGAATCCTTTTGAGTGGGGAGATTACAGGAAAAAGGTGACATTTGCTATTGAAAACCATTTTCACTCAGCCCACACAGGGTGAGGATTAAAAGTAGTTCCCTTTTTGAAAAACTATCTTGATTTGAAGAGAAACCCATTTTTAATGATTTTTAGTTCTTTTAGGAAAAATAGTTGCAAAACAAGTATTTTACCCAAACCCCGAAGGGCTGATGCCTTTGTCCAAATCAAACAAGAACAGACTCCAGCGGCCCTTCGATGCTTGGAAGAAAACATTTGGTAGGCCAAAATCAGGTGTATGTCGAAAAGGGTTCTGGGTTTTAGGTCCGGCTAACACTAGTAAACTACTGCCACTAACACAGTGGCGACAACCCCAACAGGGGAAAACAAGACCTCCCGGGACCACCGTTTACCCCAAACGGTTCCCGGTACAGACAAGCGATACACTACATCTACCAGACTCCACTCTGCTCCCAAGCACGAGTGCAAATGCATCCCACACTAAAAAGAAGTCCCGACCGCTCGGCCCACTACTCGGGCGAGGATAACACCAAGTCAAGGAAAGAACATAATGTGTGGATGTCTAAACATAAATAACCCTAGCCCAAGTGAGGGTTTTCTACTGATCTGTTTACACATGCAACATATGACGGGGGTGCTAGGTCAGGTTCCAAGATAACAATAATTTAACAGGTGGTAGGGAGCAGAAGAGATCATACGATCATCAGAAAAATACAAGGAATAATAACATTCAAATTCTAGCATGCTACCAAGTCCAATCCCTATCATGCATGATTCTATATCAATAGAATTAGCGCACAGTCCATAGATCCTGAAAGCAAAGCCACCCACCTGAAGGCGCTAACTGTCCAAGATCCAACAGCTGAAAACACCAGGAACAGCAACCTCCAAATAATCCTCAGTCCCAAAATACCTGAACAACTCTTCCTGGTACAACATATAGTCCAAAGTTACACTTTATTCCAACAATTAACCAAATACACGCAGTCTAAAATTCAGTCCCGAAGATGCAATTATTTCACCTGCTGAAAGGGCTCCGAAAAATCCGATAAAAATACCACAGCGATCCTCGCGTCGAGACCTTCGAAACGGGTACCTGCACGCCCAATTCCGAGCACCGTAGGCCAAGTTAGAAATTCCACAACACAGGGTGCTCACAACCTCACAACATACACAATTGTAATACTCTGCACAGTAAAAGGGAGTAGAATATACCTTCGGCCAAATCTCAAAAAAATCCCCAAAAAATATGATGAGAATCCTTGCGACGCGTAGATGCAAAAAGTGTACAGGAGCGTCTCAATCCGATGTCCGGTTGTGGAGATAACGCCGAAAGGCCGAACCGCTGTCCAAAACTCCACCACAAAAACCGTGTCACAGCAAACTCAGAAAAACACCCCGAAAAGCACGAAATGAGGGGAAGTAGGAAATACCAAGATCGTAGCTCTGTCTGTCGCCGATCCAATGTTGCAAGAATCGCCTGAAAAGGTGGTCGGAGTAGGCCGGGAGAGCTCGCGCACCGAAACGGGACGAAGGAGATCACAAATGGACGAGCGTCGCGCCGCGCCGAAGAAAATGGGAACCTTGAAGTACGTGCCACCAAAAATCCTAGGAATCCTCCAGAAGATGCAGAACACGAAGGGGAGTAACATTGCTTAAGGGCTCGGGGTGAGGGAAAGCTCGAAAATACGGCAAAAGGGGTGAAGAAGGAGGCTCGGGTCCTTTAAATAGGCTGCCCGAAACAATTCGGAAAATACCGAACGTGTCCCGGTTTCCGGGCACAAGGGGACATTCGGGCGATCACAGTGTTGGGCCTGCCCAACACTGTAGCAGCCTGAATCTCCCGTGGGCCTCCACGTCGCCCGCCAAACAGGCGACAGCGAAACCGGCCTCCCGCCGAATGACACGTGGCCACCGCGGACGCCGACGCGTGGAGCGCACTCTCGCGGGAAACGGGGTCAACGCGCGCCTGCGCCGCCGCCTGCGCCCCTGCCAGGCACGCGTCCCGAGGACAGCAACACCAGCACCGTGGACCCGGTCCACTACACCGACCAACCACACGCTGCCACGTGTCACCCTCCGGTCGACTGTACACCCGCGCTTATCCCGTGGACCGCGCCTGCTGCGCCGGCCAACCGGGAGCTGCCACGTGTCCCGCGCCCGGGTGCACGCCCCCGCTGTGGACCGAGCGGCTGCGCCTCAGCCGGCCGCCGCGCTCCGCCGCCCGCCGCCGCCGCCGGTGCCTCTCCGACCGCCGGAACAGTACACCGACACCTCGAAAACCGTGCGCGTCATCCGGGCTCCGAAATAAACAAGTAAATATTCCATTTTAATCGTTTTCGCGTGCTGAATCCAAATCCGAAGTCCGATTTGCCCAATTCCACATCTAAAATTTTCCAAAGGCCTCCGGTGATGCAAACTTAATCCCAAATTGCACCATAAATCCATTTCTTGGGCCCGACACGCGCACAATTACTCCCAAGGCCACTAATCCATCAGTAATCTCTTAAGTGGGGATTCGGGTCCTCACACAAGGTGCTACCGCTCTCGTGGATTCGGAGCGAGGTACATTCGTGTGATCGAGACGTACTACTTGGTGGAGACCGTGGATTCGGTCAGACGTCGTGGACTCGACGTTGGACGCCGTGGATTCGGCGTTCAACGCAAATTGTGGATTCGAGGCGCGTTGCGGAGCGAGCGGAGAAGATCAACTCGGAGCGTATGGAAAAAGGTTGAGTCGTGTGTGAGTACGTTATATCACCTTTGTACGTGTTTAATCTTAGTTGATTTCACCGTGTTATCGGTCCCGTGATTTTTTACTCCTGTGATGGAGTTTTCCACGTAAAAATCTTGCGTGTTATTTTTCATTTCCGCATTGGATTTTATTACGCAAAGATTTTTGAGTGTTTATTGTTTACACCTATTCACCCCTCTCTAGTTGTTTTTTCCCCTATTGAGATCCATATTAGACATAACCCAACAAGTGGTATCAGAGCGGGAATAGGGTTGTAAACAATGGTTGAAGGTGGAAACATCAACAGACCCCCGTTCTTTGATGGAACAAACTATGCCTACTGGAAAGTACGGATGAAAGCATTTTTAATTTCCATCGATGAACGGGTGTGGCAATCAATCGAGTTAGGATGGTCAAATCCAACTGAAATTATTGCTGATGTTCGCACCATCAAACCTAGGTCGAAATGGACCAAGGAAGAGATTGACTCATCTTCTTACAATGGCAAAGGAATTAACGCCTTATTTAATGCTTTGTCTCAAACTGAATTCTCTCGCGTCTCGGCATGTGAGACTGCGAAAGAAATCTGGGATGTTCTACAAGTTACACATGAGGGAACAAACCTTGTGAAGATTCAAAAGCTGCAAATGCTTACGAGCAAATTTGACTCTATTTTCATGGCAGAAAATGAATCGTTCACAGATTATTATACACGATTGCAAGACATCGTGAATACATGTGCTAACTTGGGAGAGAAAATTCCAGAATAGAAAGTTGTAAGAAAGATTTTAAGGGCTCTTCCTGAAAGATTTCGTTCCAAGGTTACGGCCATTGAAACAGTTAAACACCCGGACGAAATCCGTGTAGAAGAATTAGTTTGTGCACTTCAAACTTATGAAATGACATTTCATACTAACTATTCTTCTGGAAAGGCATCCTCTTCTAAGTCTTCAGGTTTTGCGTTGAAAACAACAAAAGAAGAAGACGCGGATTCATCCTCCTCAGACGATGACGAGAACCTATCAATGGAGGATTTCGAGAAGCAACTTGCTCTCTTGACAAGGAAATTTCGCCGAAACTTTCGAAGGGGTAATTCAAGTAAAACTTCATCCTTCGTAAAGTTGAAGAAAGGCAAAGGTTCTTCAAGCTATAAGTTAAGAAAGCAAGAGAGTTTTTCAAAGGACAAGAAAAACTCGGAGGGACAAGTCCAATGCTTCAAGTGCCGAGGCTACGGTCACATTTCAACGGAGTGTCCCAATAAGAATCCGTCGAAGAAGAAAGCGATGCAAACCGTCACTTGGGATGACACCTCAACGTCCAATGAGTCATCTTCCAGTGATGAAGAAAATAACGCAACGGCGTTCCACGCGTCCACAACTTCACCTTTCGTGCGCTTTATGGCAAGTACATCCGATTCCTTGTCCAACTCCTCCCAAGTTGAAAAGAATGCAACGGACAACGAATCGAGTAATTCCGAAGGTGAAGACTTTGCTTTTGCCTACCATAAACTTTTAAAGAATTCAAAGAAACTGGCAAAGCAAAACAAGGGTTAGAGAGGGAGATTGCAGGATCTCGAAGAAGAAGCAAAAAGGGCAACTTCTCTCTCAAACGCTCTTGAAGTGGAAAGGGATAACTTGATTAAAGTAAATGTTTCCCTTCAAGAGAAAAATGAGCATTTCGAGAAGGAACACGTAAAACTGGTGGATAAAGCAAGTTACTTCTTGAAGCTCTACTCCGAGGCTCGACAAGAAAAAATGGAAATGACGAAGACCATTTTCCAACTTAAGGATGATTTGAAGCGATTTTCTTCGGGAAGGAGCAAGTTGGATAAGATGCTTGGTCTTCGTCAAACAAACAGTTTCGGCCTTGGATACAATCGAACTGGAGACAGTCCTAGTTTGAGTAAGACAGTTTTTGTGCCCCAGTCGGTATCTCCTCCTCCGACGACGGAATTTACTGCAATCAACGACAACAACCCTACCTCACCTACTTCGGGTTCGACAAGTTCAAAGGTATGTTTTCGTTGTGGTTTTGCAGGGCACATAAGGAAAAATTGCAAGATTGGAGCGAAAAGATCACATCAAGCACCTCTTGCAACAACTACCAATGCGTTCATTTCTCGGAAATCAAAGGAGAATTTTTCAAAAGAAAAGAACATTGGTAGTTCACCCCACAAGACGATGTCAAAGAAAAGTGATCAATCAAACGAGACGGTTTCACCAAGGAGAATAACTTCACATTCATTACCAACGCAGTCCAAAAAGGTTTGGGTGCGCAAAGGTGAAATCTTCCCTTGTCTTGTCATTCATACTTCTTTGCATGCTTATGACAATTCTTCATGGTATCTGGATAGTGGATGTTCCCGTCATATGACCGGTGACAAAAACAGTTTTCAAACTTTAGAGAAAATCTCCGGAGGACTTGTAGTTTTCGGAGACGGTCGTTCTTCTAAAATTGTTGGAAAAGGAACAATTGCTATTCCAGAAGGCCCGGTTTTAAACAATGTTTTATTTGTTGAAGGCCTTAAGACTAACCTCATTAGTATCAGTCTACTTTGTGATAATGGCTTTTCAGTTAAATTTTTCTCTGCTGAATGTATTGTAACTGATAAGGACCATGTATTCTTTTTAAAAGGGGTTAGATTTGAAAATAATTGCTATGTTGTTCCAAACAAAATTTCTGAACATTGTAACCTAGTTTCTTTAGATAATGAAACTCTTTGGCATGAAAGATTAGGTCACATAAATTTTAAGGAACTAGCAAGGATTTCAAATAAAGACGTGGTTAAGGGGGTTCCTAAACTTTCTTTTAAAGAAAACATTGTGTGTGGAGGTTGTCTAAAGGGAAAACAATCAAGGGCTGCACACTAGAACTTGAACCACGTTGGTACCAATCGGCCTTTAGAATTACTACACATGGACTTAATGGGGCCGACTCGTCAACCAAGTTTGGGAGGTAAATGGTATATTTTTCTTTTGGTTGATGATTTCTCTAGATATTCATGGGTAACATTTTTAAAAGAGAAAGCGGATACTTTCGACTCTTTTCATGAGGTTTGTCATCGTATTATGATTGAAAGATATGAAAAGATCGTTCGTGTTCGAAGTGATAGAGGTGGAGAATTCATCAATTCTAAATTCATTGATTTTTTGCACTTCCAACGGCATAAAACATGAATTCTCAGCACCCTATACACCTCAACAGAATGGTGTAGTCGAGCGCAAAAACACGGTTGTTCAAGAGATGGCGCGTGTTATGCTTCATAGCCGGAAACTCCCGTTACATTTTTGGGCTGAAGCTGTGAACACCGCCGTCTATGTAATTAATCGAGTGTATTTGCGCCCGGGAATTTTAAATACACCATATGAGCTATGGTTTTGTAGAAAACCGAATATCAAATATTTTCGAATCTTTGGGAGTCGCTGTTACATTTTACGTGATCGCGAAAACCTTGGTAAATTCGACTCTCGAAGTGACGAAGGAATTTTTATAGGTTATTCTACAAACAGTAGAGCATATCGGGTATTTAACCTTGAATCTAAAACGATGGTAGAATCTATTAATGTTAAAGTAGATGAAGCTTTTCATTTTGCATCTGATAAATCTACCCCGGATATGTCTCTAGATGATGATACTCCTGTAAATGCATCTTCTCATAATAATTTTTTCGATAAAGTTGATGAATCTAATGGTTCTTCTAGTTTATCTGATATGCAGGAATCATCACATGTACCTCCGAGTACTCCGTTACCTCAAACGCTACGTATCTCCAAGGATCATCCAGAATCGAACATTATTGGAGACCCACAAGAAGGAGTCAGGACTCGGAGACAGTTCGTTTCTGGAGTCGCATGTTACGTCTCCATGGTAGAACCAAAGAACGTCGATGAAGCTCTTCAGGATGACTACTGGATTGAAGCAATGCAGGAAGAGCTCCATCAGTTCGAAAGAAATAAAGTCTGGGAACTAACGAAGCTACCGACGCAACACAACGTGATTGGTACTAAATGGATTTTCAAGAACAAGAAGAACGAGGATGGTACCATTATCAGGAACAAAGCACGCCTAGTTGCTCAGGGCTACTCACAAATTGAAGGAATAGACTTTGATGAGACGTTCGCCCCGGTAGCTCGACTCGAGTCGATTCGTATTTTGTTCGCAATTACTTGTCATTTTAAAATCAAACTTTTTCAAATGGACGTTAAGAGCGCATTTTTAAATAGGTTTTTAAACGAGGAAGTTTATGTGGCTCAACCGAAAGGTTTTGTAGACCATAAGCAACCTAACCATGTTTTTCGTTTGAAAAAGGCTCTTTACGGTCTAAAACAAGCACCGCGAGCGTGGTACGAAAGGTTGACAAAGCACCTTTTGGAGAAGGGCTATACTCGAGGGGGAGCAGATCGGACTCTCTTTGTGAAGCATTATCAGGATAACTTCATTGTGGCACAAATCTATGTCGATGACATTGTATTTGGTGCAACAAGAGACAATGATGCTTCTAAATTCGCTGAAACCATGGAAAGTGAATTTGAGATGTCTATGATGGGTGAACTAACATACTTTCTTGGATTGCAAGTGAAACAAAATGAAGAAGGCATCCATCTGTGCCAATCCAAGTATGCAAAGGAGTTGGTGAAGAAATTCGATTTAGAAAACTCTAAAGACTTTCAGACTCCAATAGGAACTAGCAACAAGGGATTAGGAAGTGAATCTCTTAGTGAAAGTGTGGACGAGAAGCTTTATCGCAGCATGATTGGAAGTCTACTCTACCTCACGGCTAGTCGCCCGGACATATCCTTTAGTGTTGGGATCTGCGCGAGATATCAGTCAGCACCAAAGGAGGTTCACCTAAAAGCGGTGAAAAGGATCATCTGGTACGTCAAAGGAACTTTGAATTTTGGAATTTGGTATCCTATGGGAACAACTCTTGACATAATAGGATATTCAGATGCCGATTGGGCAGGATCTGTAGATGATCGGAAAAGTATGAGTGGTGCATGTTTTTATCTTGGCCATTGCCTTGTTGCGTGGCATAGTAAAAAGCAAAACTGCATTGCACTCTCGACTGCCGAAGCGGAATATATTTCAGCGGGTAGTTGTTCAACCCAACTCATTTGGATGAAAAGCGTGTTGAGCGACTTCCGAATTTCAGCAACTTCGGTAACTATTCTTTGTGACAACACTAGTGCTATAAATATTTCTAAAAATCCTGTGTTGCACTCAAGAACAAAACACATTGAACTTAGATATCATTTTCTAAGAGAGCTAGTTGAATCGAGTATTCTTCAAATTTCTTATATTTCAACTAAAGATCAATTAGCTGATATTTTGACAAAACCTTTGGATCAAAAACGGTTTATTCTTTTGCGTAAAGCAATAGGAATGCTTTCTTTGAAATAACTCTTTTTGAAACCATTACTTAGGTTAGGTTTTGTTTTGTGTTTTTGTTCCTTATCTATGTTTGTACATAGAACATTAATTGAGCATTAGTTTAATTGACTTTAACTGCATCCTTTCATTTAGAAATTTATTATGCTTTGGATATCATAATAATTCATTTGATGCAATGATCATTTATGTCAATTAAGTCATCTTTAATTGATCAAAGTCAATTTCTCTCTCATGTGATCTCTTGGTATAGTCTTTATCTTATTTCACAATTGAGTCAAGTATGAACTCGAGATCAATTTTTGGTTGAATACCTTATATCTTAAATAATTGATAGCCATTTGAGGGGGAGTTTATTAAAATGTTTATGCTCAAAAGATGTGGAAAGAGTTACATCCCAATGAGGAGTGTGAAAACTACCACCACATGGAGGAAAGAGCTACCACCTCGGTCGTCCGAGTACTGTGTGCAGCTACCACATGTATACAAAGTGTCACGCCCGGAGTCCGCCAATTTGTACGGTTCGGGCACGCCAACAGACCCGCCAATCGGGTAAGACCTTTTCCTACCCGAAAGGAACGGTAACATCCATAATAACACAACAAGTGTATGCGGAAGCTCAATATCAGAGTACTAAAAATCACTACAAATTTAAAACTTTCATTCAATAACGACAGTTAATGCGGAAATGAAAGCATACAAGAGTGAACCATGCATTACTTTAATATCCTTTACATTTCTGAACTTGCAATATAAAATTATTACAATTCCTTTACATAAATTCCTCACCATACAAGGTTCACTCAAGAAATATAAAAGTGGGATACCTCTGCTAGACCCTCTAGGTCTCTATGCTGCTGGGCCCTTGCCCTGTCGTATGCCTCGCCGTCTGCATCTGAAACATCTCGACCGCTGTATCCATACCTGAACCTGTGGGGGGGAGTCACCCAAGGGGTGTGAGAACTACGACATAGTTCCCAATGGGTTCAACCACCGAGATAAAGTGTCCTACACCACTTGGTCCAATGGAAGCAATAATAATAGTGCTAGGAAACTAAAATCCTCAATATCAAAATGCAGCTATGCGAAATAATATATCACTATCTGTATATACTCATCAACCCAGCACTACTCTGCCTAGTCATATCAGGCTACTAAGCACCAACTCGGCCACTATGCCGCTATATATAAGGTCAAACTAACTCGGCCATCTTGGCCACTCAAATTTCTCTTATTCTTTACATTCTGGTGCTTTAGTTCAAGTTAACCCTCAGAAATTTCTTATCCAACGGGCCCCAGCCGGGTAGTCCTGCTACCATAAGATAAGATTTCTAAGGTTGCCGATAACACTCGCAAGTGTTACCCCGTCCTACGGGAGAAACGTGCCAGACGGGTCACTGCCCGGGAGAGGGATCCTGCCGCTCCTCCAACAAGGGTCACGTTTCCTCCCCGCAGGTACGCCCATTTTATCTTTATATTTTCTTTCTTTTCTTTTCTTTTTCTTTCTCTTTTTACTTTAGTTCTTAACCTTGGGATCTTATCCCACTTTCCTGATTCCTCATTGAATCCTAGAGTTAACTTAACTCTATTTTCCTGTTCCACTATTAACTTAGAGTTACGCTGACTCTAATTTCATGTTCCACTATTATCTTAGAGTTACATTGACTCTAATTTCCTGTTTTCACTTTCATGTCTCCACACTTGATCCATTTTTCCATTCTCTTGATTCCTTACTGAATCCTAGAGTCAACTTGACTCTATTTTTCTGTTTGTGAGTTTAAACTCTTCTAGCTCAACTTAGGTTCCCTTTACCTAAGTTCCATGTCATACTCGTCCTAGAGTTCCTTGACTCTATGCTGATCACTAGTTCACCTTAGGTTCTCTTTACCTAAGTTCCATGTCATACTTGTCCTAGAGTTCCTTGACTCTATGCTGACCACTAGTTCACCTTAGGTTTCCTTTACCTAAGTTCCATGTCATACTTGTCCTAGAGTTCCTTGACTCTATGCTGACCACTAGTTCACCTTAGGTTCTCTTTACCTAAGTTCCATGTCATATACATCCTAGAGTTCTCTGACTCTATGTTGATCACTCTATCCAGTGTCCTTAGGTTGTCACCTAAGACCATGCCACTCGTCCTCCTTAGGATAACTCCTAAGTTGATGTCACTCGTCAAACCCCTACACTAGGTTTTCTCCTAGTCTTACTACCAACAACAGTTGTTCCCTTATGTCACGTGATTCCTAGGGTTATACCCTAACATGCTCACAATCATGAATAACTAATCTTTTTCATGCATGCAATTATTTTCATCTCATTCATAAAATAATAATTATCTCTACGCATGCATATTCATCATATATGTTTGGCAACCAACAGTTGCACTTTTCCTCTGTGTCTCTTTGCACATGCACAACTATTCCCCTATCTCTGGCAACCAACAGTTGCTCTTTTTCATCTGAATCCATCTATACCGGAAATCAATATCATAATTACCTAACGCCTCTAACAGGCTACTATCATGCTTCGAATCGAAAAGCAAAGGAGCAAGGGGAGAGGTCACCCAATTTCGGCAGAATTCCCCACCTTGTGGTGTCCCCAATTGCTTGTAGACACTTGCAATTGGTCTCCGCGCGATTCCACTTGTTTCCTCGAGCTTGCACGCAAAACGGTGCACGTCCCTCGAGTTTGAGAGCAAAACGGAGCATGCTTCACTTAAGGTGGCACGCAAAATAGTGCACATCTTTTCTAACCCTGCACGAGAAACGATGCACAATATTAGGGTCGGCACGCAAAACTGTGCGCGACAACACGAACTGCACGCGAAACGGTGCACGTACCTTGAAACTGCACACAAAACGGTGCAGTCTGACTATAGGGTTGCACGCAAAACGGTGCACATCTTTTCTAACCCTGCACGAGAAACTATGCACAATATTAGGGTCGGCACGCAAAACGGTGCGCGACAACACGAACTGCACGCAAAACGGTGCACATACCTTGAAACTGCACGCAAAACGGTGCACGTCTGACTGTAGGGTTGCACGCAAAACGATGCATATTTTTCCTAGCCCTGCACGAAAAATGATGTAAATTATTAGAATCTACACGTAAAATGGTGCGCATTGGTCCAACCCGCATGCAAAACGGAGCATTACCCCATATTGGCATGCAAAACGATGCACATTCTACTGTAGGGTTGCACGCACATCAAGGCGCGTCCAAAACGCCCGCGAAACTCGCGCAGTAAAACGGCACAGAAAAGTTGGGTCCCTAACACGCACGTAAGCATGGGGTCAAATCCAAAATCCAAAAAGAAACTTTAAAACTGTGCCAAAAATATCGCAAAATAATACGCGGGACTTACCTCGATGCCATTGCGCCGCCCATCATGCTCTTGGAATACCTTGCGCGTTCCACGAGATCTACGGTGCGCCGCCGCACCCCACGAGATTCCCTCCCTCCCTCTCTCTCTCTCTCTCTCTCTCTCTCTCTCTCTCTCTCTCTCTATAGTGCTCGGGTGGAGAAGAAAAAGGAGAAAAGAGAATTAATGCGCAGGGGAGAAGGAAGAAAGAAGAAGAAGAGAAGAAGAGGCGGTTCCATGGACCCGGTCCACGGAGCCCCCCAATGGGGAATCGCCACGTGGCGGTGAATTTGAATTTGAAATTCGAAATCCCCCCGCCTCCTGCGCCAGGTGCGACACCCGCGCGCCACATGGGCGCGCGGCCCCACGCGGGCCTGCTGCCACCCGCAGCAGCTAGTGGCCGCTGCCACGTGGCGCCCCACCGATCGCGTGCGCATGTTTTATCCATTTTCACCCCGTTTTCTGTCCGTTTCTCGCCCGTTTCCGTCCAAATTTGACAGGCAGGCTCCTCTCAACTTAATTTATCATAGAAAATTTTAAATTTTCAATTTGGGCCATTTCTGGGTCACCAAAAGTCTCGTTGTATCCAGACTCGTTGGCAAACCCCGTTCTCACAATCCGGGAATCCGATCGACACGAAACTTTTACTGTGGCCTTAGAACATACTTATGGAGCTCCCAGAATTTTCTCGGAATTTTCCGACACTGTTGGCGGAGCCCGTTCTCACTATCCAGGTATTCGATCAACGCGAAATTTTTACTGTAGCCTTAAAACATATTTACGAAGCTCCCGTAATTTTCTCGGAATTGTCCGACACTGTGAATTTTCCACTAAAAATCCGGGCCCCCTTTTCTCCAATAAAATTCTAGATCTCCTTATTTTATTCCGATTTGGGTCCAACTCGCTTCCAAATGTTCTTTACTTCCCCAACTTTCATAAAAATCGTATTTCATACCATTTTTACTTACATTTATTTATGCGCCAAAATTTGGTTCATTACACAAAGCATGGTTTTCTTGATGATTAGATAAAATGCTTATTGGAATACTTGACTTTGTCAAATTCCAAGGTTGGTATAAGGTGGGGATTTTATTGAAAGATGCTCAAAGAGCCACTCCTTACAAAAAATTTGACTAGATATATTATCTAACTTATTCGGGATTTCAAACATCTATCGATCTTGCTGTTTCATTTTCTTTACCATATTAATGATTTGATAAATGCATTACTCATAAGATCGTGATAGGTGTCATTGAACTTGTTCAACTTTAAGGGATTTAATTTTTATAAATTTTCGTTTCACTACTTGGATATTATTGATAGATTTAGGTTAATCTATTTCTTTTATGAAACGATGAATTTTGGTTAAAGTTGACATGCGAAAGTGCTTACATACTTTTTCTGGATTTTCTGAAATTTTTCTAAATTTCTTTGAAGAAAAAGTTGGAGCCGATCCGGACTGGAATTCCTGTTCCGGATCCCGAACGCAGGAATTGTCTGCGGGTAGCCGATCCGGACGGGATTCATAAACTGTTTCGGACCGCGGGTAGGGTTTTATAAGAAACGAAAGGGTTTTGATTTATTTTTACAACAAACTTTTGTTTCCAAGTCTCCAGAGTTTCTCTCACTAGAAAACAACCAATTTGGAGCCTTTACAACCAATTTGGAGCCTTTCTAACTCAAGTTCTTCGGATTCAAGTAAGTTTCTTTGATCAAAATTAAGTTTTTCCACTGTTTTTACATTATTGTTCAAAACGTGAGTGAAAATCATGGGTGGAATTCAACTCTGAGTAGATTAGTTTTGTTTATATGCTTGGTATTCTCTTGATTAACGGATTTTTAGGCTTCGATTTTTGAAAATTCGGTTTTAGGGCATATAATGAGAATTTTTGAAATTAATGGGATTGATCTATTTTTAAAATTCTTTTTGCAAAACTAATTTGATTCCTAGTCTCTCTACACGATAATGATTGTTTCGGTACAATTTTTCAAATTTTTGAAAGTAAACAATTTTTCGTGTTCTTGAGTTTTTGCTCGCAGGTTTTTCAACTTCTTAAGCACGAGCAACAATGGTGTTTACATGGATCATTGTGCTTCTGGTTGCCATGGTGCACACACGAGCAACGAACAAACTAAAGAGAGCGAAGAAAACTCAAAGAAAATGAGAGTTTGTTCTTGTAGACGACTCCGAGACGGAATCTGAGAAAGAATCAGTGAACTGGGACGAACTAATGGACGACGACGCAGCGCTTCCTAAATCAAAAGGAAAAACCCCTGATACAACTAAGGAGAAGACAACGCCTTCTGCTGCAGAGAAAGGCAAAGCTCCAATGTCACCATCGTCTATCTCAATGAAAAGAAAGAGAGTAGCTCGACGAATGGGACGAGCACGAGGGATTGTAATTGAAGAACCAATGGCTCATGATTCACCACCTCGTGAGGAACACGTGTATGTTATTACTGACCGATTGAAGGCTTTTGAAAATCGAGAATGTATTGGAGAAAGGCACGTTAATATTGGAGCTCTTCGAGACCATTCTCCGACGTTTGGGAATCTGATTGAACAAGGCAATCTTTCTCAAGTTTGCAAATTTTCGGAAACGCTTGGATACTGTTTGCATCTGGTACGAACCTTCTACACAAATGCACTACAGCTTCAAGAATATGAAGACGGTCCAATGGAGTTTTATACGAACGTCTGAGGGACAAGACTCAAAATAACTCCACACTTAATTGGAGAAGTCCTATGGATGCAATCTAGCATGACAGGGATCAATTACTTGAAAGGAAGGAGTTTATCAAACGGGTTGTGGCAAACTGTTGTGAAGGGAATATGCATGGCGGAAACTCAGTCAAGTGGAAATTCAGTTAAGTCCAAAGAACTTCGACCTGAGTACTGGTTCCTCAACTTCATCATTTGTTACAATATTCTTCCGAACATGCAGACGAAAGTCCTACGATGGGATCGAATGCTTTTCTTATATCTATTAGGACATTCGTCAGAGGCAGTGGGTTTGAACATCAATATTCCATACATCATTTGGAATAGGATGACACGGTACGTTGAGCATCCTCATCCAACGGAAAGACTACCATTCCCATTAATCATAATGAGGATTTTAAGGAAATTCAAGGTTGATATCAGCTCTACAAGTTATCAACAATGCTTAGGTATGATTAATGACTCGACAGTTGTTAAGTCTTTTCATAAACTGCCTCATGCCACCCCAACTCCTCCGCACGGGAAGAAACCCTCCGTCGGTACTTCTGCATCACCTTCAAAGCAAGTACCCATGTCAGATGATGAAGCGTCTGTGACGTCAATTTATAAGGAGCAGCAACGATTATCGTTTGAACAAGAACAAATCACTAAAGAACAGAAGTGCATCTCTGAAGAGCTTGAGTTAATCACTGCAGCCTAGATCACTCTGACAAAGAAGTTCACTTCAATGAAAAAGTTGATGAAAAAGATGTTCTCAAAGATGGGATGTAGTAGCTCTGAAGACTCAGAATCGGACAATTGATTCATCTAACTCTTTTGTTGTTTTGCAGGTTTTAGTCTTAGTTCTTACATTTTTGAACTTTTGACTCCCTTTCATTTTTGTAATTTTGGCTTTGTTTAGTGACAAAAAGGGGGAGAGAGATTTGAACTGGTTAAACAATGGTCTCTGTGAGAACTTTGAACTTTGGAATGATTAAAACTAGAAGGTAAGTATACAACAACTTTGGTTTTGTATTGTGAATAATTGCATGCCTCGACTAACTATTTGACTAACTATTTGGGCATGTATTATTACTAACAAGTTGTTTGTTGACTAACAAACTTATGACATTTGGATTTTAATGCTTAGAAGATATGTCTATCTCTGATTGGTATCTTAATACATATCTGATTTCATAAATGTCATATGAGTATAAACTTCATCTCACTGGTTGGTTTTTGAATGTTAAATTCTTGAGGTATCTAACGATTTCTTTTGTCAAGAATTACTTCTTTTGCAGAGAGTACAGATGTCTAAGTCTAGAGTCTGTTTTAGGAGTTTATCTCATTTATTCACTTAATTTGGATCTCAATTGTAAATTTTTGTTGTATGGTGATAGCAACAAAAATATCTTCTTGAATTTTCTTAAGTGGATTTATGTTTTGTCACGAAACCGCCAAAGGGTGAGATTGTTAAGGAATTTGTTTTGGCATATTTCGTGAAATGGTTAAGTCTTGAAGATTGAAGATGAAAATGGTTGGATCATATACCTCAATCTCAAGAAAGAAGAATTCAAAAGGATCAGGTACGTTAAACTAAATAAGTTAAGTGATCCGAATACTTCTTATAATGTAGAAACACTTGGATGGATTTTTAATTGCTTAAAAATTAAGAAACTGGACTGTTATATGTTCAGGATCCGGATCAGGGTACTACAGTCCGGACCACGAACGTAGGTTGGTTCATGCGCAAATCCAGTCCGGAACACCCCTGGTTCAGTCCGGACCCCGAACGTGGAGTTTGCAGAAATCGCATGAACAGTCCGGATCGTAGGCATTTCGTTCCGGACCCCGAACCTTGTTTTTTCAGGAATTTTCTAAAAAACAACGACAGTCCGGATCGAGCCTAATCCAGTCCGTACCGTCGTGCGGGTAAAATTCTGTTATAGTCAGTTTTTGATTCTTATCAACTTCCAATGGTTTCTAACCTATAAGTAAACCCTAATTCTATCTTTTAGGGTAATCCACGATAAGTTTTATACTCCGGGAAATGACGGAAAAATAGTACCGGAGAAAAACTTATAAAATCATATATAGAGAAGAAAGAAAATAACTAGATTTAATTCTATGTTTCTTCATCTATATTAATTAATTTGATTCTAGGTTTTCATACTCAGATTTTGAGTAGAATCAAATTAATGAATACTTAGATGGTATTTCCGATCTATCTTTGATCTAAGTATTCGGCGGATCATCACCACCAACAAAACATCGATTTTCCCCAAAATCGGCGCGTGGATTCGCGTGGCCTTGTGGATTCAAGGTGCTACCGCTCTCATGGATTCGGAGCGAGGTACGTTCGTGTGATCGAGACGTACTACTTGGTGGAGACCGTGGATTCGGTCAGACGTCGTGGACTCGACGTTGGACGCCGTGGATTCGAGGCGCGTTGCGGAGCGAGCGGAGAAGATCAACTCGGAGCGTATGAAAAAAGGTTGAGTCGTGTGTGAGTACGTTATATCACCTTTGTACGTGTTTAATATTAGTTGATTTCACCGTGTTATCGGTTCCGTGGTTTTTTACTCCTGTGATGGAGTTTTCCACGTAAAAATCTTGCGTGTTATTTTTCATTTTCGCATTGAATTTTATTACGCAAAGATTTTTGAGTGTTTATTGTTTACACCTATTCACCCCCCTCTAGGTGTTTTTTCCCCTATTTAGATCCATATTAGACATAACCCAACACGAGGCACCGAGGCTGTCACGCCCCGAGTGTAAACCAGAACCCGGGCCCGTCTACAGATCCGCCTTGCACACGGTATTTCCCGCGTACACGAAGCGCCAAACCTGCTCAGATATAAGAGATAATAATAAAAGAGCAATAAAAACAGAGCTGAACTAAAACTAATACATCTCAGACTGAAGCTGGAAATAAAATACAATACATCTGTATAAATGATACATCAGTCTCTCCCAGCTCACCAAAAATAAATACAACCTGCTGGCAATAGCCAGTCCCAAAAGTAAAAGTACAACCGTCTGAGAAAACATGGGTACACCAACAGTCCAGCTAACTCGCTCATCCTGCCTCGAGATCTATCTACTCAGCCGTCCTCTCTCCTCGACCCGCCGCTGAAAGCCCAGCAGCACCCGCAGAAGACACTACAAAATAAGGGAGAAGAAAAAGAGGAAAGAAGAATGGGGGTGAGAACTACTAGTAAACCAGTAGCCTCCCCTAGTGGGTAAAACCTCAAACTCTGACACACCTACTAGGTCTACCAGAGGCAAAAAGGAAAGAAGTGTGGTAAGCAATAATGACTGCTGAAGAAAGGAAACTACCACTACCATGCCTCTAAAATGCAGTCCTAGACTGGAATAACCGTATGCAACAGTAACCGACCGTCCCAGATAGACCCAATCTGTACCGCCCTCATCATCGGGCAAATAAGCCGCGCCGATGTGATAGCAAAACTCCTGCTGCCGCCCTCATCATCGGGCAAATAAGCCGCGCCGATGTGATAGCAAAACTATCAATAACTGTCTAGCCCCGGCCTCCGGAGGGGATCTCGAGGGGAGCGACCCACACGAGGAAAGCATCACCGGGCAATAACCGCGCCGGTGTGATAAGTAACAAAAGCAGGACTGGATCACAACTATAAAGCCCCAGTGGAACACAACCCTCCACTAAAAGAAAACTGATCCCCAATCTGATGCATAAGTGATCATCTGGTCAATCGCCCAAAATCCGCGATCGCCGCAATACCACACAATCCACAACCAAGTCTCACAACCGACTTCCGGTCAACCGCCCAATATCCGCGGTCGCCGGAATAACCCACAATCACAATCATGTCCCACATCCAACATCCGGTCAACCGCCTACTATCCGCGGTAGCCGCTATAATTCCCCAATCCAAATCGGGTAAAATAATATGTATCTGGTCAACCGCCCAAAATCCGCGGTTGCCACAAAGCCCTCTAGTCCATAATCATGCCCTAACACCGATGTCCTATAACCGACATCCAGTCAACTGCCCAATATCCGCGGTCACCGCCAAAACCCATAATCCACAATCCAGGCCCCGACAACACTATCCCAAACCCCTGCTCAAACCCGAGCAACAAGAACCCCCTGACTAACGAAAAGGAGAAAAGAAGCAAACATGGTTTCTCCTAAGTCAAGTTCCAACATGATAGTGTAGCGATAAGAAATGGCCTATCTAGATGTCCATACAAGCATGCATATGTTCTCAAGGAAGATAAAAGAAAAGGTGACCAATAATGGTTCCACATGTGTAACAATTAATAGCTCCGCATAGATATAACCATCGTGCTAAAATATTATCCAACCACACATGTCCATAATCCATGTTCCATAATAAAGCATTACTATCCACCTATGCATGTCATAAAATCCTCAAATAGTACCAACCATCAAGGTAATTTAATTATCCCAATTTAAGGTTCAATTCCACGTGCAAAATTAACCGCTAACATAGCCAACCATATGTCCAAACAAGCATGCATAAGTTCCATCCCCACTTGTTAATCAATAATCCTAACATAAGGAGATCACTCTAATAATCCTAGTGAGCATGTCAAAATAGAGGTAAGCAACAACCACCCACCTGGAGCGCTAATTCCCTGTCCAAAGGTGAAATCCACGCTCGGTCCAAACAGTCACCACAACACTGCACAACATACCCCCAAAAGAACATACATAATTTAAACATACAATGCTCCACAAAAATATGTCCAAAACACATCAGTCCAGAGTTGCCCTGTTTTCACCTGCGAGTTCTACTCTAAAAATTCCCAAAAAAATACCGTCGTAATCCTCGCGACGACACGATCGAAATGAGTACTCGCACGCCCAAATCCGATACCTGTAGGCCGAGTTACAAACTCAACAAGATAACCATCCCGAAATAAACCGATCTCAAAAACTGTAGCAATACTTTCTGTAAACAGAGATTTTTCACCTTCGAAAAATATTCAGAAAATTCCTAGAAAATTTGAGGGTGTTCCTTGCGCTGTGTAGATGAAAAACGCCTCCTGGTACGCCTCGATCCGACGCCTGTGCGCGAAGATATCGCCGAAATACCACAGTGCTGTCCAAAACTCCGCCCCAGAAAAAGGTTCAAGCTCGGGAAACTCCAAGATAAACTCGAAACGAGGGGAAACTCAAATCATGAAGATCGTAGCCCTACCTGTCGTGAAGCCAACGGCGCAAAAAATCGACAAAACCGGTGGTCGAAGTAAGCCGGGGGAGTCCTCGCACCCAAACCGCGACGAAGGAGACCACAAATGAACGAGCGTCGCGCCGCGCCGTAAAAATGAAAACCTCGGGATGCATGCTGCGGAAAAATCTAGGAATCTGCAGATGGAATCAGCTATGGGAGATGAAGATTTCTTGTGAAGGCCGCACAGTGAGAAGAAGAGCAGGGAAAGAGCTCTCAGCAGTTAAACTCGGCCTATTTATAGGATGGAAGAAACAATTCAAATAATGACGATTGTGTCCCCACATCCGGGCGCTCGGATTTTTCGGGCCGCTACAGTGTTGGGCCCGGCCCAACACTGTGCGGGCCCGAATCTCCCACGGGCCTCCACGTCTACCCCGCAACAGCGGACAGCCGCGCGGGCCGTCCACTGCGCGACGCGTGGCCCAACGCGGCGCCGACGCGTGGCCCAACACGGCGCCGACGCGTGGCACGCCCGAAGGCAGGAAACCGCGTCAACGCAGCCCACGTGCGCCCACCTGCGCCCTCTGCACGCACGCGCCCCGAGGCCCCCCACTCCTGCTCCGTGGACCCGGTCCACTGCACCAGCCTACCGGCAGCTGCCACGTGACCAGCCCTCCGGTGCACGCCGGCCGGTGGACCGCGCACCTGCCCGCACGCCCTCGCGCATGCCCGCGCACCTGCCCGCGCAGTGCGCGCTGCCCGCGCCTGCCCGCCGCAGCTCCTGCGCCTGCCCGAGCCCGCGCCGCCGCCCTCCGCCGTCGCTGGCGCTGCCCCAGCCGCCGGAACAATGCCGCCCCCTTGCCTCAAAATTCGTGCGCGGCATCCGGACTCCGAAAAATACCAATGAATAGTCCATTTTTATCATTTTCGCGCGCTGAATCCAAATCCGCTGTCCGATTTGCCAAATTCTAACTCTAAAAATTGCCGAAGGCATCTGGAAAGGTGTTCCTTGGTCCAAACTTCACGCTGAGTCCATTTTTAATATCCGCTTCACGCGAAACTACTTCTAAACATCCAACGGGGTCCTCCAATCACTCACGTGATCCATTTTAAGCCCGAAGTCCAACACTTATGTCCAATTTGTGCACAACACCTCCAACACACCCCGTAGGCCTCCAGAAGCCACCCAACGCACTGCAACAGCTCTGCGGAGATCCAGGTCATCACAGAGGCAGGGTGGACAGTTGACAGCAGATGAGCTGTGGGACATCATCGATTGATTGAGCCAGTTTTGGCAGATGAACCACCCCGATTCGTAAGGATTGAGTTGGAGCCCGTTGAGGCAGAATCGTGGTTGGTGGTGATGGAGAGTTTACTTGAGAGCCTCCTTGTGCCATAGAGTTTATGCAGTTTCTGAACTGCGTGCTCCATGTTTAGAGGGACGAGGCGCATAGGGTATGTGTGTCTGGGAGTGGATTGCGCCAGAATATCTTTCAGCCTATTCGGTCCCTTCGTTACAGATTTTGGATGCCTCGATGGAGTAGGCGTTGTATATGGAGCGTGGCGCTGCAGTTCCTTTGGATAGGGATCTGCTGCCAGAGGTGAGTTCTGGATAGAGGCGCTTGGCGCCGGGTGATGGAGGACAGATCAACCGGCAGAGGAATTCCCGATTTCTTCTCTAGGGTAGTGGATATCTGAGACGCCAGAGATCGGGTGGACCCCGATGGCAGCTTCAGCATCGGTATCAGCAGCAGCGGTAGCATGGATTTGTTATCTGCTGAGGGCCGCATTCGTCACCCCAGTGTGGGCAGAGGCAGAGGTCGTGCTCCCTATGTGGTTAATCAAGATATGTTCTGGCAAACTGAGCGACGACCACCTGCATTGAGCGGATGAGTATGTGCCGCCTGGTTGGAGGGCACCATGGCGATGGATCGGGTTGTCGCAGGTGTGATTTCATCACGGCAGTCGGAGTTAGAGCATTTTGCATCCGTGCATGGACTAGAGGCAGAGTCGTTACCACGTGCACTAGAGGTACAGGTTACTGTTGGTGTCGTGCATGTGGAGGAGGCTTGTGGATTATGTCTAGTACAGTTGACGCCGCGAGTTATACCGGCAGACTTTTGGTATTTGTGTCAGTTCGGTGTTTTGACCCAGTGCTTGGGATTGGTTGGCACAGTACCACATGATGTTTGACTGCAGAGAGAGAGGGTTATGACCTTCTGCGAGGCAGACAAGAGGAGACTTGTTTGTAGAGACAGTTAGAGCACACAGGTTACAGCGACAGTGTGAGAGGTGCTTACGGCGGCACTGGGACTCAAGGATATCCCTGTTGCCCGTGAGATCCCGGGTGTGAGTCCACCTGAGCTGATGATGATGCCGCCGGTTAGGGAGATAGAGATCGAGATTGACGTGGTTTTGGGAACCGCGCCAACCTCGACAGCACCTCATTGGATATCGCCAGTAGAGCTGAGAGAGCTGATGGCGCAGTCGCAGGATCTGATGGATTGAGGGGTCTGTTTGACCTAGTGCCACGCCGTTGATACACGGTGGTGATGCCACGTCGTTGATACACGACTTTAAGGGTCCTTTTATGGTTTGAGTGTAGACAGGTCCGGGTTGTATTTAGGACCTTTTGATGGAGTTATACTCCGACAGTGGTTTGGTTATGATGCATGTATCTAATTGGGATCATACAGCTGAGTACTTTGCCAAGACGGCGTTCAGGACACGGTAGGGGCATTATGAGCTCATGGTGAGGCCAAGTGGTTTGACTAATGCCCTGCTGATCTTACGATTTGAGGAATTGTGTGTTCCAGCTGTACTTTGACGGATGGGTAGCGGTATTCTCCAGGGGTATTTAGATTTACTCCCTTTGTGACTTGGAGTATGAGGAGCACTTATGGATGTGCTACAATGCCTGTGTGGAAGAAGCTGTATGCCAATTGTTGAGGTGCAACTTTTAGCTTCGGGAACATACCTTCTTGGGCCACATTATTCTAGCCGTAGGAGCGGCGGTGGAAATCCGGCCAAAATGGATGCTATTCGCGATCGGCCGTGATCGACATTGATTGTCGAGGGAAGAACTTCTTGGACTAGGCAGTGCCAGCAGAGCTTGACGAATAGATGTTGAGACTGATACCAGCGCCGATGTTAGCATTGCCAGCGGTGGGATATGGATTTGCGGGTTATAGTGATGCCTCCCATAGTGGCTGTGGAGTTACCATTGGGTTATTGTTGGACATCCAGGATCACCCCGACAGGTCCACTGTAGTGGCGGATACCTTGAGCAGGAAAGTTGTCTGGGGTTGAGTTTGATGATTCCACAGTTGGCGTCTTGTAGAGTTGTGGAGGCAAACAGGGCTTGAGGTTGTGTCCCTGGGGGTCCCTTTTGATGGTAGACTGCGGCTGAGCAGTCCACCTAGATGGTTAGGATCCGGGAGTAACCGATTGAGGACCCCACCTGGTTAGGGCTCCTTTCCTTATTGGATGATCGTGGGTGTAACGCCCCGCGGTCGAAACTGCGACCCGGGCTCGCCAACAGATCCGCCATCTGTACGGAAACCCCCGCACAGAAGAAGCGTCTATCCTGCAAGTCAGATCTATAGCTAAACATGTATCATAGCCGAAATAAAACTAGTAGCTACAGAATCACAGCTGAACATCTGAATATACAAAATCCTCAATACATAGTCCCTACCGCTATGTAAATAAATACAAATCTCTCAGACATGTCCAGTACAAAAGAGGAATCATAAAAAATACAGGGTACATCAACCACTGACTCTCAAATAAAATGGTAAGGAGCTACTCGGCCACGTCCTCACCTCGAACGGCTGTCTCCGCGCGAACCAAGCCGAAACAGCAACCTCAGGAAACCTATCACCGCAGCGGGTGTGAGAACTACTGCAGAAGGTAGTTCCCAGTGGGTACCGTCACCAATACCCACGGTATGCCCACTAAGTCTACTGGAGGCAAAACAATAGGTATGCAGATAGATAGATAATAGGTAAGCTGAATGAAACTACAGCTAATATGTCACAAATACCATGCTCAAAGGAAACACTCATCTAAGAACATGCTAGATAATAGGTATGCAAATGCTACTCTGCCTCGAGTATCATGCTCAAAAGAAAAACCCATCTAAGAACATGCTATGGATCCATCTACTGCTACTATGCCTCGAGTATCATGCTCAAAAGAAACACCCATCTAAGAACATGCTATGGATCCATCTACTGCTACTATGCCGCGAGTATCATGCTCAAAAGAAACACCCATCTAAGAACATGCTATGGATCCACTTGCTCACGAAGAGCTCACAATACTCAAATCTCAAAGACTGCCAAAACTGGCTCAGTCAAGCCTGCGCCTCCCTACTACTCCAACGTAGGGTGTCCGATCGCCCCTACTACTCCAACGTAGGGTGCCCGAACGGACTATCACAATATCACGCAAAGTAGCCTCATCAGGCGCATCATCATCATCATCATCATCATCGTCATCGCATCCGGAGCGGCAACTCGAGGGTAGCGACCCCACCGAGTATCAAGCGTGTCTCATCTGGCTCAATAAGCGGCACATGCAGGCTAAAATCCACGATCAAAAAGATCGGAAACTCAAACGCCAAATGATCATAACTCGGTCGGAAAACACTCCACAACTCAATCTGGAAATGCCCAACTCAACACACAATCAGTCGGAGAACCCTCTACGACCCGATCTGATAAAACCCAAATAACAAATAGCTACGTCGGGGAACCTTCCCCGACTCAATCTGATAATTCATAACTCAATGGCTAAGTAGGAAAACTCTCCGCGACTCAATCTGCCAAAGCCCAAACTCTCATAGCTAAGTCGGAAAACTCTCCACGACTCAATCTGCTAAGGCAGTACTCATGATCTAGAGTAAACCAATCAACACAACAAGGGAATCAATCCTCAATCTCTCGCATGGGAGGCCCGGAAATTCTGAAAGACTGCTACCTACAACCCTGATCACACAAGAGCAGGCTGCAGGCACAGCCGCCCATAGCTTCCGCCCCCGAAGTGGAACAATGATCTAACTCTCATGACACTAGAAACTCATCTCACAGAGCTCTAAAAATCCTCTCGGCTCCCAGGCACGAGGATACATGCATCCTGAACCTATCCCACCCCCTCTGGCCGTTCGCAATAATTAAAAACCATTTATAAAATTAGTTTTCCTTAAAACCAGCTTGGTGATTTTAAAAACGGTTCAGATGCTATTCTAATGGCAACTAACCATACAGTCTAGTGTCAAGTCATCTCTAGATCAAGCTAAAAATGTCTGGGGCTCATGATTGTCTTTCTACAATTCTCTAGGCAACTATCAGATTTACCAGCAATAATAAACAGGTATGCTAGACATGCTAAACATACATACAATAGCATTAGAAGGCATTCCATACATCTTGAAGAATTTCCAACCCACCTGGATCGCTTTCCATAGGCAACGCTGAAATCGGCGAAGCGCGGACCCGCTCACTATCAAATTTCGCCGAAAACTGCACCTCGGCTCCTCGCCGCGCGCACCACTACCATGTATCCAGAAAAATCCCGAAAGCTCACAGCACACTCCAAAGACCTCTAGGATGCTTCAACAGTGCTCGGTCAACTCCGCGATCACACAAAAATCCAGACTGCCGGCCCACCTGCGCACACTGCCGCGGCTCAGCACAGTGCACAAGGCCCTCGCGCACACTCCTAGTGGCACGGGCAGCACTCTGCTGCTCTCCTCATCACAGGGAAGAAACAAACACAGAAAAATTCCACTCAATCTCAAAAATTCATTCCCTGTCCAAAACCGAAAATCTGCGGAAAATCCAAAAATCCGACAACTCGGAAACGCACAGTACTAACCTCTACTGGCTGTCCGCACGCGCGCGAGCTCCATCCGAGCTCTCCTCAAATCGGTCACGCTCTCCAACGCGTTCACAATCGGTATCCGAAGCTTGGCGCGAAGAACACTCCACCAAAAATCCACAGCCACTCCCTCTCTAACTCACTCTCTCAATCCTTCTCTTCCTTCTCTTCTTCTCTTCCTCTCATTCTTTCTCTCTTTCATTTCTTTCTCTAGTTCCAGCAGCGAAGAGAGGAGGAGGAGGGGTCACCTTTTAAAGGGAAGAGGGAGTTAATGCGGTGCAGGGGGGGTAGGTGGGAAGTGAAAATACTCTTTTACCCTCGAATTCCAAATTCTGGAAGCTGAGCATCGGTACACGGGTCCCCGTACCGGTACCTAAACTCAAAAATCTCAAACCGAGAACCAACTCTGCTGTATCCACTATTGAGTACCGGTACCCTCCTCAGCGTACCGGTACCCAAGCCAAAATCCTCATTGAGTACCGGTACCCTCACTTGCGTTCCGGTTCTCAAGCCAAAACAACACTGGCATACCGATACCCACTACCCAGTACCGGTACCCAGGGACTTAGAAAATTTTTGAAATTTTTCCCCAAACCGAAGTCCCTCGATTTTTCTCCAAAGCAATTGGTTCCAGTACCAAACATTGCGTTCCGGTACGCAATGCGCCAAAAATGCTGAACCAAACTGGGGCTCTCCAATTCGACGACGATAACTCACTTTTCCATCTAAAGGCTTCCGCGTCGATCCGGTACATCCCGAACTCCACTGTAAACCTAAAATACACATGTCCCAAATATTTTTCAATTTTTCTGCGCACCACTGCGGAGTCGGTACTCTATCCAATCCAATACTCTACATGCGCGCAATGCCCTAAAAATGCCGATTCAAGCTGGGGCTTCCGCGTCGATCCGAAACAATCCGGACTCATCTGTAAACACAAATAGAACACGCCCAAAGCGATTTCTCCGCACCACGCCATCTTGCGAGGTCGGTGCACTATACGAAGTCCCGGTACTCTACACTCTCCCCTCCTTAAAAGGATTTCGTCCTCGAAACCAGAAATAAATCCATAACTAAGGAGGGTATCTCAATCAATTGGGGATAGGAGATCTTCAACTCATCCTCAGGCTCTTAAGTGGCCTTTCTCTTATCATGATGGCTCAACTGGACCTTCACCAAAGGTATCACCCGACTGCATTGTCACGCCCCGGGGTCGAAACCGCGACCCGGGCTCGTCAACAGATCCGCCACCTATGCCAAAGCCCGCATAGGCGAAGCATCCTACCTGCAAGAAAAGTACTACAGCTAACAGATATCAGAGCTATACGATAAAACTGCTGTAAAAATGGAATCAACCACTGTACAACTGGAAATAATGCAACAATGTCCACCTCCCAAAAATGATAATCGTACAATATCCTCAGATACAAAACTCATAGCTCAACCGGGAGGTATCTCCAATAAATACATCAGTGTACAGGCTCTCAATACATATCATCCTCACTACAAGAGTCACTCAAAAGAGGAAATAAAATAACTAAACTAATGAAGATCTCCTCTGAAGGGGGTACCGCTACTCTCCAACGACGGGTAGGGATCTAGCTCGCGACTCCCTCGCCTCGAACAACAACCGCAGAATCAGCAACACCCGCTAAGACTCTGCAAAACAAAGGAGATGAAGGAAAAAGGAGGGGAAAAACCCCCAAAGGGTGAGAGAACTACACCAAAAAGGGAGTTCTCAGTGGGTACCACCGCCAGGCCCGACGGTCTGCCCACCAAGTCCTGAAGAGACAAAAACTAACCAAAGCCGTAAAGACAGAAATAAGGAAGCTGGAGCCTCTCAACAGCTATCATGCCTCTATCTAAATGCCCAAATGGGGAAAACCAAAGAATGGTATGCAACCACTAGCACATGAAGTGCACAATCGACCCAATCGATAGACCAGTAATCACTGGCACTGCCTGCTATGCCTGCCTTGCCTGCTATGCCTGCCATGCCTGCTATGCCTGCCATGCCTGCCATGCCTGCCATTCCTGCCATGCCTGCTATGCCTACTATGACTGCCATGCCTACTATGCCTGCCATGCCTGCCATGCCTGCCATGCCTGCTATGCCTACTATGCCTGACATGCCTACTATGCCTGCCATGCATGCCATGCCTGCCATGCATGCCATGCCTGCCATGCATGCCATGCCTGCCATGCCTACTATGCCCGCTATGCCTGCCATGCCTACTATGCCTGCTGTCGAACTCAAGAACTCATCTGCGGGAATACTGACCTACTACTGACCGGTACGGTCGCATCCCAAAATAGGTGGCAGACCGACTACTGACCGGCACGGTCGCACACTAAATAAGTGGCAGACCGGCTCCTGACCGGCCCAGTCGCACACTAAATAAGTGACAGACCGGCTCCTGACCGGCACGGTCGCACACTAAATAAGTGACAGACCGGTTCCTGACCAGCACGGTCGCACACTAAATGAATGACAGACCGGCTCCTGACCGGCACGGTCGCACACTACATGAATGACAGATCGGCTCCTGACCGGCACGGTCGCACACTAAATAAGTAGGAAACTCCGCCCACTAGAGAAATCTGATAACCAATCTGGTGCATAAATAAATGTCCGGTCAACCGCCCAATATCCGCGGTTGCCGCAATACCCTGCCGTCTGTAATCCAGCACAACCCGTCCCTGACACCAATGTCCTGGCTACACTACCCCAGACCCCTGCTCGCCCCCGAGCAACATAGACCGCCTGACTAACAAAGGAGGAGAAAAGGGAAAAGCGTGGTTTCTCCTAAGTCAAGTTTCAATAAGTAGTGCAGCAGTAAAAGGTGGCCTAACTACATGTCCATGCAAGCATGCTTTTGTCCGCAGAAGCGATAAAAGAGGGTGAAACATATAATAGCAAAGCATGCTAAAATGTTCCTACTATGCTGTACCAATCTCACACAAGTAGGCTAATGAATAAACCTGTACAATAACCACATGATCTAGGACATTCTTCAAGCTTTTTCTCTCGATGTTAAATATGGGTTGTACATTAAACATGCATGCTATCAGTCATGGAGGGGTGACATTCCCACAAGTGCACTTACATTCCCCATAATATAATAACCTTATACAGTGACCAAATTAAGCATACCCACCTGAAATGCTCAATCCAAGGCAAACCTGGGGTCGGTGAAGAGCGTGGCCACTTGCACGCACAATCCGCTGAACCCGTATCCACGGTACATGTCGCGCAAACCTCGGCTCCTAGCAGTGTTCCAAAAACACTCGCGAACCCTCCTGGGTACAACAAAAGGTCCAAAGTTACACTTTATGCTAAAATATCCAAGTATACAACATCTGCTGAAACCAGCCCCGAAGATGTGCAATTTTCACCTGCATAACGGCCTTTGAAAAATCCACCAAAAATACGGACACGATCGTCGCGTCGAGCCCTTCGAAACGAGTACCTGCACGTCAAAATCTGAGTCCCGGTGGCCGAGTTACAACTTCCACAACGCGGTGAGCGCGAAAGTCCACAACAAACACAACTTTAATACTCTGCACAGTAAAGGGGAAAGAAGTATACCTTCGGGAGAATCTCAGAAAATTCCCCGAAAACACGATTGTAATCCTTGCGACGCGTAGATCCAAAGAGTGTAAAGGCGCGCCTCAATCCGAGCTCGTACAACAAGTTGCACGCAAAACGGTGCACACTTTACGAGTCCGCGCGCAAAACGATACGCGGCCACCAAACCTGCACGCAAAATAATGTACGCCATTAAAACCCGCACGCAAAACGGTGCGCGCCAACACGACCTGCACACGAAACGGTGCACGTACCTCGAATCTGCACGCAAAACGGAGCATGCTTCTCCTAAGGTTGCACGCAAAATGAGGCACGTCGAAAATGCCAGCAACAGTCCGCGCAGTAAAACGGCACAGTAAAACATGATCCCTAACACGCATGAGGGTGTGGGGTCAAATCCAAAATCAAAAAGGAAAACACAAAACTGTGCCAAAAATATCGCAAAACAACAAACGGGACCTACCTCGACCCGTAGCGCCGTCCAACGCGTCAATCCGACTCCTCGGAACACCTTGTGCGCACCACGGGGTCCACGGCGCGCTCGTGCGCCCTCGAAAACCCCGCCCCGAATCGCCCTCACCCTCTCCTGGTACGCTCGGGCGAAGCCAAAAAGGGAAAAAGGAGGAAAAAGGGGCCTTTCGGGCCCTTATAGGCCGAAAAACAACTTTCGGGCGCACCTTTCGGGCGCCCGAAAAGTTCCGGGCGGCTACAGTAACCGCCCCAGCCGCGGTCCACGCGCCCGCGCCGCGCCAGCGAGGCACCACCTCACCATCGCTCGGCCAACTAGAGGACGACACGTGTCCCTGGACCCGTGCACCGCGACCACCGACCAGAGGCAGCCAATCAGAGGCTGCCACGTGGACCGCACTAGCGCCCCGCGCTGACGCCGGCCACAGTGTCGCGTCGCGTCGCGCGTCGCGTCGCGCTGACCCGCGTCTGGGAGGCCGACACGTGGCCTGCCCCCGCTGACGCCGCGCCAGGGCCCGCGCGCCTTCCCCGCGCGGGTCTGCGCCTCTGCCAGGCGCGCTTCCTGAGGCGGTCCCCCGCCTGCAGCGTGGTCCCGGTGGACTGCACCGACCAACCAGCAACCGCCACGCGTCCTGCCATCCGGTGCACGCCGGCCCCGTGGACCGCGCGCCTGCACGCGCACGGCACGCTGCCCGCGCTAGCCCGCCGCCGCGGCTGTGCCTGCCCGAGCCCGCGCCGCCGTCGCCGGCGCTGCCCCAGCCGCCGGAATAGTGATCCTTTGCTTCGAAAATCGTGCGCGTCATCCGGGCTCCGAAAAAAGCAAGTGAATTGTCCATTTTCACCGTTTTCGCGTGCTGAATCCAAATCCGCTGTCCGATTTGCCAAATTCTAATTCCAAAATTCGCCGAATGCATCCAGACAAGTGTTTTTACCCCAAATTTCGCGCTGAGTCCAATCTTGACATCTGTTCCGCGCGAGAACACTTCTAACCACTCAATGGGGTCCTCCGATCACTCACGTGATCCATTTTAAGCCCGAAGACCAACACTTGTGTCCAAATTGTGCACAATCACCACCGACACACCACGTAGGCCTGCAGAAGCAACCCAACGCACTACAACAGCTCTGCGGAGATCCAGGTCTTCACATCCTCCCCCACTAAAAGAAAGTTTCGTCCTCGAAACTAGCTCGATTCTACCAGGAGTCACAAACACCAAGGGTAAGTACTCATCATCACTGTCTCTAGCTTCCCAAGTCACCTCTTACTCCCCGTGATTACTCCTCAACAACAACAACAACAGCCAGTACGGCATAGCCCGATTGCGCAACCTCTAATCTCACGAGCCAGAATTCGCAACGGGCGTCCCTCGTACTCCAAACATTCCTAGATCTCAAATGGGGCGAGTCAATCAAGGTCGAGGGATCCAAAAACATAACCTTCCTGAGCTGAGACAAGAAACACATCAGGGGTTCCATCAAAAGTTGGGGGAAACAAGATAACCGCCAGTGTAACACGCACCAAACCACAACCTGTGTCAACTCAACCAAGGAAACCCGAAGCACACCCACACGATTAAACAATAAGGAAAAAGAGTCCTAACAAGGAGGGGTCCTCACTCGGTCACTCCCGAATCTTGACCATCTGAGCGAACTACTCAGCCGCGGTCTATCATCCAAAGGAACCCTCAGTGATACAACCACAAGCCATGTTTACCTTAACAGTCCACACAGCGCCAGCTGTGGAATCATCAAACTCAACCCCAGACAGCTTCCTGCTCCAGGTATCCGCCATCACAGTGGCCCTGTCGGGGTAATCCAAAATGCTCAACAATAACCCAATGGTAATTCCACAGTCGCTTTAGGAGGCATCACTAAAACACGCAGATCTCTCTCCCAACACTGGAAATACTAGCATTGGCGCTGGTAGCAATCGCATCATCCGATTGCCAAGCTTTCCTGGCACTACCCAGTCCAAGAAACTCCTCACCTCGACAATAATTGTCGATCTCGGCCAAATCCCAAGTGATATCCATATTGGCCGAATTTCCACCGCCGCTCCTACGGCTCGAACAAAGTGACCCAAGAAGGTATGCTTCTGAAGCTACAACTTGTACCTCAATAACTTGGCATACAGCTTCATCCACACAGGCATGGTAGCACATCCACAAGTGCTCCACGTACTCCAAGTCGCTCTGGGAGTAAATCATAATATCCTTGGGGGAACACCACTCCCAATCCGTCCAAGTACAACTGGGACACACAAATTCTCAAATCTTCAAGACAACAGGGCATTAATTATTCCATTTGGCCTCACTATGATCTCATAATGCCCCTACCGTGTCCTGAATGCCATCTAGGCAAATTCCTCGGCTGTCTAATCCCAAGTAGGTACTCGCATCATACAATAACTGCCTGCATATAGCTCCATCTGAAGGTCATAGATACCACCCGGACCTGTCTACACTCAAACCATAAAAAGACCCTCACAGTCGTGTATCAACGACGTGGCATCACCACCGTGTACCAACGGCGTGGCACTAGGTCAAACAGACCCCTCGATCCATCAGATCCTGCAACTGCGCCATCAGCTCTCTCGGCTCTACCAGCGATATCCAATAAAGTGCTGTCGAGGGTGGCGCGGTTCCCCGAACCACGTCAAACGCAATCTCTATCTCCCTAACCGGCGGTATTATCTACAGCTCAGGTGAAATCACACCAGGGATCTCGTGGCAATAGAGATATCCTTGGGTCCCGATGCCGCCGTAAGCACCTCTCACACTGTCGCTATAACCTGTGTGCTCTAACTATCTCAACCATCAAATCTCCTCTCGTCTGCCTCGTAGAAGGTCAAAGTCCGCTCTTTCCGCAGCCCAACATCCTGTGGCACTGTGCCAACCAATCCCAAGCACTGGGTCAAAACACCGAACTGCCAAAATTACCAATAAGTCTGCCGATACAACTTGCGGCCTCAACTGCATTGGACATGATCCACAAGCCTCCTCCACATGCACAACACTAACAGGAACCTGTACCTCGAGTGCACGTGGTAACAGATCTTCCTCTAGTCCATGCAGGAATGCAACATGCTCTAACTCTGACTGCTGTGATGAAACCCCACCTGCGACAACTCGATCCACTACCGTGGCGCCCTCCAACCGGGCTGCACAGGTTCATCCACTCGATGCAAGTGGTTGTCGCTCAATCTGCCTGAAAATCAGGGCTATCCACATAGGGAGTACGACCTCTGTCTCTGCTCACACTGGGGCGACGAATAAGGTCCTCCGCAGATAACAAATCCACGCTACCGCTGCGCCACTCTGATATAGATGCTGATGCTGCCATCGGGGTCCACCCGATCTCTGGCATCTCAGGAATCCGTTATCCAGGAAAAAGAAATCAGAAATGCCTCTACCGGTCGATCTGTCCTCCATCACCCGGTGCCAAGCGCCAATATCCAGAACTCATCTCTGGCGGCAGATCCCTATCCAAAGGAACTGCAGTACCATGCTCCATACGCAACGCCTACACCATCGAGTTGTCACAAATCCATAACAGAGGGACCAACTAAACTGAAAGGTATCCTGGCGCAATCCACTCCCAGCCACACATGTCCTATGCGCCTCATCCCTCAAAACATGAAGCGCGCAGTTCAACGACTGCAAAAACTCTCTAGCACAGGGAGGCTCTCAAGTAGTCACTCCATTATCACCAACCACGACTCTGCCTCCAAATGCTCCAACCTCAATCTTACGAGTCGGGGTGGTTCATCTGCCAAATCCGGCTCAATAGATCGATCGTGTCCCCTCAGATCACCAACTGTCAACTATCCAGCCTGCCTCGGTGCCTCGGCACTGAACATTGGCACAGAGGGGGCTAATCACTCCATCGGTGCCACAAAATCCCCGCCCCTGAGGATATTGCAACCGGGTGGTCTCAGAAGGAAGCACTGTCGAGCTGCCTGTTGCTCCGACAACTGTGTCCTAAAACCAGCTGCTCGCTTACTCTGCCGCTGATAAGCCTCTAACAATCCTGTCATCTGGGTCCGGGGCGCTCTGACCTCAATCCGGGTATCCGGCCCAAAACCAACCGCTCAAACTCAACTACTATGACAGGATACACACGGGTCAAAACCCAGCGTCGGGGAGACACCGCTCGACCCAATCCAGCGAAAGTCTAAAGCATGTCACCCGTTCCACAGCATTATGTTGTCTGCAGCCAACATAATCACTTAGGAGAATAAACATGCCAATCACTCTTCCCGTCCCTTGGGAGAGGAAAAAACTAAATCAGGACTCTCGCTATAAATCACGACTCTCACGAAGTCAACCAAGGGTCAAACCATAAGCCTAGGGTTTCTAAGTCTACCATGACCTACAACCTAGGCTCTGATACCACCTAATCTGTCACGCCCCTGGGTCGAAACTGCGACCCGGGCTCGTCAACAGATCCGCCACCTATGCCAAAGCCCGCATAGGCGAAGCGTCCTACCTGCAAGAAAAGTACTACAGCTAACAGATATCAGAGCTATACGATAAAACTGTTGTAAAAATGGAATCAACCACTGTACAACTGGAAATAATGCAATAATGTCCACCTCCCAAAAATGATAATCGTACAATATCCTCAGATACAAAACTCATAGCTCAACCGAGAGGTATCTCCAATAAATACATTAGTGTACAGGCTCTCAATACATATCATCCTCACCACAAGAGTCACTCAAAAGAGGAAATAAAATAACTAATCTAATGAAGATCTCCTCTGAAGGGGGTACCGCTACTCTCCAACTACGGGTAGGGATCTAGCTCGCGACTCCCTCGCCTCGAATAACAACCGCAGAATCAGCAACACCCGCTAAGACCTGCAAAACAAAGGAGATGAAGGAAAAAGGAGGGGAAAACCCCCAAAGGGTGTGAGAACTACACCAAAAAGGGAGTTCTCAGTGGGTACCACCGCCATACCCGACGGTCTGCCCACCAAGTCCTCAAGAGACAAAAACTAACCAAAGCCGTAAAGACTGAAATAAGGAAGCTGGAGCCTCTCAACAGCTATCATGCCTCTATCTAAATGCCCAAACGGGGAGAACCAAAGAATGGTATGCAACCACTAGCACATGAAGTGCACAATCGACCCAATCGATAGACCAGTAATCACTGGCACTGCCTGCTATGCCTGCTATGCCTGCCATGCCTGCCATGCCTGCTATGCCTGCTATGCCTGCCATGCCAGCTATGCCTGCCATGCCTGCCATGCCTGCTATGCCTACTATGCCTGCCATGCCTGCTATGCCTGCTATGCCTACTATGCCTGCCATGCCTACTATGCCTGCCATGCCTGCCATGCCTGCCATGCCTACTATGCCTGCTATGCCTGCCATGCCTACTATGCCTGCTGTCGAACTCAAGAACTCATCTGCGGGAATACTGACCGACTACTGACCGGTACGGTCGCATCCCAAAATAGGTGACAGACCGACTACTGACCGGCACGGTCGCACACTAAATAAGTGACAGACCGGCTCCTGACCGGCACGATCGCACACTAAATAAATGACAGACCGGCTCCTGACCGGCACGGTCGCACACTAAATGAATGACAGACCGGCTCCTGACTGGCACGGTCGCACACTACATGAATGACAGACCGGCTCCTGACCGGCACGGTCGCACACTAAATAAGTAGGAAACTCCGCCCACTAGAGAAATCTGATAACCAATCTGGTGCATAAATAAATATCCGGTCAACCGCACAATATCCGCGGTTGCCGCAATACCCTGCCATCTGTAATCCAGCACAACCCGTCCCTGACACCAATGTCCTGGCTACACTACCCCAGACCCCTGCTCGCCCCCGAGCAACATAGACCGCTTGACTAACAAAGGAGGAGAAAAAGGGAAAGCATGGTTTCTCCTAAGTCAAGTTTCAATAAGTAGTGCAGCAGTAAAAGATGGCCTAACTACATGTCCACGCAAGCATGCTTTTGTCCGCAGAAGCGATAAAAGAGGGTGAAACATATAATAGCAAAGCATGCTAAAATGTTCCTACTATGCTGTACCAATCTCACACAAGTAGGCTAATGAATAAACCTGTACAATAGCCACATGATCTATGCCACTCTTCAAGCATTTTCTCTCGATGCTAAATATGGGTTGTACATTAAACATGCATGCTATCAGTCATGGAGGGGTGACATTCCCACAAGTGCACTTACATTCCCCATAATATAAAAACCATATACAGTTACCAAATTAAGCCTACCCACCTGAAATGCTCAATTCAAGGCAAACCTGGGGTCGGTGAAGAGCGTGGCCACTTGCACGCACAATCCGCTGAACCGGTATCCACGGTACATGTCGCGCAAACCTCGGCTCCTATCAGTGTTCCAAAAACACTCGCGAACCCTCCTGGGTACAACAAAAGGTCCAAAGTTACACTTTATGCTAAAATATCCAAGTATACACCATCTGCTGAAACCAGCCCCGAAGATGTGCAATTTTAACCTACAGAACGCCCTCTGAAAAATCCACCAAAAATACGGACGCGATCGTCGCGTCGAGCCCTTCGAAACGAGTACCTGCACGTCAAAATCTGAGTCCCGATGGCCGAGTTACAAATTCCACAACGCGGTGAGCGCGAAAGTCCACAACAAACACAACTGTAATGCTCTGCACAGTAAAGGGGAAAGAAGTATACCTTTGGGCGAATCTCAGAAAATTCCCTGAAAACACGACTGTAATCCTTGCGGCGCGTAGATCCAAAAAGTGTAAAGGCGCGCCTCAATCCGAGCTCGTACAACAAGTTGCACGCAAAACGGTGCACACTTTACGAGTCCGCGCGCAAAACGATGCGCGGCCACCAAACCTGCACGCAAAACGATGTACGCCATTAAAACACGCACGCAAAACAGTGCGCGCCAACACGACCTACACGCGAAACGGTGCACGTACCTCGAATCTGCACGCAAAACGGAGCATGCTTCTCCTAAGGTTGCACGCAAAACGAGGCGCATCAAAAATGCCAGCAACAGTCCGCGCAGTAAAACGGCACAGTAAAACACGGTCCCTAACACGCATGAGGGCATGGGGTCAAATCCAAAATCAAAAAGGAAAACTCAAAACTGTGCCAAAAATACCGCATATCAACAAACGGGACCTACCTCGACCCGTAGCGCCGTCCAACGCGTCAATCCGACTCCTTGGAACACCTTGTACGCTCCACGGGGTCCACGGCGCACTCGTGCGCCCTCGAAAACCCCGCCCCGAATCGCCCTCTCCCTCTCCTGGTACGCTCGGGCGAAGCCAAAAAGGGAAAAAGGAGGAAAAAGGGGCCTTTCGGGCCCTTATAGGCCGAAAAACAACTTTCGGGCACACCTTTCGGGCACCCGAAAAGTTCCGGGCGCACCTTTTGGGCGCCCGAAAAGTTCCGGGCGGCTACAGTAACCGCCCCAGCCGCGGTCCACGCGCCCGCGCCGCGCCAGCGAGGCGCCACCTCACCATCGCTCGGCCAACCAGAGGACGACACGTGTCCCTGGACCCGTGCACCGTGACCACCGACCAGTGGCAGCCAATCAGAGGCTGCCACATGGACCGCATTAGCGCCCCGCGCTGACGCCGGCCATAGTGTCGCGTCGCGTCGCGCCGACCCGCGTATGGGTGGCCGACACGTGGCCTGCCCCCACTGACGCCGTGCCAGGGCCCACGCGCCTTCCCCGTGCGGGTCTGCGCCACTGCCAGGCGCTCTTCCCGAGGCGGTCCCCCGCCTGCACCGTGGTCCCGGTGCACTGCACCGACCAACCACCAACCGCCACGCGTCCTGCCATCCGGTGCACGCCGGCCCCGTGGACCGCGCTCTTGCCCGCGCGCCCGCGCGCCTTCCCGCGCACCGCACTCTGCCCGCGCTTGCCCGCCGCCGCGCCTGTGCCTGCCAGAGCCCGCGCCGCCGTCGCCGGCGCTGCCCCAGCTGCCGGAACAGTGATCCCTTGCCTCGAAAATCGTGCGTGTCATCCGGGCTCCGAAAAAAGCAAGTGAATAGTCTATTTTCACCGTTTTCGCGCGCTGAATCCAAATCCGCTGTCCGATTTGCCAAATTCTAATTCCAAAATTCGCCGCATCCATCCAGACAAGTGTTTTACCCTAAATTTTGCGCTGGGTCCAATCTTGACATCTGTTCCGCGCGAGAACACTTCTAACCACTCAATGGGGTCCTCCGATCACTCACGTGATCCATTTTAAGCCCGAAGTCCAACACTTGTGTCCAAATTGTGCTCAATCACCACCGACACACCACGTAGGCCTCCAGAAGCCACCCAACGCACTGCAACAGCTCTGCGGAGATCCAGGTCTTCACATGCATAATTCTTCTTATGAGGACCCGAATCCCCACCTAAGAGATTTCTTTCGGATTAGTGGCCTTTGGGAGTGTTTGTGCGCGTGTCGGGCCCAAGAAATGGATTTGTGGTGCAATTTGGGATTTAGTTGCATCACTAGAGGCCTGCGTGGTGTGTCGGCGTGTTTGCGCGCAATTTGGACACAAGTGTTGGACTTTGGGCTTAAAAGGAGATCCCGTGGGAAATTGGAGGACCCGTCGAGTGTTTAGATGTGATTTCGCGCGACACAGATGTCAAATTCGGACTCCGGGCGAAGTTTGGATAAAAGATCACCTCTCCGGTTGCCTTCGGGAATTTTTAGAGTTGGAATTTCGCAAATCGGACTTCAGAATTGGACCCGGCGCAGAAATCGGATCAAGTTGGCTATCCGAGGGCATTCGGCGAATTTTCGGTTGAGAATTTGGCGAAATGGATATCGTTTTTGGATTCAGCACACGAAATCGTTGAGAATGGACTATTTATTTGTTTGATTTGGAGCTCGGCTGAAGTGCGTGTTTTTCGAGACGACGCGGCACGAATCCCGAGGCGTGACGGTGCGGCACGGATCCCGAGGCGGCTCGAGGGCGCGGCGCGCTGCGCAATGCGCGCAGCTGGCGCGCGTTGGGAATGCGCGCCTGTGCGGGTCAGCGCAGGGGCCGCCACGTGGCGGCCCCCCGTTGGCGCCCGCGCGGGCGGGAGGGGGCGCGCGCCCGTGTGGCACGCGTGGTGTCCCGCGCCTGCGCATGGCAATGTGTCACGCGCTCGTGTGGCGCGCAGCCTGCGCGCCCGCGTGGCGCGATTGGGTGCGCGCCACGTGGCGGCCGGGCAAGTGCGTGGACCCGGTGCACGCGCCCCGCCCTGGTGGACCATGAGCGGTGGCCCCCCATTGGCCGGTGCACCGTGGACCGATGCACCGTGGACCATCCCCTTTCTCCTCCTCCTATTCTTCTTCTTCTTCTTCTTTCTCTCCCGCTCGCCATTCCTCCTCTTCTTTTCTTTCTTCTTCAACCGTGCGAGAGGGAGAGTGAGGGAGGAGATGGTGGGAAGTGCGGCGTGGCGTTGTGGGCCTCGTGGAGCGCGCGAGATTTTTTCCAACGGAGCAGTTGGACGGCGCGACGCGTCGAGGTAGGACCCGCACTTGTTTTTGCGGTATTTTGGCACAGTTTTAGAGCGATCTTTTCGACAGTGAATTGACCCTCTTGCTCTTATCTGTGTTAGGGACCGTGTTTTACTGCACCGTTTTGCGTGCGGTCCCCGACGGCGTGCTCCGTTTTACGTGCGGACTCCGTTTTGCGTGCGGATTCTGGCACCGTGCTCCGTTTTGCGTGCGGTCCCCGACGCCGTGCACCGTTTTGCGTGCGAACTCTGTTTTGCGTGCGGACTCTGGCATCGTGCACCGTTTTGCGTGCGGTCCGCGACGGCGTGCTCCGTTTTGCATGCAGACTCCGTTTTGCGTGCGAATTCTGGCACCGTGCTCCGTTTTGTGTGCGGACTCCGGCACCGTGCACCGTTTTGCGTGCGGACTCCGTTTCGCATGCGGACTCCGGCACCGTGCACCGTTTTGCGTGCGGATTCTGGCATCGTGCTCCGTTTTGCGTACGGACTCCAGCGGCAGGCATCGTTTTGCGTGCGGATCGCGTGGAGGCCAATTGCAAGTGTCTACGAGCAATTGGTGGCAAATCGAGGTGGGTGGCCTTATCTCCAAGTTTTATGGACTGTACAGTAATTCTACTGATGTAGGACTATGCATGATAGCTTATTTTCTTGTGTAGCATGCTAGATTATAGGAATTGTTATTCCTTTTATCATCTATTAATATAGTTATTTTGGAACTTGACCTAGCACCCCCGTCATATGTTGCATGTGTAACCAGACCAGTAGAAAACCCTCACTTGGGCTAGGTTTATTTATGTTTAGACACCCACACTGTTTTTCTATTCCTGGACATAGTGTTATCCTCGCCCGGGTAGTGGCCCGAGAGGTCAGGACTTTCTTTTAGTGTGGATTGCTTTTGCACTCGTGCTTGGGAGCAGAGTGGAGTCTGGTAGTTGTAGTGGGTTGCTTATCTGTGCCGGGAGCCGTTTGGGTAAACTGTAGTCCCGGGAGGTCTTGTATCCCTGTTGTACTGTCGTGGGAGGGAGCCGTTGAGCAGACGGTAGTCCCGGGCCGTCGAGTATCTTCCGGTCAGTGTTGTTGGGAACCGTTGTGGTTGACGGTAGTCCCAGGTCGTTGAGTGTTGTCCGACCAGTATTGTTAGCCTGAGTTGTGGGTCGTTCCTGGCTGTGGAGTACCTCCAGCCAGTGTGCTTTGTGCTGCGAGCTGTTGGAGAGGCTAGTGTCTCGTGTTTCGTGTGAGCTGATCAGCTAAGTCGTCGGGAGTGCTCCGACTGTTATGCGAGATATTTGGGGGATCTTGAGTCCTACCGTTCTGAGAGTGAGCGTGGATCTTGACTATAGCCTGCTTATGCCAATGTTTGATACTCTATGCCGCGCCGTTTTCCTCAGTTGGAGTTGCGTCCCTGAGATGCCGCTGTGGATACGATGGTTGGCCTGTTGAGGCAGTTTTCCGCAGTGGATGCAACGATGGGCCTGTTGAGGCAGTTTTGCGTGAGGGGTGAGTTAGTCGGATAGGACGCCCCACGTAAATCCCGTCCTCATGTGGATGTGTGGTAGTGGGCAGGTGCGTTCCTAGTCGACAAGCGCAGGCTTGACTGGACCCTATGAGGCAGTCAGTTCGATTGGGTCGATTGAGCACCTTGGGTGCGAGTGGTCACTTTTACTTTCATCTGTTCCACTTTTTGAGCATCTAGATAGAGGCATGGTAGCTGTAGAGTAGCTCCAGCTTTTCTTGTTCAGATTTCATTGCACTGTTATCTTTTGCCTCTAGTAGACTTAGTGGGCAGACCGTTGGGCTTGTTGACGGCACCCACTGAGAACTACTGTGGGAAGTAGTTCTCACACCCGTCGTGGTGTCTTTTTCCCCAGGAACTTCTTCTCCTGTTCCTGTTGCTCCAGTTGCTGATCCTTCTGACCGAGGCGAGGGAGTCGCGAGCTAGTTCCCTACCCGTCGTTGGAGTGTAGCGGTACCCCTTCAGAGGAGAGCTTCAGTAGATTAGTTTACTTCTTTTTCCTTTGTTGAGAGACCTTTGTTGTGAGGTATAGAGTTGTACTTTATTTTACAGTTTGAGAGACTGATGTAGTGAGGATATTTTTGTAGTGAGAGCTTGTACACCGATGTATTTTATTGGAGATATCTCCCTTTTGAGTTTTGTATCAGAGGACTTTTTATACGATCGTATTTGGGAGATGGATATTGTATTTATTTTCAGCTCTGATATCTGTATACTGTAGTTGATTCTTTTTGCAGGTTAGACGCTTCGTCTGTACGGCAGTTTCCGTACAGATGGCGAATCTGTTAGCGAGCCCGGGTCGCAGTTTCGACCCCGGGGCGTGACACTTCTGCCTCACCAGCAAGGATTTGCATCGGTCGCTCCTAATAGCTCAAATCCTCGTCCAACCCAAAGAAGTGGAATCCAAAATATGCAATGGGTCAAATATAATTTTCTAGCGAGATAAAAATATTCGCGGACCAAACTCCCCGCGTAATCTCGAATCTACATATCCCTGCGGATAGTGGCTTCCAAAAATCATGGTCTCCAAATCCAAACTCCAAGCCTCCAATTGGCATAACTCCCCCGTTGCTCCTTAGCAACCAGTATGTTCAAAGCTCCACAAATGCACTCTCACTCTCACATCCCTCCACAGGGGAAGAAATTCAACATCGGGAACATTCCCCAAATTTCCAACTCTTAATTTCCATGTTCCAAAAGTGGCATCCACTGATCGATCACCTCATTCCAAGGTTGCACTACTCGCCTAGACAAGGCGTACCTGACCATAATGTCCTCGCCGGGATAATACTATAATATCAATCATACATCCTTGATAACTCTATCCACCGGCGTTGCCTCAAACCAAACTCCTCCTGAGTAACCAAGTACTTCAGGTTCAGGGGTCGATGGATAACTCAATTATCTCTCTATCACTGGCAATCATCTACATGATGCTAATATCATCCTCTGCTTTAACTCCTCAAGTTATGCTGGCACTACTTAATCCACCACTCTGGACCTCTGTCACTATCATGGGTCTAAGCCAAACCCAAACGGCATCACTCTTCGTTGGGTCTACTGTCACTCTTGCAGCTGAAATCACATGGCCTAATAACAAAACCTTCCGAAGTCAAAATGCATACTCTCTCAACTTTGCAAACAACTTCTTCTCTCTTAGAAGTTGCAGCACTATCCTCAAGTGCTCCTCATGCTCTATGTCACCTCGGAAATAAATACAAATATCCACGACGGGTACGGCTACCAGCCCGTCCAAATACAGCTGGAATACACTATTCCTCGATACATAAAGGCGGCAGGGTATTAGTCAATCCCATTGACCTCACCGTAAACTCATAATGCCCCTGCGATGTCCCAAACACTATCTGGGCACAGCCCTCGGCCATAAGGTTCCATATATATACCTGCCTCACAAAAGAGCAACTGCCGGAATACAATCCGAACCGGTCTGTGCTCGAACCATCATAGAACCCTCACCGTTGTGTACCCACAACGTGGCATCATTGCCGTGTACCAACGGCATGGCATCACCACCGCATCCCAACGGCGTGGCATCACCACCGCATATCAACGGTGCGGAATCATACCCAAGTATCAATCTCTCGGATCCTCATTGTCGTGTTCCCACAATGTGGTACTGGGTCACACAGACCTCTCGATCCATCAGATCCCGCAATTGCGCTATCAGCTCTCTCTCTCTGTCTCACGGGTGATACTCCAAGAGGTGCTAACGAAGTCGGCGCGGTTTCCAAAACCACGTCAATCACTATCTCGATCTCAATCTCACTAAACGGCGACATCAATATCAGATCAGGTAGACTCTCACCCGGGATCACACGGGCGATAAGGATTCTTTAGTCCCAGTGCCGCCGTAGGCACCTCCTCTACAGTCGCTAGCACAGCGATACAACCACGACTCAACCTCTGTCGTGCTCTAGCTCCCTCTATGAACATACTCCTCCTGACCAGGTCCACGGAGGGCCATTGTCCTCTCTCGACAATCCATGATAACATAACATGGGGATAACCAATCCCTATCCAACCTCATATCAACATCTCGGAGCTGATGTAGGACTAACAACTCAAGGATCAATCCAAGGTCCTAACTGTACTGGGCAGGACTGGCAACACTCATCCATGTGCTATACGTGATCTGGAACCTAATCCTCACGTGCACAAGCCAACAGTCCCATCTCTGGCCCACGCGAAGCTACCCCTAATCTACTAAAACACGCACCAGCGGTGTCGGCATCAACATGCTCTAACTCTGACGACCATAAGGAAAACCACACTTGGTAAGACGCGATCCACTAACCTGGCGCCCTCTAACCGGCTGCAAAATCTCATCCACTAGATGCTGGCGGCCATCGCTCTATCTGCCTTGGCATCACGGCTCTATCAGCCTACCGGTAAATCGGATGAACCTCTTCATCCTGAAGGGGTAATGGGGGTGCCGTCACAAGCGGCAAAACCATGAGCACTACACTGGGACACTCTGCCTGAAATGTCCTGACTATCCACATGAAAAACATCGCCACTTGCTGAGGTCACACTATGGCAATGAATGCGGGCCGCCGCAAATGACTCACTCATCCTGACACTACTTGTCACGCCCCGAGTCCAAAAACTAGTGTATAATTTTTTTTTTTTTTTTTTAAATCAGAGTTGCAAAAACAACCAGGGCAATGACAGACCGCCACATATATAGAAGAGTCCCAATCCCCAATGGAATTGAGCCTTTTCTATATATGCACGGCTAGCTTGGCAACAATCATCAGAGTACTAACTACGTACAACTACAAGCAAAAGTTATAATTAACTTTACAATTATTTACATCTGAATTACAACTCTTTCCTTTAACATCAAATAATACATGAACTTTCGGCTGTCCAGGGTCAACATCTAACACGGAATCTCACCAACACGTCCCGACATCCCAGCACCCGCTCGGCCTGAAACACAGTCACCCGAGGGTGTGAGATACACCGGAGTGTATCCCAGTGGGCACGACGAGCCGAGAAATAGCAGATCGTACCTACTGGTATACAATACTAGAGGATAGTAATAATCAGGGGTTAGAATAATCAGATATATAACTGGTGCTGTAAAGAAAGCAAAACTTATAATCTGGGCACGAGCATGGTAGATAATTTTAGCAGAATTTAAAACAGGACAAACATGTATTAGGATAATCAACGCATCAAGGAGTTAGGACAATCAGCAATATAACAATGAGATATAATCAAGGCATCACATGGAATCATATATAGGTAGATAACTAGAAGCCAGATCAAAGAATCAAAGAAGCATATTAAAGCAACTTAACAACCCATGCATCAAATAGATGAAAACACAAAGACCCAATCACAAGCTACCATATTGGCCTTCACAAGACCTCAGGCAAGGCTGCCCTCTTGGCACCTCCTGGTTGACATTCCCCAAACTAGGGTCACGGGTTGCCTCAGCTAACCACTTTACCGGTAAAGTACACCGCTACGGGGGATCAGTCCGCTAGTGTACGTGAAGAACAACGGTGCGGGCGAATCATGTGCAAATGCTCAAACTGGCGGTCCACTGACCGGGTAATCGGCAACAAGCCGGGAAATCCCCACTGGGATGCAATAACCAAATCAACTGAATCTCAACTCATATGCAAGACCAAGGCAAATCTCAACTCAGCATAAGCTCAACCGAAAAACACAACTCAATCATGCAGACCAACCAAATAATACAAAACTTAAACACATATTTTTAAGAAAACTGTTTTGAAAAGTCCACACCCCGAAGAGCATTGCCCTCGTCCTATCAAACAAGAACAGACTCAGGCGACACTACGAAGCTTGGGTTTCCAAACCTCGCAGAGCAATTGCCTTTGTCCTATCAAACAAGAACAGACTCCGGCGACCCTACGAAGCTCGGTAAAAACATCAGTTAAACAAATCTATGTGCTCAGCAGTGTATCTTTCGATCGACAGGACAAACAGGCTTACTCATCAACCATGGAAATGTTCCAAGATAAGATATAAATACCAGAGGCACTAAGAATAATCATGTAAGGCAGAATAGAACTGATAACAGGCGTAGCTCAACATTCAGATGACCAAACAGGCATGGCAATATGTAGAGCAATAATATAACCACTGGAAACAACTAATCAGCAGATATGGTAAAGATCACTAAAGAAGATCATAATCAGGCATAAAGCAGGTATGACGTAGCAAATAACTGAATCAAAGGAAGGCAGGCTCAAGCATTGGTAGATCAATATAATAATCAAGCATAGGAGTGCAACTACGAAATGGCCAATCAGTCAAAGCAACTAACAGTAATATATATTGTAACCAAAGGCAGACAGGCTCAAGATAAACTAGGTACCAAAAACAGGAGTCCAACCAATACCGTACACCGAGGGCCGAAAAGATCTCGGACCGAAGTTAAACCCACCTGTATATAGGAGGAACAACGACTCCACCAGAAGGTAGACGGTCACGATAACCACAAGACGGATCACGGCTGGCTCCTGACGACTGGGCCCTACAATAATACCGGGTGACAACTCAGGATCTATCAAATCCTCAAAGTGCATAAGCGCGAATCGACCGTTTCGTCGATTTGCGCAACATTAAGCATATTTAGCTTAACAAAAACTCCAGGAACCCCACTGAAAGGTCAAAACCACTTTAGAACCTTCAGCTAGCTTTTCCACACTGCTACAATTACAGCCAGGCCCCCAGGTTTACTCGGAATGCATTTTATACACTAAATACACACTGTTTTGGCTCGTTCTCATAAACGGAGAATCATTTTTACGAGCCGTCACCTCCAGTAGGTGACAATCGACTTGCTGAACGCCGTGCTCACCAATTTGCAGCAGCACGGTGCCCGAGGAAAACTTCGGGTCATAAAAACCCTCTCTAACATAGCCCAAAATGAATTTTTGTTTCTCCGAGACTTCAAAATCCGTTTTTAACGCGAGCATCGCGTTCAGTGACCCCAAAATAGCCAGGAGTACACTGTTACAACTTTTCACACAGACCCTAATACAGTTTTTTTTATAATTTATTGCATTTAGGCTTGATTTTGATGCAACTTTGCTTCTATACCTCATATGTCAAAACTTTGTATATAAACATGCCTTTAAATATTGTAAGGACACTGGGGCTCACCATCTTGGCAGCCCATTCCTGCTGGTTCAACCAGAACCACATTCTTGCTCTCACACACGTTCACAATGCACCATACACTTGTCCACACAGATCCAGGTTGATCTGAAGTGAGCATCAAGCTCAGGGGACAATTATGAGCAACTTTGATATACAACTCGAGAGCTAATTCCCATGTTTCCTTCATTGGGGCATTTCCACAAGCACTTGGTGTGCACATTCCTTAAGCAACCACACAACACCAACCCAAGGTTGGTTCTTTGCACACACAGCACCAGAGGCTTTCAAACTTGGATCAAAATATTCCTTTAAGCTTACTGATCAATTCCCCTCAACTTGGAGCAATTAAACTCCCCCAAACCGGCCGGGCCCGAGGAAGAAGATGACCTCCTCGGCTTTGAAAATCGTGATGATCAACCCAGGACTTCTGGGCTTCATCCAAATGCACCAGCAGGTGCACCTCATCTCCCTGATGCTTTCCAAGCCCAAGCCTGGTCGACGGGAAGAGTCGGCGCCGGCGGGGCACGAAGCTCCATTTCGAGCTTTATGCCTCTAATGGCGGAATTCCACAGAGGCCATATGAGGCCCTCAGACTTGTAAGGTAGAGTTCCTGGGTCTACACGAAGCTTCCCGACCCACTCCCGGCCGTCGAAGTTGGCCGGAGCGCCGGCGGCCGCGACAAGCTCCATTTCGGGTCAACAATGGCCATCAATCTTTCCGATGCTGCATGGGCAGCATGCAAGTGCATGAATGCACTCCTTACACTCCCAGCAACACTTCTGGGCAAGTGGCCGGCGACGGGGAGGCGCGCCGGCGCCGGAGCTGCAAGCTCGGCCAAGTGCAACAAAAACCCGAAACTAGGGCATCCATTTTCTCGCAAACGGCTCAACCATAAATTCTAAGACTTTGCAGATTTATTCTTCATGTTATACAGTCTCATCACACCAATTTTGGTGCATATTGGTCAAGCGGTTTGTGAGTTCTCTTGCGGCGGAGCTCGGCTAGGTTTCCGGCGAGACCTTGCTCCCGCCGGCCAACCCAGCAGCATGGGTGCTCGGGATTGTGCATGTAGCATCCCTAGGACATGGGAAATCTACTGCTAAGGGTCTCGGGTGCTAGGAACCAGTGGTTAGGGTGCTCTCACCTTGGCCGGAGTTGGTGAAGGAGGAAGAAGCCGGTTCTCGGGTCCTTCTTCACGCGCGGCCTCGGGCAACTCCAGCAATGCTCCAGAGATGCCAAGGAACTCTTCAAGCACTTCAGATCCAATCCAGGAAGAAGTTGGTCCAACTCTCTTCCTTCTCTCTCTCTCCCGAGTTCACAAGAATGGTGTTGTGATGCCCTCGGCCAACTTACACTCAGGGTCTTAAGAGGATTAACTCTTGGGAGTTAGAAATCCCAAGAGCCTCGTGTAACCTCCCACGAGGAAGCCCAAAAGCCAATGCAAGATTTTTTTGCATGTTTACCCTCAAACCGGGTTCACACTTAACCTAGGTTATCCGAGCTCTTCTCAACCTCATTCGTGGGCCACTTAGGTCTACAGTAGCCCAGTGAACAAGGTCCCAAAGCCTTGGCCCAAGCATATTTAAGTTATTCGAAGAAAAAGCGATAATTTGGCCCTTTTCACGTATTTCGAGAAAATCTGCTCGACAAAATGCGAAATGGACTTCGCCACGACGTCCGGCTCGTCGAGAGCTTCAAGATAGGCTGTTCATTTGCTCAATTTGGTGCACAAATGAATTCTCGGGCCATTTAGCTCAATGTGTCGTAATCCGACGCACGCACTTCGATGCACCCGGATCGCCAAACGCGAAAACCGTCAGTGCCATTGCGCTCAGAACGTCGAAATTAGTTAGGATCCACTACTCATACCCCTATGTCAGGGTTTTAGACAGTGAAACGACCGTTAGTGATCAAAGGGCCATTTAAAATAAGGGTTACTATTCACAACTTAAGTTGTGGGACCCGTTTCTTCTTTGTTAATTTCTGGACAATCCGACCGTTGGATCGTCGACAAGTGAATATGAATTTTTCATGTTTCGACGAGACGGTCGCAACGGTGAACTCGTATTTTCCAGATCAGACCCCGATCAAAAGTCGACATTTCTGGGCCACTATTGACCCACTAATTGCCTATTTTTGCTATTTAAATATTTCTGAAAATTATTTAAACCTGAATTCTGGATTTTAAAATCCTGGTTACTACATCACTCACCACTTTAAGAAGTTTCGTCCCCGAAACTTAAACTTAACTAATCCACTATTAAACCTCAAAAAGGTTCGCAGAGATGACAATCAGTCACAAAGTGTCGTTAACTCTCAGGCTACTCATTTAGACCCAATCTGAATATTCCCCATTACAGGGTAAATTATTTCTCAATTCTTTCGAAAGTACGTTGTCGGCCGCCAACGTGCTTACCAAAAGAAAGGCGAAATACCATAGATCTGTCGCCAACCACTAGTTGGGGACACAACTCACATCTGAAGGTACATCACATACCTTCCTTTACAGTCTCTTTGCCGATGATATAACCTCTAAGTTCCCAACTTACTGTACCAAAACCCAGCGCTCTCACGTGACCACAAGTCATCCTAGGGTTCGTTCCTAGCCAAACCTAGACATCGTATTCCTATTGCTCTGATACCATCTAATCTGTCACGCCCCGAGTCCAAAAACTAGTGTATAATTTTTTTTTTTTTTTTTTAAATCAGAGTTGCAAAAACAACCAGGGCAATGACAGACCGCCACATATATAGAAGAGTCCCAATCCCCAATGGAATTGAGCCTTTTCTATATATGCACGGCTAGCTTGGCAACAATCATCAGAGTACTAACTACGTACAACTACAAGCAAAAGTTATAATTAACTTTACAATTATTTACATCTGAATTACAACTCTTTCCTTTAACATCAAATAATACATGAACTTTCGGCTGTCCAGGGTCAACATCTAACACGGAATCTCACCAACACGTCCCGACATCCCAGCACCCGCTCGGCCTGAAACACAGTCACCCGAGGGTGTGAGATACACCGGAGTGTATCCCAGTGGGCACGACGAGCCGAGAAATAGCAGATCGTACCTACTGGTATACAATACTAGAGGATAGTAATAATCAGGGGTTAGAATAATCAGATATATAACTGGTGCTGTAAAGAAAGCAAAACTTATAATCTGGGCACGAGCATGGTAGATAATTTTAGCAGAATTTAAAACAGGACAAACATGTATTAGGATAATCAACGCATCAAGGAGTTAGGACAATCAGCAATATAACAATGAGATATAATCAAGGCATCACATGGAATCATATATAGGTAGATAACTAGAAGCCAGATCAAAGAATCAAAGAAGCATATTAAAGCAACTTAACAACCCATGCATCAAATAGATGAAAACACAAAGACCCAATCACAAGCTACCATATTGGCCTTCACAAGACCTCAGGCAAGGCTGCCCTCTTGGCACCTCCTGGTTGACATTCCCCAAACTAGGGTCACGGGTTGCCTCAGCTAACCACTTTACCGGTAAAGTACACCGCTACGGGGGATCAGTCCGCTAGTGTACGTGAAGAACAACGGTGCGGGCGAATCATGTGCAAATGCTCAAACTGGCGGTCCACTGACCGGGTAATCGGCAACAAGCCGGGAAATCCCCACTGGGATGCAATAACCAAATCAACTGAATCTCAACTCATATGCAAGACCAAGGCAAATCTCAACTCAGCATAAGCTCAACCGAAAAAACACAACTCAATCATGCAGACCAACCAAATAATACAAAACTTAAACACATATTTTTAAGAAAACTGTTTTGAAAAGTCCACACCCCGAAGAGCATTGCCCTCGTCCTATCAAACAAGAACAGACTCAGGCGACACTACGAAGCTTGGGTTTCCAAACCTCGCAGAGCAATTGCCTTTGTCCTATCAAACAAGAACAGACTCCGGCGACCCTACGAAGCTCGGTAAAAACATCAGTTAAACAAATCTATGTGCTCAGCAGTGTATCTTTTGATCGACAGGACAAACAGGCTTACTCATCAACCATGGAAATGTTCCAAGATAAGATATAAATACCAGAGGCACTAAGAATAATCATGTAAGGCAGAATAGAACTGATAACAGGCGTAGCTCAACATTCAGATGACCAAACAGGCATGGCAATATGTAGAGCAATAATATAACCACTGGAAACAACTAATCAGCAGATATGGTAAAGATCACTAAAGAAGATCATAATCAGGCATAAAGCAGGTATGACGTAGCAAATAACTGAATCAAAGGAAGGCAGGCTCAAGCATTGGTAGATCAATATAATAATCAAGCATAGGAGTGCAACTACGAAATGGCCAATCAGTCAAAGCAACTAACAGTAATATATATTGTAACCAAAGGCAGACAGGCTCAAGATAAACTAGGTACCAAAAACAGGAGTCCAACCAATACCGTACACCGAGGGCCGAAAAGATCTCGGACCGAAGTTAAACCCACCTGTATATAGGAGGAACAACGACTCCACCAGAAGGTAGACGGTCACGATAACCACAAGACGGATCACGGCTGGCTCCTGACGACTGGGCCCTACAATAATACCGGGTGACAACTCAGGATCTATCAAATCCTCAAAGTGCATAAGCGCGAATCGACCGTTTCGTCGATTTGCGCAACATTAAGCATATTTAGCTTAACAAAAACTCCAGGAACCCCACTGAAAGGTCAAAACCACTTTAGAACCTTCAGCTAGCTTTTCCACACTGCTACAATTACAGCCAGGCCCCCAGGTTTACTCGGAATGCATTTTATACACTAAATACACACTGTTTTGGCTCGTTCTCATAAACGGAGAATCATTTTTACGAGCCGTCACCTCCAGTAGGTGACAATCGACTTGCTGAACGCCGTGCTCACCAATTTGCAGCAGCACGGTGCCCGAGGAAAACTTCGGGTCATAAAAACCCTCTCTAACATAGCCCAAAATGAATTTTTGTTTCTCCGAGACTTCAAAATCCGTTTTTAACGCGAGCATCGCGTTCAGTGACCCCAAAATAGCCAGGAGTACACTGTTACAACTTTTCACACAGACCCTAATACAGTTTTTTTTATAATTTATTGCATTTAGGCTTGATTTTGATGCAACTTTGCTTCTATACCTCATATGTCAAAACTTTGTATATAAACATGCCTTTAAATATTGTAAGGACACTGGGGCTCACCATCTTGGCAGCCCATTCCTGCTGGTTCAACCAGAACCACATTCTTGCTCTCACACACGTTCACAATGCACCATACACTTGTCCACACAGATCCAGGTTGATCTGAAGTGAGCATCAAGCTCAGGGGACAATTATGAGCAACTTTGATATACAACTCGAGAGCTAATTCCCATGTTTCCTTCATTGGGGCATTTCCACAAGCACTTGGTGTGCACATTCCTTAAGCAACCACACAACACCAACCCAAGGTTGGTTCTTTGCACACACAGCACCAGAGGCTTTCAAACTTGGATCAAAATATTCCTTTAAGCTTACTGATCAATTCCCCTCAACTTGGAGCAATTAAACTCCCCCAAACCGGCCGGGCCCGAGGAAGAAGATGACCTCCTCGGCTTTGAAAATCGTGATGATCAACCCAGGACTTCTGGGCTTCATCCAAATGCACCAGCAGGTGCACCTCATCTCCCTGATGCTTTCCAAGCCCAAGCCTGGTCGACGGGAAGAGTCGGCGCCGGCGGGGCACGAAGCTCCATTTCGAGCTTTATGCCTCTAATGGCGGAATTCCACAGAGGCCATATGAGGCCCTCAGACTTGTAAGGTAGAGTTCCTGGGTCTACACGAAGCTTCCCGACCCACTCCCGGCCGTCGAAGTTGGCCGGAGCGCCGGCGGCCGCGACAAGCTCCATTTCGGGTCAACAATGGCCATCAATCTTTCCGATGCTGCATGGGCAGCATGCAAGTGCATGAATGCACTCCTTACACTCCCAGCAACACTTCTGGGCAAGTGGCCGGCGACGGGGAGGCGCGCCGGCGCCGGAGCTGCAAGCTCGGCCAAGTGCAACAAAAACCCGAAACTAGGGCATCCATTTTCTCGCAAACGGCTCAACCATAAATTCTAAGACTTTGCAGATTTATTCTTCATGTTATACAGTCTCATCACACCAATTTTGGTGCGTATTGGTCAAGCGGTTTGTGAGTTCTCTTGCGGCGGAGCTCGGCTAGGTTTCCGGCGAGACCTTGCTCCCGCCGGCCAACCCAGCAGCATGGGTGCTCGGGATTGTGCATGTAGCATCCCTAGGACATGGGAAATCTACTGCTAAGGGTCTCGGGTGCTAGGAACCAGTGGTTAGGGTGCTCTCACCTTGGCCGGAGTTGGTGAAGGAGGAAGAAGCCGGTTCTCGGGTCCTTCTTCACGCGCGGCCTCGGGCAACTCCAGCAATGCTCCAGAGATGCCAAGGAACTCTTCAAGCACTTCAGATCCAATCCAGGAAGAAGTTGGTCCAACTCTCTTCCTTCTCTCTCTCTCCCGAGTTCACAAGAATGGTGTTGTGATGCCCTCGGCCAACTTACACTCAGGGTCTTAAGAGGATTAACTCTTGGGAGTTAGAAATCCCAAGAGCCTCGTGTAACCTCCCACGAGGAAGCCCAAAAGCCAATGCAAGATTTTTTTGCATGTTTACCCTCAAACCGGGTTCACACTTAACCTAGGTTATCCGAGCTCTTCTCAACCTCATTCGTGGGCCACTTAGGTCTACAGTAGCCCAGTGAACAAGGTCCCAAAGCCTTGGCCCAAGCATATTTAAGTTATTCGAAGAAAAAGCGATAATTTGGCCCTTTTCACGTATTTCGAGAAAATCTGCTCGACAAAATGCGAAATGGACTTCGCCACGACGTCCGGCTCGTCGAGAGCTTCAAGATAGGCTGTTCATTTGCTCAATTTGGTGCACAAATGAATTCTCGGGCCATTTAGCTCAATGTGTCGTAATCCGACGCACGCACTTCGATGCACCCGGATCGCCAAACGCGAAAACCGTCAGTGCCATTGCGCTCAGAACGTCGAAATTAGTTAGGATCCACTACTCATACCCCTATGTCAGGGTTTTAGACAGTGAAACGACCGTTAGTGATCAAAGGGCCATTTAAAATAAGGGTTACTATTCACAACTTAAGTTGTGGGACCCGTTTCTTCTTTGTTAATTTCTGGACAATCCGACCGTTGGATCGTCGACAAGTGAATATGAATTTTTCATGTTTCGACGAGACGGTCGCAACGGTGAACTCGTATTTTCCAGATCAGACCCCGATCAAAAGTCGACATTTCTGGGCCACTATTGACCCACTAATTGCCTATTTTTGCTATTTAAATATTTCTGAAAATTATTTAAACCTGAATTCTGGATTTTAAAATCCTGGTTACTACACTACTGCTGGTGCCTCGACTGTCGAGAACCTCCTGGTCTCTGTCTCCTCTGAGGCCCATGACCCTGAACTGGAATCATGGCAACCTCGATCCACTCGACTGTCCTAAAATCAGGCGATATTGGACGTCTCTCTCCGGAGCTGGTCCCTTGCGCTCCGTCCCTCTCCGACATGATCACAGCTCCTCGGTCAATCCACCGAGCAACTCAATCGCTACATCTAAGGTCGGTGCTCGCTGAGAATGCACGAAGTGATAGATATCCTGATGCAGTCCCCTCTCAAACAGATCAACTTTTTGGGCCTCATCCTGGGCAACATGGGGCACACTGCTCAACAATCTCGAAAACTCGCGAAGATACTCCTGAAGAGATCGACTCCCCTGCTACAGGCGTCTCAGATCTCCTTCTAGTTCCTGCTTCGCACTGTCGGGAAAGAAGACCCCGAGCAGCAAAGCACGAAACTCACTCCAAGTCATCAACTGCACTCCCGGTGGTCCAACGGGACGACCTCGACGCCACCAAACCTCGACGTCCTTTTCCAAAAGGTGCGTAGCCAAATGCACCTGATGCTTCTCTTGGATGAACAAGTTCTCAAATAGCTTTTCCATAGCAGCAATCCAGTTCTTAACCTCCCAAGGCTCTAAACTCTGCCCCGACAACTGCGGGGTATGGAACTGGCTGATATCCAACAACTAATCAGTAAGCTTTCGCTGCTCTTGCACCATCAGTGGTGCGATCTGGGTCGAAGTCGACGATGTCGCGGCTGGAGGTACTACTAGCAATACCACGGGGAATACTCTCTGTCCAAGCATGCGCATCACGCGCTCCATGTTCTCTTCCTGGCGCCGCATCGCCTCAAACATCTGGGCTACCTGGGCCCGTAACTCTCGGACCTCACTCTGCTCTGTCCATTCAGCCTCCCGCTATTCGGGCTCCTCATCCAAGGCCAAACACGCCCTCGCCGCTGCACGGCGTCTCGGAGGCATCAAAGACAACTATCACAAACCAAACATCAGGACCACAAACACTCTCGACCCGATCAAGCGAAAGTCTAAAACATGTTAACCATTCTAAAGCATTATGTTGTCTGCAGCCAACATAACCATCTTTAGAGAATAAACATGTAAGATCACTTGCCCCAACTCTCTGGGGGAGGTACAGACTCAATCAAGACTATCGCTAAAGTCACGTCTCTCACGACAGTCATCCTACTGTCCAACCAATAGCCTAGGGTCACTAAGTCCTCAACGACCTATATTCCTAGGCTCTGATACCACTCTAATCTGTCACGCCCCGCGGTCGAAACTGCGACCCGGGCTCGCCAACAGATCCGCCATCTGTACGGAAACCCCCGCATAGATGAAGCGTCTATCCTGCAAGTCAGATCTATAGCTAAACATGTATCACAGCCGAAATAAAACTAGTAGCTACAGAATCACAGCTGAACATCTGAATATACAAAATCCTCAATACATAGTCCCTACCACTATGTAAATAAATACAAATCTCTCAGACATGTCCAGTACAAAAGAGAAATCATAAAAATACAGGGTACATCTACCACTGACTCTAAAATAAAATGGTAAGGAGCTACTCGGCCACGTCCTCACCTCGAACGGCTGTGTCCGCGCGAACCAAGCCGGAACAGCAACCTCAGAAAACCTGTCACCGCAGCGGGTGTGAGAACTACTGCAGAAGGTAGTTCCCAGTGGGTACCGTCACCAATATCCACGGTATGCCCACTAAGTCTACTGGAGGCAAAACAATAGGTATGCAGATAGATAGATAATAGGTAAGCTGAATGAAACTACAGCTAATATGTCACAAATAGCATGCTCAAAGGAAACACTCATCTAAGAACATGCTAGATAATAGGTGTGCAGATGCTACTCTGCCTCGAGTATCATGCTCAAAAGAAAAACCCATCTAAGAACATGCTATGGATCCATCTACTGCTACTATGCCTCGAGTATCATGCTCAAAAGAAACAACCATCTAAGAACATGCTATGGATCCATCTACTGCTACTATGCCTCGAGTATCATGCTCAAAAGAAACACCCATCTAAGAACATGATCTGGATCCACTTGCTCACGAAGAGCTCACAATACTCAAATCTCAATGACTACCAAAACTGGCTCAGTCAAGCCTGCGCCTCCCTACTACTCCAACGTAGGGTGTCCGATCGCCCCTACTACTCCAACGTAGGGTGCCCGAACGGACTATCACAATATCACGCAAAGCAGCCTCATCAGGCGCATCATCATCATCATCATCATCATCATCATCGTCATCGCATCCGGAGCGGCAACTCGAGGGTAGCGACCCCACCGAGTATCACGCGTGTCTCATCTGGCTCAATAAGCGGCACATGCAGGCTAAAATCCACGATCAAAAAGATCGGAAACTCAAACGCCAAATGATTATAACTCGGTCGGAAAACACTCCACGACTCAATCTGGAAATGCCCAACTCAACACACAATCAGTCGGAGAACCCTCTACGACCCGATCTGATAAAACCCAAATAACAAATAGCTACGTCGGGGAACCTTCCCCGACTCAATCTGATAATGCATAACTCAATGGCTAAGTAGGAAAACTCTCCGCGACTCAATCTGCCAAAGCCCAAACTCTCATAGCTAAGTCGGAAAACTCTCAACGACTCAATCTGCTAATGCACAACTCATGATCTAGAGTAAACCAATCAACCCAATAAGGGAATCAATCCTCAATCTCTCGCACGGGAGGCCCGGAAATTCTGAAAGACTGCTACCTACAACCCTGATCACACAAGAGCAGGCTGCAGGCACAGCCGCCCATAGCTTCCGCCTCCGAAGTGGAACAATGATCTAACTCTCATGACACTAGAAACTCATCTCACAGAGCTCTAAAAATCCTCTCGGCCCCCAGGCACGAGGATACATGCATCCTGAACCTATCCCACCCCCTCTGGGCGTTCGCAATAATTAAAAACCATTTATAAAGTTAGTTTTCCTTAAAACCAGCTCGGTGATTTTTAAAACGGTTCAGATGCTATTCTAATGCCAACTAACCATGCAATCTAGTGTCAAGTCATCTCTAGATCAAGCTAAAAATATCTGGGGCTCATGATTGTCTTTCTACAATTCTCTAGGCAACTATCAGATTTACCAGCTATAATAAACAGGTATGCTAGACATGCTAAACATGCATACAATAGCATTAGAAGGCATTCTATACATCTTGAAGAATTTCCAACTCACCTGGATCGCTTTCCATAGGCAACGCTGAAATCGGCGAAGCGCGGACCCGCTCACTTTCAAATTTCGCCGAAAACTGCACCTTGGCTCCTCGCCACGCGCACCACTGCCATGTATCCAGAAAAATCCCGAAAGCTCACAACACACTCCAAAGACCTCTAGGATGCTTCAACAGCGCTCGGTCAACTCCGCGGTCACACAAAAATCCAGGCTGCCGGCCCACCTGCGCACACTGCCCGCGCTTTGCCGTGGCTCCGCACAGTGCGCAAGGCCCTCACGCGCACTCCTAGTGGCACGGGCAGCACTCTGCTGCACTCCTCATCACAGGGAAGAAACAAACACAGAAAAATTCCACTCAAGCTCAAAATCCATTCCCTGTCCAAAACCGAAAATCTACGGAAAATTCGAAAATCCGACAACTCGGAAACGCACAATACTAACCTCTACTGGCTGTCCGTGCACGCGCGAGCTCCATCCGAGCTATCCTCAAATCGGTCACGCTCTCCAACGCATTCACAATGGGTATCCGAAGCTTGGCGCGAAGAACACTCCACCAAAAATCCACAGCCACTCCCTCTCTAACTCACTCTCTTAATCCTTCTCTTCCTTCTCTTCTTCTCTTCCTCTCATTCTTTCTCTCTTTCGTTTCTTTCTCTGGTTCCAGCAGCGAAGAGAGGAGGAGGAGGGGTCACCTTTTAAAGGGAAGAGGGAGTTAATGCGGTGCAGCGGAGGTAGGTGGGAAGTGAAAATACTCTTTTACCCTCGAATTCCAAATTCTGGAGGCTGAGTACCGGTACACGGGTCCCCGTACCGGTACCTAAACTCAAAAATCTTAAACCGAGAACCAACTCTGCTGTATCCACCATTGAGTACCGGTATCCTCCTCAGCGTACCGGTACCCAAGCCAAAATCCTCATTGAGTACCGGTACCCTCACTTGCGTTCCGGTACTCAAGCCAAAACAACACTGGCGTACCGGTACCCACTACCCAGTACCGGTACCCAGGGACTTAGAAAATTTTTGAAGTTTTTCCCCAAACCGAAGTCCCTCGGTTTTTCTCCAAAGCAATTGGTTTCGGTACCAAACATTGCGTTCCGGTACGCAATGCCCCAAAAATGCTGAACCAAGCTGGGGCTCTCCAATTCGACGCCGACAACTCACTTTTCCTTCTAATGGCTTCCGCGTCGATCTGGTACATCCCGAACTCCACTGTAAACCTAAAATACACATGCCCCAAATATTTTCCAATTTTTCTGTGCACCACTGCGGAGTCGGCACTCTATCCAATCCAATACTCTACAGGCGCGCAATGCCCTGAAAATGCTGATTCAAGCTGGGGCTTCCGCGTCGATCTGAAACAACCCGGACTCATCTGTAAACACAAATAGAACACGCCCAAAGCGATTTCTCCGCACCACGCCATCTTGCGAGGTCGGTGCACTATACGAAGTCCAGGTACTCTACAGTGGGGGTGTGTTTCGGGTCGCCCTAGTTGAGTTGACACCAGGGTGTGGTGTTGGTGCGTGTGGCACTGGTTATTCTTTCCTTCCCCCCCAGCCTTTTATTGGAGTCCCTGAGGGTTTTTCCACGTCTCAGCTCAGGAGTGTTATACTTTTGGATCCCTCACCCGTGATTAACTCGCTCTAGTTGAGATCTGTGAGTGTTTGGGGTACGAGGGACGCCCGTTGCGAATTTTGGCTCGTGAGATGAGAGGATTGCGCAACCGGGCCATGCCGTACGGGTTGTTACAGTTATGGTTGAGGAGTAATCATGGGGAGTGAGTGGCGACTTGGGAGCTGGAGACGGTGATGATGGATACCTACCTTTTGTATTTGAGCCTCCCTTTTGAGTTGTGATAGTTTCGAGTACGAAACTTTTTCTAGTGGGGGAGGATGTGATGACCTGAATCCCCGCGAGAGGATTATTGTCACGCCCCGGGGTCGAAACAGCGACCCGGGCTCGCCAACAGATCCGCCACCTATGCCAAACTCTGCATAGGCGAAGCGTCCTACCTGCAAGAAAAGTGCTACAGCTAACAGATATCAGAGCGATAAGATAAAACTGCTGTAAAAGTGAAATCAACCACTGTACAACTAGAAATAATGCAACAATGTCCACCTCCCAAAAATGATAATCGTACAATATCCTCAGATACAAAACTCATAGCTCAACCGGGAGGTATCTCCAATAAATACATCAGTGTACAGGCTCTCAATACATATCATCCTCACTACAACAGTCTCTCAAAAGAGGAAATAAAATAACTAATCTAATGAAGATCTCCTCTGAAGGGGGTACCGCTACTCTCCAACGACTGGTAGGGATCTAGCTCGCGACTCCCTCGCCTCGATCAACAACCGCAGAATCAGCAACACCCGCTAAGACTCTGCAAAACAAAGGAGAGGAAGGAAAAAGGAGGGGGGGAAAACCCCCAGAGGGTGTGAGAACTACACCAAAAGGGAGTTCTCAGTAGGTACCACCGCCAGACTCGACGGTCTGCCCACTAAGTCCTCAAGAGACATAAACTAACCAAAGCCGTAAAGACTGAAATAAGGAAGCTGGAGACTCTCAACAGCTACCATGCCTCTATCTAAAAGCTCAAAAGGGGAGAGCCAAAGAATGGTAAGCAACCACTAGCACATGAAGTGCACAATCGACCCAATCGAGCTGACTGCCACATCTGGTCCAGTCAAACCTGCGCCCTACCTACCACCACCTCCCGCTGACGGGCAGGAATTACGTAGGGAGTCCAAACGGATTAACTCGCTATTGAGTAGTGGCTCATGCAGACTATAGTCAAAATCCACTCTCTCTCTCAGAACGGATAGCCTCAAGATCACCAAACCTCTCGCACAACGGTCGACTAACTCACAACGACCTCAGGACCACCGTCAATCCCCCAACGGTTCCCAACAACACTGGCACTGGTCTAAACATAGCTACTAGACTCCACTCGGTCCCATTGACACGAGTGCAAGAATAAAGCAAATATCCGTAATAAACCCAATCTAGTGTCACCAGTAAAACTGGCGTTGCCTGCTCAGCGGAATCTGCACACATGGCTCGAAATCGCGGGATCGGCCCACATGGCTCGCATCCCAAAGTAAGTAACAGATCGGCATCTAAACCGTCTGATCGGGAACTAAAGTAAGTAACAGATCGGCATCTAAACCGTCCGATCGGAAACATAAGTAAGTAAAAGATCGCCATCTAAACCGTCCGATCGCACACTCCGGAGTGGCACTCGAGGGGAGCGACCCACACGAGTAAAGTATCTCTGTAACAAGTATCTCTGTATAGCAGGACTTTGATCACGATTATGATCAAAGTGGAAAACTCTGTCCATTAAGGAAAGACCCGACCTCAATCGGATGCAAGTAAACGATAAGTGGGAAACTCCATCTACTGGAGAAAACTGATAACCAATCTGGTGCATAAATAAATGTCCGGTCAACCGCCCAATATCCGCGGTTGCCGCAAAACCCCACAAACTAATCCAACCTGTCCCAGATACAAAGTCCCGACTACACTACCCAGAACCCTGCTCGAACCCGGGCAACACTGACCACCTCACTAGCAAAGAAGGAGAAAGGAAAAGCATGGTTTCTCCTAAGTCAAGTTCTAATAAGTAGTGCAGCAGTAAAAGATGGCCTAACTACATGTCCATACAAGCATGCTTTTGTCCTCAGAAATAATAAAGGTAGGTGAAACATATATTAGCAAAGCATGCTAAAGTATTCCTACTATGGTATACCAATCTCACCCAAGTAGGCCATTCCTTGCTTACCTCTCGCTCAAATCGGTTGTACATCAAATATGCCTGCTATCAGTCATAGAGGGTGACATCCCCACAAGTGCCCTTACATTCACCATAACATAAAAACCTTATCAATATTAAGGTTACCCACCTGAAGTGCTCAAATCAAGGCAAACCTGGGGCCGCTGAACCCGTATCCACGGTACATGTCGCGCAACCTCGGCTCCTAGCAGTGTTCCAAAAACACTGCGAACCGTCCTGGGTACAACAAAAGGTCCAAAGTTACACTTTATGCTAAAATATCCAAGTATACACCATCTGCTGAAACCAGTCCCGAAGATGTGCAATTTTCACCTGCAGAACGGACTCTGAAAAATCCACCAAAAATACGAACACGATCATCGCGTCGAGCCCTTCGAAACGAGTACCTGCACGTCAAAATCCGAGTCCCGGAAGCCGAGTTAAAAATTCACGGTGAGCGCGAAAGTCCTCAACATACACAACTGTAATACTCTGCACAGTAAAGGGGAAAGAAGTATACCTTCGGGCGAATCTCAGAAAATTCCCCGAAAAACACGACGGTAATCCTTGCGACGCATAGATCCAAAAAGGAAAAGGCACGCCTCAATCCGAGTTCGTACTACAAGTTGCACGCAAAACGGTGCACACAACGAGTCCGCGCGCAAAACGATGCACGATCACCAAACCTGCACGCAAAACGGTGTACGTCATTAAAACCCGCACGCAAAACGGTGCACCCCAACACGCCCTGCACGCGAAACGGTGCACGTACCTCGAATCTGCACGCAAAACGGAGCATGCTTCCCTTAAGGTTGCACGCAAATCGAGGTGCGTCCAAAACACCAGCAACAGTCCGCGCAGTAAAACGGCACAGTAAAACACGGTCCCTAACACGCATGAGGGCGTGGGGTCAAATCCAAAATCCCAAAAAGGAAAACTCAAAACTGTGCCAAAAATATCGCAAAACAACAAACGGGACTTACCTCGACCCGTCGCGCCGTCCAACGCGTCAATCCAACACCTTGGAACACCTTGTGCGCTCCACGGGGTCCACAGCGCGCTCTTGCGCCCTCGAAAACCCCGCCCCGAATCGCCCTCTCCCTCTCCTGGTACGCTAGGGCGAAGCCAAAAAAGGGGAAAAGGAGGAAAAAATGGGCCATTCGGGCCCAAATAGGCCAAAACCCGATTTTCGGGCTCACCTTTTGGGCGCCCGAAAAGATTCGGGCGGCTACAGTAACCGCCCAGTAGCGGTCTACCGGCACACTGCGCCAGCTGGGCGCGACATCACCTTCGCTCGGCCAACTAGGGGATGACACGTGTCCCTGGACCCGTGCACCGCGACCACCGACGAGTGGCAGCCAATCAGAGGCTGCCACGTGGACCGCACTAGCGCCCCGCGCTAACGCCGGCCGCAGTGTCGTGTCGCGTCGCGCGTCGCGTTGCGCGTCGCGTTGCGCTGACCCGCGTATTGGAGGCCGACACGTGGCCTGCCCCCGCTGACGCCAGGGCCCGCGCGCCTTCCCCGCGCGGGTCTGCGCCTCTGCCAGGCACGCTTCCCAAGGCGGTCCCCAGCCTGCACCGTGGTCCCGGTGCAGTGCACCGACCAACCACCAACCGCCACGCGTCCTGCCATCCGGCGCACGTCGGACCCGTGGACCGCGCTCCTGCCCGCGCGCCTGCCCACATGCCTGCCCACGCACCGCACGCTGCCCGCGCCTGCCTGCCGCCGCGCCTGTGCATGCCTGAGCCCGCGCCGCCTTCCGACGCCATCGCCGACGCTGCCCCAGCCGCCGAAACAGTGACCCCTTGCCTCGAATTCCGTGTCGGGTCATCCGGGCTCCGAAAAATGCAAGTGAATAGTCCATTTTCATCGTTTTCGAGCGCTGAATCCATATCCGAAGTCCGATTTGCCAAATTCCAACTCTAAAAATTGCCGAAGGCATCGGGAAAGATGTTCTTTTGTCCAAACTTCGAGCTCGGCCCAATTTTTAATATCCATTGCGTGCGAAACCACTTCTAAGCATTCGACGGGGTCATCTGACTACTCTCGTGATCCATTAAACACTCTGAGTCCATCACTAGTGTCCAATTGGTGCACAAACACCACCGACGCGCCACATAGGCCTCCAGGAGCTGCTGGTCAACCAGTAATCTCGTCGTGGGGATCCAGGTCCTCATACCCTCCCCCACTAAAGAAAGTTTCGGCCTCGAAACTAGCTCGATTCCACCAGGAGTCACAAACACCAAGGGTAAGTACTCATCATCACTGTCTCTAGCATCCCAAGTCACCTCTCACTCCCCGTGATTACTCCTCAACAACAACAACAACAGCCAGTACGGCATAGCCCGATTGCGCAACCTCTAATCTCACGAGCCAGAATTCGCAACGGGCGTCCCTCGTACTCCAAACACTCTTAGCTCTCAAATGGTGCGAGTCAATCACGGGCGAGGGATCCAAAAGCAAAACACTCCCAAGCTGAGTCGTGAAACATCACAGGGGCTCCGTCAAAAAGCTGGGGAAAACGAAATAACCGCCAGTGCAACACGCACCAAACCACAACCTGTGACAACTCAACCAAGGCAACCCGAAGCACACCCACACGATTATCCAATAAGGAAAAAGAGTCCTAACAAGGAGGGGTCCTCACTCGGTCACTCCCGAATCTTGACCATCCGAGTGAACTACTCAGCCGCGGTCTATCATCCAAAGGAACCCTCAGGGATACAACCACAAGCCATGTTTACCTTAACAGTCCACACAGCGCCAGCTGTGGAATCATCAAACTCAACCCCAGACAGCTTCCTGCTCCAGGTATCCACCATCACAGTGTCCCTGTCGGGGTAATCCAAAATGCTCAACAATAACCCAACGGTAATTCCACAGTCGCTTTAGGAGGAGGCATCACTAAAACTCGCAGATCTCTCTCCCAACACTGGAAATACTAGCATTGGCGCTGGTAGAAATCTCATCATCCGATTGCCAAGCTTTCCTGGCACTACCCAGTCCAAGAAACTCCTCACCTCGACAATAATTGTCGATCTCGGCCAAATCCTAAGTGATATCCATATTGGCCGGATTTCCACCGCCGCTCCTACGGCTCGAACAAAGTGACCCAAGAAGGTATGCTTCTGAAGTTACAACTTGTACCTCAATAACTTGGTATACAGCTTCATCCACACAGGCATGGTAGCACATCCACAAGTGCTCCACATACTCCAAGTCGCTCTGGGAGTAAATCATAATATCCTTGGGGGAACACCACTCCCAATCCGTTCAAGTACAACTGGGACATACAATTCCTCAAATCTTGAAGACCACCGGGCATTAATTATTCCATTTGGCCTCACTATGAGCTCATAATGCCCTTACCGGATCCTGAATGCCATCTAGGCGAAGTCCTCGGCTGTCTGATTCCAAGTAGGTACTCGCATCAAATGGTCCTAGATACCAACCAGACCTGTCTACACTCGAACCATAAAAGGACCCTCACAGTCGTGTATCAACGACGTGGCGCTAGGTCAAACAGACCCCTCGATCCATTAGATCCTGCAACTGCGCCGTCAGCTCTCTCAGCTCTACCGGCGATATCCAATGAGGTACTGTCGAGGGTGGCGCGGTTCCCCGAACCACGTCAAACTCAATCTCTATCTCCCTAACCGGCGGCATTGCCAACGACTAAGGTGAATTCACACCCGGGATATCATGGGCAACAAAGATATCCTTCAGTCCCGGTGCCGCCGTAAGCACCTCTCACACTATCGCTATAACCTGTGTGATCGAGTGATCTCAACAAGCAAACCTCCTCTTGTCTGCCTCGCAGAAAATCGATGTCCTCTCTCTCCTCAGTTAAAACATCCTGTGGCATTGTGCTAATCAATCTCAAGCACATGGTCAAAACACCGAACTGCCACAATTACCAATAAGTCTGCCGGTACAACTCGCGGCCTCAACTGCATTGGACATGATCCACAAGCCTCCTCCACATGCACAACACTAGCAGGAACCTATACCTCTAGTGCATGTGGTAACAAATCAGCCTCTAGTCCATGCAGGAATGCAACATACTCTAACTCCGACTGCAGTGATGAAATCACAACTGCGACAACTCGATCCACTACCGTGGCGCCCTCCAACCGGGCGGCACAGATTCATCCACTCGATGCATGTGGTTGTCGCTCGATCTGCCTGAAAATCAGGACAATCCACATAGGGAGTACGACCTCTGTCTATGCTCACACTGGGGCGACGAATAAGGTCCTCCGCAGATAACAAATCCACGCTACCGTTGCGCCACACTGATATAGATGCTGATGCTGCCATCCGGGTCCACCCGATCTCTGGCATCTCAGGAATCCGTTATCCTGGAAAAAGAAATCAGAAATGCCTCTACCGGCCGATCTGTCCTCCATCACCCGGCGCCAAGCGCCAATATCCAGAACTCATCTCTGGCGGCAGATCCCTATCCAAAGGAACTGCAGTGCCATGCTCCATACACAACGCCTACACCATCGAGGCGTCACTAATCCATAACAGAGGGACCAACTAAACTGAAAGGTATCCTGGCGCAATCCACTCCCAGCCACACATGTCCTATGCGCCTCGTCCCTCGAAACATGGAGCGCACAGTTCAACGACTGCAAAAACTCTCTAGCACAGGGAGGCTCTCAAGTAGTCACTCCATTATCACCAACCACGACTCTGCCTCCAAATGCTCCAAACTCAATATTACGAGTCGGGGTGGTTCGTCCGCCAAATCTGGCTCAATAAATCGATCGCGTCCCCTCAGCTCAACAGCTATCAACTATCCACCCTACCTCGGTGCCTCGCCACTAAACATTGGCACAGAGGGGGCTACTCACTCCATCAGTGCCACAAAATCCCCGCCCCTGAGGATACTACAACCGGGTTGTCTCAGAAGGAAGCACTGTCGAGCTGCCCGCTGCTCCGACAACTGTGTCACTAAAACCAGCTGCTCGCTCACTCTGCCGCTGATAGGCCTCAGACGATCCTGTCATCTGGGTCCGGAACTCTCTGACCTCAATCCGGGTATCCGGCCCAAAACCAAACGCTCAAGCTCAACTGCTATGACAGGAAGCACATGGGTCAAAACCCAGCGTCGGGGAGACACAGCTCGCCACGACGAAACCACAAAACAGAACACAACAACGCTCGACCCAATCCAGCGAAAGTCTAAAGCATGTCACCCGTTCCACAGCATTATGTTGTCTTCAGCCAACATAATCACTTAGGAGAATAAACATGCCAATCACTCTTCCCATCCCTTGGGAGAGGTATAAAACTCAATCAGGACTCTCGCTATAAATCACGACTCTCACGAAGTCAACCAAGAGTCAAACCATAAGCCTAGGGTTTCTAAGTCCACCATGACCTACAACCTAGGCTCTGATACCAACCAAATCTGTCACGCCCCGGGGTCGAAACTGCGACCCGGGCTCGCCAACAGATCCGCCACCTATGCCAAATTCTGCATAGGCTAAGCGTCCTACCTGCAAGAAAAGTGCTACAGCTAACAGATATCAGAGCTATAAGATAAAACTGCTGTAAAAATGAAATCAACCACTGTACAACTGGAAATAATGCAACAATGTCCACCTTCCAAAAATGATAATCGTACAATATCCTCAGATACAAAACTCATAGCTCAACCGGGAGGTATCTCCAATAAATACATCAGTGTACAGGCTCTCAATACATATCATCCTCACTACAACAGTCTCTCAAAAGAGGAAATAAAATAACTAATCTAATGAAGATCTCCTCTGAAGGGGGTACCGCTACTCTCCAACGGCGGGTAGGGATCTAGCTCGCGACTCCCTCGCCTCGATCAACAACCGCAGAATCAACAACACCCGCTAAGACTCTGCAAAACAAAGGAGAGGAAGGAAAAAGGAGGGGGGGAAAACCCCCAGAGGGTGAGAGAACTACACCAAAAGGGAGTTCTCAGTGGGTACCACCGCCAGACTCGACGGTCTGCCCACTAAGTCCTCAAGAGACATAAACTAACCAAAGCCGTAAAGACTGAAATAAGGAAGCTGGAGACTCTCAACAGCTACCATGCCTCTATCTAAAAGCTCAAAAGGGGAGAGCCAAAGAATGGTATGCAACCACTAGCACATGAAGTGCACAATCGACCCAATCGAGCTGACTGCCACATCTGGTCCAGTCAGACCTGTGCCCCACCTACGACCACCTCCCGCTGACGGGCAAGAATTACGTAGGGCGCCCAAACGGACTAACTCGCTATCGAGTAGTGGCTCATGCAGGCTATAGTCAAAATCCACTCTCTCTCTCAGAACGGATAGCCTCAAGATCACCAAACCTCTCGCACAACAGTCGACTAACTCAAAACGACCTCGGGACCACCGTCAATCCCCCAACGGTTCCCAACAACACTGGCACTGGTCTAAACATAGCTACTAGACTCCACTCGGTCCCCCTGATACGAGTGCAAGAATAAAGCAAATATCCGTAATAAACCCAATCTAGTGTCACCAGTAAAACTGGCATTGCCTGCTCAGCGGAATCTGCACACATGGCTCGAAACCGCGGGATCGGCCCACATGGCTCGCATCCCAAAGTAAGTAACAGATCGGCATCTAAACCGTTCGATCGGAAACTAAAGTAAGTAACAGATCGGCATCTAAACCGTCCGATCGGAAACAAAAGTAAGTAACAGATCGGCATCTAAACCGTCCGATCGCACACTCCAGAGTGGCACTCGATGGGAGCGACCCACACGAGTAAAGTATCTCTGTAACAAGTATCTCTATATAGCAGGACTTTGATCATGACTATGATCAAAGTGGAAAACTCTGTCCACTAAAGAAAGACCCGACCTCATTCGGATGCAAGTAAACGATAAGTGGGAAACTCCATCTACTGGAGAAAACCGATAACCAATCTGGTGCATAAATAAATGTCCGGTCAACCACCCAATATCCGCGGTTACCGCAAAACCCCACAAACTAATCCAACCTGTCCCAGACACAAAGTCCCGACTACACTACCCAGAACCCTGCTCGAACCCGGGCAACACTGACCACCTCACTAGCAAAGAAGGAGAAAGGAAAAGCATGGTTTCTCCTAAGTCAAGTTCTAATAAGTACTACAGCAGTAAAAGATGGCCTAACTACATGTTCATACAAGCATGCTTTTGTCCTCAGAAACAATAAAGGTGGGTGAAACATATATTAGCAAAGCATGCTAATGTATTCCTACTATGGTATACCAATCTCACCCAAGTAGGCCATTCCTTGCTTACCTCTCGCTCAAATCGGTTGTACATCAAATATGCCTGCTATCAGTCATAGAGGGTGACATCCCCACAAGTGCACTTACATTCACCATAACATAAAAACCTTATCAATATTAAGGTTACCTACCTGAAGTGCTCAATCCAAGGCAAACCTGGGGTCGGTGAAGAGCGTGGCCACTTGCACGCATAATCCGCTGAACCCATATCCACGGTACATGTCGCGCAACCTCGGCTCCTAGCAATGTTCCAAAAACACTCGCGAACCCTCCTGGGTACAACAAAAGGTCCAAAGTTACACTTTATGCTAAAATATCCAAGTATACACCATCTGCTGAAACCAGTCCCGAAGATGTGCAATTTTCACCTGCAGAACGGACTCTGAAAAATCCACCAAAAATACGAACGCGATCGTCACGTCGAGCCCTTCGAAACGAGTACATGCACGTCAAAATCCGAGTCCCGGAAGCTGAGTTACAAATTCCACAACACGGTGAGCGCGAAAGTCCACAACATACACCACTGTAATACTCTACATAGTAAAGGGGAAAGAAGTATACCTTCGGGAGAATCTCAGAAAATTCCCCGAAAAACACAACGGTAATCCTTGCGACGCGTAGATCCAAAAAGGAAAAGGCACGCATCAATCCGAGTTCGTACAACAAGTTGCACGCAAAACGGTGCACACAACGAGTCCGCGCGCAAAACAATGCGCGGTTACCAAACCTGCACGCAAAACGGTGCACGTCATTAAAACTCGCACGCAAAACGGGGCGCGCCAACACGCCCTGCACGCGAAACGGTGCACGTACCTCGAATCTGCACGCAAAACGGAGCAAGCTTCCCTTAAGGTTGCACGCAAATCGAGGCGCGTCCAAAACACCAGCAACAGTCCGCGCAGTAAAACGGCACAGTAAAACACGGTCCCTAACATGCATGAGGGCGTGGGGTCAAATCCAAAAACCCAAAAAGGAAAACTCAAAACTGTGCCAAAAATACCGCAAAACAACAAATGGGACTTACCTCGACCAGTCGCGCCGTCCAACGCTTCAATCCGACTCCTTGGAACACCTTGTGCGCTCCACGGTGTCCACGGCGCGCTCGTGCGCCCTCGAAAACCCCGCCCCGAATCGCCATCTCCCTCTCCTGGTACGCTCGGGCGAAACCAAAAAAGGGGAAAAGGAGGAAAAAATGGGCCATTCGTGCCCTTATAGGCCAAAACCCAATTTTCGGGCGCACCTTTCGGGCGCCCGAAAATATTCGGGCGGCTACAGTAACCGCCCAGCCGCGGTCCACCGGTCCATGCTGCGCCAGCTGGGCGCCACGTCACCTTCGCTCGGCCAACCAGGGGATGACACGTGTCCCTGGACCCGTGCACCGCGACCACCGACCAGTGGCAGCCAATCAGAGGCTGCCACGTGGACCGCACTAGCGCCCCGCGCTAACGCAGGCCGCAGTGTCTCGTCGCGTCGCGCGTCGCGTCGCGCTGACCCGCGTATGGGAGGCCGACACATGGCCTCCCCCCGCTGACGCTGCGCCAGGGCCCGCGTGCCTTCCCCGCGCGGTTCTGCGCCTCTGCCAGGCACGCTTCACGAGGCGGTCCCCCGCCTGCACCGTGGTCCCGGTGCACTGCACCGACCAACCACCAACCGCCACGCGTCCTGCCATCCGGTGCACGCCGGCCCCGTGGACCGCGCTCCTGCCCGCGCGCCCGCGCGCCTGCCCGCGCACCGCACGCTGCCCGCCGCCACGCCTGTGCCTGCCCGAGCCCGCGTCGTCGTCGCCGGCGCTGCCCCAGCCGCCGGAACAGTGACCCCTTGCCTCGAAATCCGTGTCGGGTCATCCGGGCTCCGAAAAATGCAAGTGAATAGTCCATTTTCATCGTTTTCGCGCGCTGAATCCAAATCCGAAGTCCGATTTGCCAAATTCAAACTCTAAAAATTGCCAAAGGCATCCGGAAATATGTTCTTTTGTCCAAACTTCGCGCTGAGCCCAATTTTTAATATCCATTGCGCGCAAAACCACTTCTAAGCATTCGACGAGGTTATTTGACTACTCTCTTGATCCATCAAACACTCTGAGTCCATCACTAGTGTCCAATTGGTGTATAAACACCACCGACGCGCCACATAGGCCTCCATGAGCTGCTGGTCAACCAGTAATCTCGTCGTAGGGATCCAGGTCCTCACAATTACTGTTGGATCAGCAGCTTTTGGAGGCCTATGTTGAGTGTTGAAGGTGTTTGTGCGCGTATCGAATTCAATGTAGGGGCTCAGGGCGTTAAATGGATCACGAGTGTATTCGGATGCCCCCGTCGAATTTTAGAGGTGGTTTTGCGTGAAGCGGATATCGGATTTGGATTCTACGCGGAAAACGATGGAAATCAAATCGACTACTTGGTTGTATTTTTGTGAGTCCGGACGCCCGAAAACGGACACTCGAAAGATTCCTAGTGTTTTCGGGTGCACGGTGGACCGGTGGACCGTGGTGGTGCCACGTGGTGGCTTCCGATTGGCGCCGTACGCCATATGGCGGAGCAGGAGGCGCGGCGGAGTGGGCCCGGCCCACGGGAGCTGGCGCGGGCCGGGCAGGCGCGCGGGCGAGCGCGGTGCGCGGGGGCAGCGTGCCACGTGTCGTCTTCCCATAGGCGCGGTTTGGACAGGTGGTGGCTGACGGGCGGCTGGTGCAGGAGGCACGGTCCACAGAGCTGAGAGGTGGCGCCCCGGGCTGCGTGCAGGTCAAGGTGGGCGCGGTGACCGAGCCGTTGACGCGCGGGTTCCCGCGCGTGGGCGCGCCACGCGTCAGCTTGGGCGCGGGCTACGCGGCGTAGCGCGGGCGGCTGGGTCGGCTGTGGGCTGTTCGGGGCCACGTGGCGCTTCCTGGCGGTTTCGAGCGTGGTCGGACGGGCTTCGTGCGACCGGGTTTTCAGCGTCCGAAACCAGGGACTCAGCGGGTATTTTCGCATTTGTTCGATAAATAGGTCCCCTCCCTCTGCGTTCCTCTATTTTTCGGATTTTTTGAGGCTGTTCTCCATGGGACTTCTATAGTGAAGTTTCTCCCCTCCCTCTTCTTCACCCTTTGATGGATTCCCGAGATTTTTTGAGGCTTCCATATAGGCGTTTTCTGCGACGCGGCGCACATCGACGCTCCTTGGATTTTTGCTTTTACCGTCGCTTTTCAGTCCGTGAGACCCCCTGGATCACCCGGATGGAGTTTTGAGCTGATTTTTGCGGCAGCGCATTCACCAGAGGTATGTCCTCGATTTCCATGTTGATCACTTTGCTCTATTTTGTGGTTTTGGTGGTGTTCCCGGGGTGTTTTTGTTACCCTTTTTACTGCTGCGAGGTACGGGACGCGGTGGCGTATTGTTGGGATTTCTCGGCCTACGAGCATCGGATAGGGGCGTGTGAGGACTCGATCTGCATCTACGCTTCGAGAGCAACGCGACCGTATTTTTATCGGATTTTTTAGAGGACTCTTCAAAGGTGATAATTAAGCTTTTTCGTGGCTGGTTTTCAGCAGATTTGCGTATTCTGGATGTTTTGGCCTACGACGATGTTCTAATTGTATCTTGGCCTACAGGTGTTGGAAAAAGGTGTATAAATACTCGATCTGGATCTACTCATCGCGAGGATTGCAACCGTATTTTTTTGGATTTTTCGGAGGACTGCACGCAGGTGAAAAGTCCCCTTCTCTGTGCTGTTTTGGCAAAATAGCAAACGCTGTTTGGTGTGTGTGGGGTATTGACTAGTGTGTTGTGGTTCTGATGTGGGTTGGAGCTGAGTCTCGTGCGACCGTGTACCGAGGGTGCGGTTTCGGCGGAGGTTGATAGCGAGTGACTGTGCACTTCACCAACTTCGGCTTTGCCTGCGGAAAGCGTTTCAGGTGGGTTGCTTTGTCCCCAGAACCGGTGGACAGTTCTCTAATTCTATCTGGTAGAATGCATGCATGTTTAGAGTACATTATTTGTGATTGAGAGGTAAGCTTAGTAATGATGATTGTCTAAGAGAATTACAAGATTAATATTCATGTTATATATTATGAGGACTTGCATGATTCAAATATCCATGTTGGTGATTAGTGAAAGCTTACCTAAGGGATTGTTACCCTATGTGATTATTAGCATGCCATGTTAGCACATAGCCTTTATGAGATTTGATTATGCGATGGGGCAGGATTATGTATCTATGTGCGGATATCACTTTGATCATGGATTATGGACAGGTATCGTTGATGAGTGATTTAGGCATGTTGGTTATATCCTTGTGGAGCTAATATGTGATTACTCCCTTTATTCTTTCTTGAGGACAAATGCATGCTTGTATGGACATCTAGATAGGCCATCTTTTATCGCTACACTATCATGTTGGAACTTGAGTTAGGAGAAACCATGTTTGCTTCTTTTCTCTTTATTCGTTAGTGTGACACCCCCGGAATGTGTATTAGTCCTATATATAAATGATATAATAAGACTAAATCTCTTAACCCGGCTATAGCATTTTGGGTGGTAGCAAGACCCAAGAGGTTAAGAGAGCTAAGCGTGCTAGCGCTAGAGTAGTTCTAGGATGGGTGACCCTCTAGGAAGGCGAGGCGTCACAGTTAGTCAGGTGATTCTTGTTGCTCGGGTTTGAGTAGGGGTTTGTGATAGTGTAGTCGAGACTTCGAGTCTGGGACAGGTTGGACTTGATTGTGGGTTATGGGTGTTGCGGCAACCGCGGATATTGGGCGGTTGACCGGATGTTGGTTATGGTGCCAGATTGTGGATGATAGAGGATTACGGCGATCGCGGATATTGGGCGGTTGGCCGGGTGTTGGTTGTTGTACCAGATTGTGGATTGTGGGGTATTGTGGCGACCGCGGATATTGGGTGGTTGACCGGATATGTACTTGTGCATCAGATTGGGTATCCGATTTCCTTTAGAGGATGGAGTTTCCCACTTATTGTTTACTGTTGTATGAGATTGGGGATCGGGTTTCCCTTTAGTGGATGGGTTTTCCCACTTTGATCAGAGTCGTGATTCAGTCCTGCTATATTATGATACTTATGATACTTTACTCGTGTGGGTCGCTCCCCTCGAGTGCCACTCCGGAGTAGGCTTTAGACCGTGACGGGTGCCGGTCAGTTGGATAGTTGGAGATACTGAGTTCGTGAGATTGATGACAGAGCAGGCACTACCGGGGTTTATACCGGTTCATTTGATTGGGTTTATTCTGGCAGATACTTTTATTGTTGCACTCATGCCTGGGGGCGGAGTGGAGTCTGATAGTTGTGATTAGACCAGTGTTAGTGTTGTTGGGAACCGTTTGGGTTGACGGTGGTCCCGGATCGTTGAGTGTATTTCGACCGTTGTGCGAGATGTTGAGGATCTTGAGTCTATCCGTTCTGAGAGAGAGAGAGGATTTCGACTATAGCCTGCTTGTGCCACTATTCAATAGCGAGTTAGTACGTATGGACACCCTACGTAATTCCTGCCCGGCAGTGGGAGGTGGTTGTAGGTGGGCGCAGGCTTGACTGGACCAGATGTGGCAGTCAGCTCGATTGGTTCGATTGAGCACCTCGTGTGCGAGTGGTTGCATACCTTTCATTGGTTTTTCCCATTTGAGCATTTAGATAGAGGCATGGTAGCTGTAGAGTATCTCCAGCTTTTTTGTTCAGTTTTTACTGCTTGGTTATCTTATGCCTCTAGTAGACTTAGTGGGCAGATCGTCGGGCCTGGTGGCGGTACCCACTGAGAACTCCCTTTTGGTGTAGTTCTCACACCCGTTGGGGGTTTTCCCCCTCCTTTCTCTTTCCTCTCCTTTGTTTTGTAGAGTCTTAGCGGGTGTTGCTGATTCTGCGGTTGCTGTTCGAGGCGAGGGAGTCGCGAGCTAGATCCCTACCTATCTTTGGAGAGTAGCTGTACCCCCATATTGGAGATTTATAGTACAGTCAGTAGATTATTTTATTCCCGCTTTTGAGAGATCATTGTATTGTGAGGATCTGACTTGTACTGAGAGCCTGTACACTGATGTATGTTTTCGATTTACCTCCCTGTTGAGTTTCGGGTTATTGTATTTGATGATATTGTATGATTATCACTTATGGGAGATGGATATTGTATTATTATTTCTAATTGTACAGATGGTTGGTTTTTAGTTTTACAGCAGTTTTTTTTTTTATAGTCTGATATCTGTTTAGCTGTAGTCCCTTTTCTTGTAGGTTGGACGCTTCGCCTATGCGGGGTTTTGTATAGGCGGCGGATCTGTTGGCGAGCCCGGGTCACAGTTTCGACCCCAAGGCGTGACATGACTACAAGGCTGGGGCCCGTTGGGCAAGATTTTCCGAAGGTTTAGCAACTTTAACTAAAGCACAAGGAAAAGAAAGAAAGTGAATGGTCAAGTATGAATTGGATAGACTGGCACCTTGGAACGACAGTGTCGTGTCGTGGCAAAGGGTAGAGTTTTACATGAGCATCATTAGTTAGAATTTACAGCTTTAAATACTGTAATTATTCTCTATTATATTGCTTCTATTGGACCAAGCGGTGTAGGACATTCTTTCTCGGTGGTTGAACCCACTGGGAACTTCGTTGTTGTTCTCACAACCTCGGGTGACATCCTCACAAGTCCAGGCACATCGAGCGAGGCGTGCAACAGGGTCAAGGGCTCAGCAGAGTAGCGACCTAGCAGTATAGAGTCGCCAGTTCATTTTGGGAGTGTTTTACTATTTTGAGCGAAATTTGTATGTGAGGAATATTGTAAAGTTTAAATACTTTAAGTTTCATTTTGGGAAAAATGTTGTAATACTTAAAATTTAAAGATTCATAAAAAGAGTGTGTTGTAATTCAAGTAAAGCTTATGTTTCGCTCAATATTATACTTTCATTACTTTCTATCTGGTTGTATGAATGAATGAAAGTTTTAATTTCATAGTTTAGTACTCTGATTGTTTACTCTTCCGCTTACACTAAACTGTGATTGTTGGAATGAACCATTCCTTTCGGGTGTTGAAAGGTCATGCCCGATTGGCGGGTCTGTCCACGCGCCCGAACCGACCAAATTTACGGCCTCGGGGCGTGACAGATTAGAGTGGTATCAGAGCCTAGGAATAGTCCTAGGTGGTTAGCTAACATTAGGGACACTCTAGGGTTTAGGCGTGTGAGAGTGTGTGGATCTCTTGGCGAAAGTGCATGATTGGGTTTATGACTCCAATGAAGGATATTGGAGATGAATCGAAGGAAATGAACTTCCACTAGCTAACGATATGTTCGGCGGCCGACAACATAACGTTAGGAGTGGGAGGGAGTATTCCTCCTTACTTTCGCATGATTGGGTCGACGCATCTTTATTGTATTTATTTAGTCCGCATTCAAATATGCAAAGTGTCCAAGTTAGTAAATTTGGACTAATGTTCATTGTGGTGTGCAGCTAACAATGCCACCACGAAGGGAGACACGTTTGATGCGGCTCGAGCCGGGGGAGGGCTCCGGGTCGAGCGACATTCACGGTCTGCGAGAGTACATGGCCGCGCTTATCGGCGTGGTTCAGCAGCAAGCGGAGGCCTCGTTGCGACAAGAGGAGGCTTCCCGTAGGCAGGAGGAGGCGTTTCGGCGCTAGGATGAGGTATCGAGGAGGCAGGCAGAGCAGATAGAGAGGCTTCAAGATCTATTAGCGCAGCAGGTTGAGGCTGCGCTGTGACACCCCCGGAATTTGGATTAGTCCTATATATAAATGATATAATAGGACTAAATCTCTTAACCCTGCTATAGCATTTTGGATGGTAGTAAGATCCAAGAGGTTATGAGAGTTAAGCGTGCTAGAGCTAGAGTAGTTCTAGGATGGGTGACCCCCTGGAAAGTGGGGCGTCAAAGTTGGTATTAGAGGCATTCACCAGCCGGAAATGTGAGATGAGTCTTGGCTGAGCCAGGGTTATATAGCAGGTAGAGCGAGGCTCCCCGGCTAATGACCGTTGTGGGTGGAGTGTAGCTCCTCACAAGGTCGGCTAAGGCTAGCGAGACGAGTCTCACATCGCCTGGTGCTTGTGATTGTGCTTGAGCCTATGTTGGGCAGCTTTTAGTGGCCGTTGGGAGTGGTTGTGCGCATGTCGGGCCCGAGAAATGGATTTGTGATGCAATTTGGAATTTAGTTGCATCACTGGAGGCCTGCGTGGTGTGTCAGTGATGTTTGCGCGCAATTTGGACACAAGTGGTGGACTTCGGGTTTAAAATGAGATCCCGTGGGTATTTGGAGGACCCGTCGGGTGTTTAGAAGTGGTTTCGCGCGATTCAGATGTCAAAATTGGACTCCGGGCGAAGTTTGGATAAAAGATTACCTCTCCGGTCACCTTCGGGAATTTTTAGAGTTGGAATTTGGCAAATCGGACTTCAGAATTGGACCCGGCGCGAAAATCGGATCGAGTGGGATTTCGGCAAATTTTCGGACGAGAATTTGGAGAAACGGACATCGTTTCTGGATTCAGCGCGCGAAATCGCTAAGAATGGACTATTTACTTGTTGGTTTTGGAGCCCGGTAGAAGTGCGCGTTTTTCGAGGCATCGCGGCACGGTTCCCGAGGTTGGTGGCTCGGAAATCGAGGCTTGGCGCGCGGTTCGGGGAGCGTACGGTCGCGGCAGGGGCGCACTGTTGCGCTTCGGCGGGGGACGCGCGGGGGCCGCCACGTGGCGGGCCCCCGTTGGCGCCCGCTCGGGCGCGGGGGCGTGCGCCTATGTGGCGCGCGCTGTGTCCCGCGCCCGTGTGGCGGTGTAACGCGCGCCCGTGTGGCGCGCGGTTTGCCGCGCCCTCGTGGCACGCGATGACGCGGCCACATGGCGCGGGGGGCGCGCGCTGCGCCTGGTGCACGCGCCCCTGCTTGTGGACCGGCCGGTTGAGGGGTCCCCATTGGCTGGTCCACGGTGGACCCGAGGCCGTGGACCACTCCCTCCTCCTCTTTTTCTTCTTCTTCTTCCTTCTCCCCCGCAAGCCTTTTCTCCTCCATTTTCTTTTCTTCCTTCTTCAACCGAGCGAGAGAGGGAGAGAGGAGGGGATTTGTGGTGGTGCGGCGGTGCGTTGTGCACCTCGTGGAGCGTGCGCGAGGTTCCGATGGGAGCGTTTCGGCGACGGCGGCGCAGTCGGGTGGGTCCCGTGTGTTAATTTTACGGTGTTTTTGGCACAGTTTTGGGGCGTTCGTTTGGACTGTAATTAACCCCTTGTTCTTATGTGTGTTAGGGACTATTTTTCTGCACCGTTTTGTGTGCGGTCTCCGACGGCGTGCTCCGTTTTGCGTGCGGACTCCGTTTTGCGTGAGGATTCCGGCACCGTGCACCGTTTTGCATGCGGACTCCGGCATCGTGCACCATTTTCCGTGCGGACTTCGTTTTGCGTGCGGACTCCGGCTCCGTGCACCGTTTTGCGTGCGGACTCCGACGCCGTGCACCGTTTTCCGTGCGGACTCCGTTTTGCGTGTGGATTCTGGCACCGTGCTCCGTTTTGCGTGTGGATTTCGGCACCGTGCATCGTTTTGCTTGCGGACTCCGTTTTGCGTGCAGACTCCGGCACCGTGCACCGTTTTGCGTGCGGACTCCGGCGGCGTGCTCTGTTTTGCGTGCAGACTCCGGCAGCGGACATCGTTTTGCGTGCGGATCGCGTGGAGGCCAATTGCAAGTGTCTACGAGCAATTGGTGGCACATCGAGGTGGGTGGCCTTATCTCCAAGTTTTATGGACTGTACAGTATTTCTACTGATGTAGGACTATGCATGATAGCTTATTTTCTTGTGTAGCATGCTAGATTGTAGGAATTGTTATTCCTTTTATCATCTGTTAATATAGTTATCTTGGAACTTGACCTAGCACCCCCGTCATATGTTGCATGTGTAACCAGACCAGTAGAAAACCCTCACTTGGGCTAGTGTTACTTATGCTTAGACATCCACACTGTTCTTTCATTCCTGGACATAGTGTTATCCTCGCCCGGGTAGTGGGCCGAGAGGTCGGGACTTTCTTTTAGTGTGGGATGCTTTTGCACTCGTGCTGGGGAGCAGAGTGGAGTCTGGTAGTTGTAGTGCGTTGCTTATCTGTGCCGGGAGCCGTTTGGGTAAACGGTAGTCCCGGGAGGTCTTGTCTCCCTGTTGTGCTGTCGTGGGAGGGAGCCGTTGAGCAGACGGTAGTCCCGGGCCGTCGAGTATCTTCCGGTCAGTGTTGTTGGGAACCGTTGGGGTTGACGGTGGTCCCAGGTCGTTGAGTGTTGTCCGACCAGTATTATTAGCCTGAGTTGTGGGTCGTTCCTGGCTGTGGAGTACCTCCAGCTAGTGTGCTTTGTGCTGCAAGCTGTTGGAGAGGCTAGTGTCTCGTGTTTCGTGTGAGCTGATCAGCTGAGTCGTGGAGAGTGCTCCGACTGTTGTGCGAGATATTTGGGGATCTTGAGTCCTACCGTTCTGAGAGTGAGCGTGGATCTTGACTAGAGCTTGCTTATGCCAATGTTGATACTCTATGCCGCACCGTTTTCCTCAATTGGAGTCGCGTCCCTGAGATGCCGCTGTGGATACGATGGTTGGCCTGTTGAGGCAGTTTTCCGCAGTGGATGCAACGATGGGCCTGTTGAGGCAGTTTTCCGCAGTGGATGCAACGATGGGCCTGTTGAGGCAGTTTTTCGCAGTGGATGCAACGATGGGCCTGTTGAGGCAGTTTTGCGCGAGGGGTGAGTTAGTCGGGCAGGACGCCCCACGTAAATCCCGTCCTCATGTGGATGTGTGGTAGTGGGCAGGTGCGTTCCTAGTCGACAGGCGCAGGCTTGACTGGACCCTATGAGGCAGTCAGTTCGATTGGGTCGATTGAGCACCTTGGGTGCGTGTGGTCACATTTACCTTCATCTGTTCCACTTTTTGAGCATCTAGTTAGAGGCATGGTAGCTGTAGAGTAGCTCCAGCTTTTCTTGTTCAGATTTCATTGCACTGTTATCTTTTGCCTCTAGTAGACTTGGTGGGCAGACCGTTGGGCTTGTTGACGGCACCCACTGAGAACTACTGTGGGAAGTAGTTCTCACACCCGTCGTGGTGTCTTTTTCCCCAGGAACTTCTTCTCCTGTTCCTGTTGCTCCAGTTGTTGATCCTTCTGACCGAGGCGAGGGAGTCGCGAGCTAGTTCCCTACCCGTCGTTGGAGTGTAGCGGTACCCCTTCAGAGGAGAGCTTCAGTAGATTAGTTTACTTCTTTTTCCTCTGTTGAGAGACCTTTGTTGTGAGGTATAGAGTTGTATTTTATTTTACAGTTTGAGCGACTGATGTAGTGAGGATATTTTTGTATTGAGAGCTCGTACACCGATGTATTTTACTGGAGATATCTCCCTTTTGAGTTTTGTATCAGAGGACTTTTTATACGATCGTATTTGGGAGATGGATATTGTATTTATTTCCAGTTGTACAGTGTTTGGATTTCAGTTTTTAGTAGTTTACTTTCAGCTCTGATATCTGTATACTGTAGTTGATTGTCTTTGCAGGTTAGACGCTTCGTCTGTACGGCAGTTTTCGTACAGATGGCGGATCTGTTAGCGAGCCCGGGTCGCAGTTTCGACCCCGGGGCGTGACATGCGCAGACGACACATGAGCGCACATCCTCGCCTCAGGTGGGGGCGACAACTGAGGGGGTAGCTATGGCTGTAGAGAACAGGGGCTTTGTGTGCCGCACCGACACCACAGTTTGATGCGGTGCGTTGGGACCGCCCGTAGCATGTTCACAATCTGATTTTGTTTGAGCCCGGGTCGTTTCGGATCGACGCGGGAGTCTCCAGACCAGAAAGTGAGTTGGCGGCGTCGAGATTAGGAGCCCCAGCTGATTACAGCATTTTGGGACATTGCGTACCGGTACCCTAGGTTGGGTACCGGAATGAATTAAATGGATACCCGACAGAGAGCTTCGGTTGGGGAAAAACTGTGGAAAATTTTCTAAGTCCCAGGGTACCGGTACTGGACCACGCGTACCGGTACCCCATATCCCATTTGGCTTGAGTACTGGAACGCGGGGGCGAGTACCGGAACACTGGTTGGACTGGGCGGATTTGGCCCTCGGTTTGGGAATTTTGAGCTTGGGTACCGATACTGGGAGCCCGAGTACCGGTACTCAGCCTCCAGAACTTGTGGGCAGTGAGGTAATTTCTAGTTTTTAGTAAGGGCAAAAGGATAACTTCATAATCCCAACCACCCACTGCTGTTGCATTAACTCCTCTCTTCTCCCCATTAAAGAAACCACCCACCCCTCCTCTTCTCGAATGAACCAGAAGGAGAGAGAGAGAGAGAAGAACTGGTAGAAGAGAAAGAGAAAGTTGAGAGTGAGATAGAGAGTGAGCAGAGAGGAAGTGGCTGTGAGCGTGGGATTCTTCTTTGCGCCGGAGCTTCGGACATTAATCGTGAGCAAGGGAGGAAGTTCTCCTGTTGAGGAAGCTCGGTTGGAGCTCGCGCGCGCGCGGACACAGTAGAGGTGAGTACTGTGCTTTTCCCGAGTTGTCGGATTTTCTTAGATTTGAGTTTTGAGCTGTGGATGGGTTTTTCCCATCTTTTTGCTTCTTCCCTATTTTGAGCGGAGCAGCAGAGAGGGCTGCGGGTGCCGCGGAGCTCGGTTGAGCCGGGGTACTGCGCGAAGCCGAGGTGGTGCGCGCGTGCTGTGGACTGAATGAAGTTGACGGCGGTGTTGACCGGAGAGCAGTGGAGGCCTTGATTGAGGCTGTGGAGCGTCCTGTGTACGCCAGGAGGTTTCGTTGGGCTGCGGTTGAAGCACGCGTGAACGAGAGCCGAGGGTGTTATTTCGGTGGATTTTCGTCTAAGAGCGAGTCCGCGCTTCACCGATTTCGGCTTGGCCTGTGGAAAGCAATCCTGGTGGGTCAGAAATTCTTCCAAGCTTTGTGGAATGCCTTCTAATGCTATTATATGCATGTTTAGCATGTCTAGATTATTTGTTATTATAGTTGGTAAATCTGATAGTTGCCTAGAAAATTACAGAATGATAACTAGAACCCCAGATTATTTTTAGTAGACTTCTGACATCATATGACACTAGACTGCATGGTTAGTTGGCACCAGAGTTGCATCTGAACCGTTTTAAAAATCGTGGAACCGTTTTAATGAGAAATGGGATTTAATAATGGCTTTTAAATTTTGTGATCGCCCGGAGGGGTTGTATAGGTTCAGGGTGCCTATGTCCTCGTACCTGGGGACCGAGTGGGTTTTCTTGACTCAGTGGTTCGATTTTCTAGTGTCTTGGGTGGTTTTATGGGCTTTATCAGATTAAGACGTGGAGGATTCTCCGACCTAGACATGATAGAGGGATTGTTGGCATTCGAGTTTCCGATCTGTTTGATCGTGGATTATAGCCAGCAGATGCCGCTTATTGAGACATATGACACACGCTTTTCATCGGTGGCGTCGCTCCCCTCGAGACCCGCTCCGGATGCGATAATGATGATACGTCTGATGAGGTTGCTTTGCGTGATATTGTGATATTCCAATTGGATCGGGTTGGAGTACCGGTAGAACCCTAGTTGATACAATAGAGGGCGCAGGCTTGACTTGTAGTGTCCAGACTTTTCTAGTGTCGTTGGTGACCCTTGTCGTTTAATGTTAGTTGTAGGTGCCCTTTCTTTTCGACTGTTGGGGAGTTGTGTTTTGGTGCATGTTGTATTTTTCGGTAATAGAACTCGTAATATGTTGAACAGTGGCGCGATCGGATCTGAAATCCGACTCCCGGATCTCCCGGTTTTGATTTCCTAAGGTAACGGTAACTGTAACTTCTCGCCCTTTCTGAGTGCGCGTGAGTTTTAGGGTTGAGAGGGGGAAAACTTCCTTATGTATATAAATACTGACGGTTGTCACCTTGTGTGAGGGATCCTTTGTAAACCTAGCCGCCAACCCCAGCCGCCAGAGAGAGAGAGAGAGGAACGGGGATCTCGTCGAGAATCAACCGCATCGGGATGGGCATCGGATCCGGAGGCTCCATTCGGGAACGATCGGATCGTCTTCTCCGCGACGAGGTAAGCTTTGCGTGTGTGTGTGGACGTTCTTCTCCTAGAGTCTTTCCAGTTTCCTCGGGACGCCCTAGCCTCGGCCGCCGCCGCTGCCGCCTGTTGCGTCGTTGCCGTTGCCGCTGCCAGAGCCACTGTTGTCGCCGCCGCCGCTACCGTCGCTGCCGCTGTTGCCGCGCGCGCCCCCCGCGCGGGCCTGCGCCCGCACGGGGCGGCCTGCAACCGCGCGCCGCCCGCGCGGGCCTGCAACCGCGCGGGGCGGCTTGCGGCCGCGCCGCCGCCCGCGCGGGGGCGGCCTGATGCTGTTCGCCGCCCGCACGAGCCTGCGCCCGTGCGGGCCTGCTGCCGCGCGCCGCCAGCGCCGGCCTGAGCCCGCGCGGGGCGGCCTGCTACCGCGCGCCGCCCGCGCGGGGCGGCTTGCTGCCGCGCCGCCGCCCGCGCGGGGCCGTGCCCGCGCGGAGGCGGCCTGCTGCTGTGTGCCGCCCGCGCAGGGCGGCTTGCTGCCGCTGCCGGCGCGCCGCGCCCGCTAGGGGCCTGTGCACGCGCGGGGCCTCTGCTGCCGCTGCCGCCACGCCAAGCAGGGCTGGCGCCATGCGAGCCTGCGCCCGTGCGGGCCTGCTGCCGCGCGCCGCCCGAGCGGGCACGCGGCCGCGCGGGGTGGCCTGCTACCGCGCCGCCGCCCGCGCGGGGCTGTGCCCGCGCGGAGGCGGCCTGCTGCTGTGCGCCGCCAACGCGGGCTTGCGCCCGCGCGGTGCGGCCTGCTACCGCGCGCCGCCCGCGCGGGGCGGCTTGCTGCCGCTGCCGCCGCGCCGCGCCCGCGCGGGGCCTCTGCTGCCGTTGCCGCCGCGCCGCGCCCGCGCGGGGCCTCTGCTGCCGCTGCCGCCGCGCCGCGCCCGCGCGGGGCTTTTCTGCCGCCGCGCCGCACCGCGCGGGGCTGGTGCCGCGCGGAGCCTCTGCTGTCGCAGCCGCCGCTGCTCCCCTCCTCCTTGCCGCCATGTGCTTACTTGTTTCAGCTCCCACGTGTTAGCGTCGAGTCGTCGTGGTGTCGTGTCGCCGTCACCTTTTTAATTATCTTTGGTCTTAACTGTTGGTTGTTTTCTGGGGACTCCGTAGGTCAGGGGTCGTTCGGGGGGCTGTGAGTCGACTGCAGGCATTCCGACCAAATGCTGTTCAGGTGGGTGATCTCCTCTGTCTCTCCAGGAAGGGGTAAAAGAAATTACGTTGCCATGAATAAATCAATACATATACTATGATCATGTCTAACCCTTGTTTTACATAAGCATGTTATTACTAATATCTCTGGCGACTACGGGTCGCTCTGGGTACGACACACCCACTTACACATGTATGAGCCCAAGGTTTGCTTGCACGCACACCGGCGGTTTGGCCACCGCACTGGTGTATTTTTTCGGAAAGATGGCATGTCGGCCCGTGTACCCCACGACTAGTGATGATGGGGACCCCTCACGGCTGCTCAGGTACTGCACGAGCGTCGGGGAGGGGTATAGGCAAATCACGAGAGGCAAGTGCTCTTTTGATTGTTGCAGGGCAAGTACGTATGGTTGTTTGTTACAGGGGCAGATGCATGTGTCTGGCTCGTTACAGGGTATCGTGGCTCTCTTGGAATGGGGTAAATACGGACACGCGGGTGGCTCGGTTTGCGTTATCTTCAGTTTCCCAAGTATCATTCACTTATTTATTGTTTACCCTGGTTTATGTGCATTCTGGTAGTGTCACTGACTCCCCACTCTGTGACAGGTTGGTCGGGCGCGGGCACGGGACGAATGTGAGGACGACCTAGGAAGATGTTTTCGTTTTTAACATATCTTTCGAGTGACATTGCGAGGTTTTATTTGTGTATGTCTCCTTAGTTTAGTGATGTGTGAGTGGGTTCGTCTGTGCTTGTGTGGATATTCAAACTACTGTAGCGACTCTGTGTGCTTGCATACTCTTTAGTTGTCGGCCTGCTTTCAAACCAGGAAAAATGTTTGCGAAAATGGCTGTTAAAACAACAAGTGTCGTGTGGACACCGATTTGAAAACCCATGGATTTATCCTTTCTAAATAACGACGGCCGTTTTAAGTAGTAATAGTACTTTCTCTTGCTTTTGGGAACGATGATTGTGGTTAAAGTGTGAACGAGATCACAGGTGTGTTTGTATGCCTGTCTAAGTTGAGACTGCCGTGCACATGCCAAGGAGACCCCGCTCTCGGGGTCGAGGAATTTGCACATGTGGCAGGTCTGGCGCGCACTGGGGGACCCGGTAAAGAAAAAAATTTAATATTTCACGTTTTCCGCTCTACCGAAAAACCCCCGGGACGTTACATGACTGGACCAGTTTTGGCAGTCAGTGAGATTCGTGGTTGATGTGAGCACCTCGCGAGCGAGTGGACGCATAGCATGTTCTTAGTTGAGTTTTCCTTTGAGCATGATACTTGAGGCATATTAGCAGTAGTTTCATTTCAGCTTTATTATTACCTGCATATATATTGTTTTACCTCCGGTAGACTTAGTGGGCATACCGTGGATATTGGTGACGGTACCCACTGGGAACTACCTTTTGCAGTAATTCTCACACCCGCTGCTGTGACAGGTTTTCCAGACATTACTGTGCCAGCTTCAGCTCGAGCGGCGGCAGCAGATCGAGGTAAGGGCGTGGCCGATTAGCTCCTTACCCTTTTATTTTGAGAGTCAGAGGAAGAGGTACCCTGTATTTTGAGTTTCCACTTTTGTACTGGACAGTCTGGGATTGTATATTTTGTTACATAGCGGGAGAGACTATGTATTGTGGATTATGTTTATTCAGATGTTCAGTTTATGGTTTCTGTAGCTATTAGTTTTATTTCAGCTCTGATACATGTTTAGATCTAGATCTGACTTGCAGGGTAGACGCTTCGTCTGTGCGGGGGTTTCCGTATAGATGGAGGATCTGTTGGCGAGCCCGGGTCGCAGTTTCGACTGCGGGGCGTGACAGGTTAGAGTGGTATCAGAGCCTAGGTATATAGGTCGTTGAGGACTTAGTAACCCTAGGCTATTGGTTGGACAGTAGGATGACTATCGTGAGAGACGTGACTTTAGCGAGAGTCCGGATTGATTCTGTACCTCCCCCAGAGGAGTGGGGGTGAGTGATTTTACATGTTTATTCTCTAAGGTAGTTATGTCGGCTGCAGACGACATAATGCTTTAGAATGGGTAGCATGTTTTAGACTTTCGCTTGATTGGGTCCAGAGATTTCTTGGTCCTAACGTTTGCTTTTGGTTTTCAGGATCTACGATGCCTCCGAGACGTCGTGCAGCGACTAGGGCGCATCCTGCTGTGGAGGAGGAGCTCGAGCAGCGGGGGGCTGATCAGACGGAGCGTAGCAAGGTCCGTGAGTTGCGGGCCCAGGTAGCCCAAATGTGGCAAGGAGGAGACGGTTAAGCGCCAAGAGGAAAACATGGAGCGCATGACGCGCATGCTCGAGCAGAGAGCATCTCCGATAGTGTCACCGGTAGTACCTCCGGCCGCGACATCGTCGACGTCGACCCAGATTGCACCATTGACGGCGCAGGACCAGCGAGAGATTACGGATAAATTGTCATATGTCAGCCAGTTTCATCCCCCACTGTTTTGAGGGCAGAGCTTAGAGCCATAGGAAGTAGAAAACTGGATCGCGGCGATGGAAAAACTATTTGAGAACTTGTTCATCGAAGAGAAGCATCAGGTGCATCTGGCTACGCACTTTTTGGAGAAGGACGCCGAGACTTGGTGGCGTCGAGTTCGTCTAGTGGGACCACCCGGAGCCCAGTTGATGACCTGGGGTGAGTTTCGTGCTTTACTGCTCGGGGCCTTCTTTCCCGACAGTGCGAAGCAGAAGCTGCAAAGGGATTTGAGACGCCTACAGCAGGGGAGTCGTCCTCTTCAGGAGTATGTCCGCGAGTTTCTGCGACTGTTGAGCAGTGTGCCCCATGTTGCCAGAGATGAGGCCCAGAAGGTTGACTTGTTTGAGAGGGGACTACATCGGGATACCTATCACTTTGTGCATTCATAGCGAGCACCGACGCTAGATGCAGCGATAGAGCTTGCTCGGTGGGTTGACCGAGGATCGGTGATTATGTCCAAGAGGGATGGAGCGCCAGGGATCGGCTCCGGTGAGAAGCGTCCAGCGCCGCCGGATTTTGGACAGTCCAGTAGATCGAAACCCCCGAGGCCACCACGATTCCAGTCCCAGGATCGTGGGTCTCAGAGGAGACAGAGGCCAGGAGGTTTTCGACCGCCGAGGCAGCAGCAGCCGCAACAGTAGAGGTGCCCCGACCGGTGTGTTATATGCGGCGGGCCTCATGCTCCCCCGCAGTGTGAGCGGCGCCAGGGGCGGTGTTACCGTTGTGGACAGCTGGGACATTTTGCATCGTCTTGTCGGAGGGCAGGGTCGCCAGCACTATCGGCAACATCTACACCTCCTTCGCCCTTGCAGGTAGTAGGAGCTTCGACAAGCTTTGGCTAGGCGGATCGGGCCACTTCATCGCGACAGCCAGACAGGCGACCACCTCCGAGCGGGCGAGTGTACGCCGCTCAGGCTGACGATTCTTTTGCTGCTGATCAGGTGGTAGCAAGTATTATTCTTATCTCCTCTACACGTACTAGGGCATTATTTGATACTGGAGCATCACACTCATTCATCAGTAGAGCATTTGCACCATCGCATGGGCTAGAGATAGGACCGTTAGCGTGTCTGAGGACCCGAATTCCCACGTAAGGATTATTGTTGCTTCAGCAGCTTATGGAGGCCTATGTGGTGTGTCGGCGGTGTTTATGCGCAAATTGGACACAAGTGATGAACTCAGTGCGAAAATTAGATCACGAGTGTATTCGAATGCCCCGCCAAATTTTAGAAGTGGTTTCGTACAAAATGGAAATTAGATTTGGATTCAGCGCGGAAAAACGATGGAAATCGACCGCTTGGTTGTATTTTTCTGAGTCCGGACGCCCGAAAACAGACATCCGGAAGATTTCAGTGTTTTCGGGTGCACGGTGGATCGGTGGACCGACGGTGTGCCACGTGGCGGCTTCCGATTGGCACCGTACACCACGTGGCGGAGCAGGAGGCGCGGCGAAGTGGGCCCGGCCCACGGGAGCGGGTGCGGGCAGCGCGTGGGCCGGGCAGCGCGCTGGCCGGGCAGGCGCGCGGGCGAGCGCGGTGCGCGGGGGCGGCGTGCCACGTGTCGTCTCCCCGTTGGCTCGCAATTGACAGGTGGCGGCAGCAGGTTGGTTGGTGCGGTGGTCACGGTCCACGGAGGTGCGCGGTGAGTGCCTCGGGATGCGTGCGTAGCAGGGGGCGCAGGCGGCGGGCGCAGCGCGCACGTGGGCTGGCAGGCGGGCGTTGACGCACGTTCCCGCACGTGGGCGCGCCACGCGTCAGCTTCCGCGGGGGGCCACGCAGCGCAAAGCGGGTAGAGGGTTCGGCTGTTGCCTGTTATGGGCGACGTGGCGCGATGAGGCTGTTTCGGGCGCTCCTCGCGGGGAACCCTGTGGGGGATTCGGGCGCCCGATTGTGGTCCGAGCGCCCGAATCCCGGGACAGTTTCGGTATTTTTGGATTTCTTCAGCTGGGCCTATTAATAGGCCAATTCCTGCTCCGATTTAGGGTTTTTCTGGCCTGTTTCTCACAGAGGGTTCTACAGCAAACTTCCTCCACTTTGTGTGCTGCATCTTGTGGAGGATTCCCGAGATTTTTGGAGGCCTCAGTATCAGCGTTTTCTGCGATGCGGCGCACTTCGGCACTCCTTCGATTTTGGCTTTTATCGTCACTTTTCAGTTCGCGAGACCCCCTGGATCACCCCGATGGAGTTTTGGGCCGATTTTCACGCCAGCGCGTTCACGAGAGGTACATCCTTGATTTTTGTGTTGATCACTTTGCTCCGTTTTGAGGTTTTGGTGGTGTTCTTGAGGTGTTTTTGTGACCCTTTGTACTACTGCGAGGTACCGGACAGCGGTGGAGTTTTGTTGGGATTTCTCGGCCTACGGGCATCGGATCGGGGCGTGTGAGGACTCGATCGGCATCTACGCTTCGAGAGGAACGCGACCGTGTTTTTACCGGAATTTTTGGAGGACTCTTCGAAGGTGATAATTAAGCTTCTTTGGTACTGTTTTCTGCAGATTTGTGATAATTATATTTGTATCTTGGCCTACAGGTGTCAGAACGAGGTGTATAAAAACTCGATTTGGATCTACTCGTCGCGAGGATCGCAACCGTGATTTTTATGGATTTTTCAAAGAACTGCACGAAGGTGAAAAAGCTCCTTCTTTGTGCTGGTTGGTAAAAACAGCAAGTGCTGTTTGGGTGTTGTTGGGGGTATTGATTTTGTTGTTGGTTGAGCAGAGGCTTGCGCGACCGTGTACCGAGGGTACGGTTTCGGCGGATTTTGTTAGCGAGTGGTTGCGCACTTCACCGACTTCGGCTTTGCCTACGGAAAGTGTTTCTGGTGGGTTGCTTTGTCCCCAGAACCGGTGGACGATTCTCTAATTCTATCTAATAGAATGCATGCATGTTTAGGGTACAATATATGTGATTGAGGGGTAAGCTTAGGAATGATGATTGTATAAGGGAATTGCAAGATTAATATTCATGTTAGATATTATTGAGGACTTGCAAGATTTGGATATTCATAATGATGATTAGTAAAAGCTTACCTAAGAGAATTTGCCCTATGTGATTGTTAGCATGCATGATTAAATGTATAATCTCTAGCATCGAGATGTAAGCTTGAGGAATGGCCTAGATCATGTAGATTGACATACTATAGTAGTGATCTTTTAGCATGCCATGTCGCACATAGTCTTTTATGAGATATGATTACTCGATGGGGTAGGATGCTTTATCTATGTGCGGGTATCATTCTGATGATTTATGATGGACCATGGATTATGGACGGGCGTAGCGGATTAGTGGATTTGGCATGTGGCGCTACTATCTATTTTACTCCCTTTTATGTTACTTGAGGATATTTGCATGCTTGTATGGACATCTAGATAGGCCATCTTTTACTGCTACACTATCATGTTGGAACTTGACTTAGGAGAAACCATGTTTGCTTCTTTTCTCCTTATTCATTAGTCAGGTGATTCATGTTGCTCGGGTTTGAGCAGGGCTTTGGAATGGTGTAGTCGAGACTTCGAGTCTGGGACAGGTTGGATTTGATTGTGGGTTGTGGGGTGCTGCGGGAACCGCGGATATTGGGCGGTTGACCGGATGTTGGTTGTTGTACCAGATTATGGGGTATTGCGGCGATCGCGGATATTGGGCTATTGATCGGATGTTTACTGTTGCATCAGATTGGGGATCGGGTTTCCTTTAGTGGATGGAGTTTCCCACTTATTGAGTACTATTGCATATGGTTGGGGATCGGGTTTACTATAGTGGATGGATTTTCCCACTTCGATTAGAGTCGTGATCCAGTACTGCTATATTTAGATACTTGACAGAGATACTTGACATGGGTTTCTTTTTACTCGAGCGGGTCGCTCCCCTTGAGTGCCACTCCGGAGTAGGCGATTTACACAGCGGCCAGTGAGTACCGGACAGATGAGTGCCGGTCAGTGAGTGCCGATCTGTTAGCAGATACTTGAGACAGTTTGAGCAGGCAGTGCCAGTTTTACTGGTCCATTGATTGGGTTTATTACAGGCAGATACTTTTATTGTTGCACTCGTGCCTGCGGGCTGAGTGGAGTCTAGTAGCTGTGTTGAGACCGATGCTAGTGTTGTTGGGGACCGTTTGGGGTTGACGGTGGTCCCGGGGTCGTTGTGAGTATTTCGACCGTTGTGCGAGATATTGAGGATCTTGAGTCTATCCGTTCTGAAAGAGAGCGTGGATTTCGACTGTAGCCTGCATGTGCCACTATTCGATAGCGAGTTAGTCCAATTGGACACCCTATGTTGATACACTAGGGAGGCGCAGGCTTGACTGGACCAGATGTGGCAGTCAGCTCGATTGGGTCGATTGTGTACTTCATGTGTTAGTGGTTGCATACCTTTCATTAGTTTCCCCTATTTGAGCATTTAGATAGAGGCATGGTAGCTGTAGAGTATCTCCAGCATTCTTGTTCAGTTTATACTGCGTGGTTATCTTATACCTCTAGTAGACTTAGTGGGCAGATCATCGGGCCTCGTGGCGGTACCCACTAAGAACTCCCCTTTTGGTGTAGTTCTCACACCGTTGGGGGTTTTCCCCCTCCATTTTCTTTCCTCTCCTTTGTTTTGAAGAGTCTTAGCGGGTGTTGCTGATTCTGCGGTTGCTGTTCAAGGCGAGGGAGTCGCGAGCTAGATCCCTACCTATCTTTGGAGAGTAGCTGTACCCCTTCATTGGAGATCCATAGTACAGTCAGTAGATTATTTTATTTCCGCTTTTGAGAGATCATTGTATTGTGAGGATCTGACTTGTACTGAGAGCCTGTACACTAATGTATTATTTCGATTTACCTCCCTGTTGAGTTTCGAGTTATTATATTTGAGGATATTTTATGATTATCACTTATGGGAGATGGATATTGTATCATTATTTTCAGTTGTACAGATGGTTGGTTTTTAGTTTTACAGCAGTTTTATTTTATAGCTCTGATATCTGTTTAGCTGCAGTCCTTTTCTTGCAGGTTGGACGCTTCTCCTATGCGGCGGATCTGTTGGCGAGCCCGGATCGCAGTTTCGACCCCGGGGCGTGACAGCATGTACACGTGAGGTTCAGATTCCAGACCACGTATTGCACGTAGATGAGTGTTGTCGGTCCTGCCCAGTGCAAATAGGACCCTGGATTTTGTCCATTGACTTGTTGGTCCTACGTCAGCTCCGAGATTTTGATGTAGTGTTGGGTATTGACCGGTTATCCCAGTATTATGCTACCATCGATTGTAGAGAGTGGACGGTGACCCTCTGTGAGCCGGGTCAGGAGGAGTATGTTTATAGAAGATGCCATAGCACTTTGTTTGCGGCGACTGTATCTTCCGCCAGAGCACGACAGATGATGAGTCGTGGTTGTATCGCTTTTCTAGCGACTGTAGTGGAGGTGCCTACGGCGATGCCCGGACTCGATGACGTCCCTATTGTCCGAGAGTATCCGGAGGTATTTACCCTAGAGTTATCTTCTATGCCGCCGGATAGAGAGATAGAGTTTGTAATTGATGTAGTCCCTGGAACTACACCAATTTCCAAAGCACCCTACCGGATGGCTCCCGCAGAGTTGAGAGAGCTGAAGGCTCAGTTGCAAGACTTGATGGATAGAGGGTTTGTTAGACCCAGTGTTTCTCCGTGGGGAGCGCCAATTTTATTTGTGAAAAAGAATGATGGATCACTTAGATTGTGTGTGGATTACAGAGAGCTGAACAAAGTGACCATAAGGAATAAGTATCCCCTCCCACGGATTGATGACTTGTTTGACCAACTTCAGGGAGCTACGGTCTTCTCGAAGATAGATCTTCAATCCGGTTACCACCAGTTGAGGGTGAAGGCCGAGGACGTGTGAAAGACAGCATTCAGAATGCGGTATGGGCATTACGAGTTTACGGTAATGCCATCTGGACTGACTAATGCACCTGCCGCCTTTATGGATTTGATGAATCGAGTATTTCAGCCATACTTAGACCGATTCGTAGTAGTATTCATCGATGACATCTTGGTTTACTCCCGAAGTGATATAGAGCATGAGGAGCACTTGAGGGTAGTGCTGCAACTTCTGAGAGAGAAGAAGTTGTATGCCAAGTTGAAAAAGTGCGCATTTTGGCTTCAGGAGGTTTCATTTTTAGGCCATGTGGTTTCAGCCGCTGGAGTGACGTTAGACCCGACGAAAATTGATGCCGTTCGGGATTGGCCTAGACCTACGACGGTGACAGAGGTCAGGAGCTTTTTGGGCCTAGCAGGTTATTACCGACGGTTCGTAGAGGGCTTTGCAAAACTCTCTACTCCCCTCACCCGTTTGACCAGGAAGGGGACCAGATTTATTTGGACTGAGCAGTGCCAGCAGAGCTTCGAGGAATTGAAGCTGAGGTTGATATCAGCGCCAGTTCTTGCATTGCCAGTGATAGAAGAGGGATTCGTAGTTTACAGTGATGCCTCCCACAGCGGCTTAGGCTGTGTGTTGATGCAGCATGGTAGGGTAATTGCTTATACCTCGCGCTAGTTAAAGGATTATGAGAAGAATTACCTTACGCATGATTTGGAACTAGCCGCTATAGTATTTGCTTTGAAGTTGTGGCGACATTACCTATATGGTGAGCACTGTGAGATATTTACTGACCACAAAAGTCTGAAGTATTTGTTTACTCGGAAGGAGCTCAACTTGCGGCAACGCCGGTGGTTAGAACTGTTGAAAGATTATGATTTGAGCATCCAGTATCATCCCGGCAAAGCCAATGTGGTCGCGGATGCCTTGAGTATGCGAGCAGTGCAGTCCTTGAGCTTATTGATCACTCAGCAGATACCACTGAGAGAGCAGTTGAGACGACTAGAGATTGAGGTCGTGTCCCCGAGGGACTCTGTAAGACTTATGTCTTTGGTCTTGCAACCCACTCTGTTAGACAGGATCAGAGAAAAGCAGAGTGTTGACCCCTATCTTGAGAAGATTAGAGACCATATTCAGCATGGTCAGAGTGGGGAATTTTCTGTGGATACTGCGGGAGTACTGAGGTACAGGGACTGTATTTGTGTGCCCGTGGATTCAGAGATTCGAGAGCTGATTTTGAGAGAAGCTCACTACTCACCTTACACTCTTTACCCCAGAGGAACTAAGATGTATAGAGATTTGAGGACATAGTTTTGGTGGAATGGCATGAAAAGAGATATTAGAAGGTTTGTTGCCCATTGCCTAACTTGTCAGCAAGTTAAAGCTAAGCATCAGGTTCAAGCTGTCAAGTTACAAAGCCTTCCAATACCTGAATGGAAATAGGACCGTGTGACCATGGATTTTGTTGTTGGTTTACCGAGGTCACGTAGTGGAGCTGATGCTATCTGGGTGATTGTGGATTGATTGACCAAATTAGCCCATTTTCTACCTATACAGTCGAGTTGGACTCTGGAGAGGTTAGCACAGCTATATCTGGATGAGATTGTGAGGCTGCACGGTGTACCAGCCTCTATTATATCTGATAGGGATCCGAGTTTCACTTCGCATTTCTAGAAGAGCCTGCAGACAGCCTTGGGGACCCAGCTTTATTTTAGCACCGCCTTTCACCCACAGACTGATAGACAGCCTGAGCGGACAATTCAGACTCTGGAGGACATGTTGAGAGCATGTGTCCTGAGCTTTAGTGTGAGGATCCGAATTTCCGCAAGAGGATTACTGTTGGATCAGCAGAGCTTCTGCAGTGTGTTTGGCAGCTTCTGGGGGCATGTACTGTGTATTGGAGGTGTTTGTGCACAAATTGGACACAAGTGTTGGACTCAGTGTGTTTAGTGGATCCCGAGAGTTGTCGGAAGACCCCGTCGAGTGTTTAAAAGTGTTCTCGCGCGGAACAGATATCAAAATTGGACTCGGCGCAAAATTTAGGGTAAAAACACTTGTCTGGATGCATTCGGCAAATTTTGGAATTAGAATTTGGCAAATCGGACACCGGATTTGGATTCAGCGCGCGAAAACGATGAAAATGGACTATTCATTTGTATTTTTCGGAGCGCGGATGCGAAAACACGGTTTTCGAGGCGCTTAGCACTGTTCCGGCGGCCGGCAGGCAGCGGCGGCGGCGGCGGCAGCGGCGGATGGGCTCGGGCAGGCGGCGGAGCGGCCGCGGGCACCGCACGGGCGCGGGCAGCGCGCGAGCGCACGGGCTGGCACGCGGTGCACGGGAGCGCGTTGGACACGTGGCGACGTGCGGTAGGGTCGGTTCAGTGGGCGCGGTTCACGGAGTGGCGCGGGGTGTACGGTGAACCGGGCGGGGCCACGTGGCGACCGTTGGTTGGCCGGTCCACTAGTGCCCGGTCCACAGAACTGGTGTGGCGGCCTCGGGATTCGCGCCTGGCAGGGGGCGCAGGCGGCGGGCGCAGGCGGCACGTGGGCGCGCTGACCACGTTTTCCCGCGATCGGGCCCGCCACGCGTCGCGCGGTGGATGGCCCACGCGGCTGTCGGCTGTTCGCGGGGCGACGTGGAGGCCCATGAGGGATTCGGGCCCGCACAGTGTTGGGCCGGGCCCAACACTGTAGCGGCCCGAAATGTCCGGGCGCCCGGAAGTGGGGACTCAAGCGTCATTTTCTAATTTGTTTCTTCCAGCCTATATAAAGGACGAGAACATCTTGAGAGAGCTCTTTTCCTGCTCATCTCCTCACCGTGCAACCTTCACGAGAATTTCTCCTCTCCCAGTGCTGGTTTCATCTATAGATTCCCGGATTTTTCTGCGGCACGCATCCCGAGGTTTTCATTTTTACGGCGCGGTGCGATGCTCGTTCGTTTGTGATCTTCTTCGTCGCGTTTTGGTGCGAGGACTCCCCCGGCTTACTCCGACCACCGTTTTCATCGATTCTTGGGCCGTTGGCTTCACGACAGGTAGGGATACGATCTTCATGATTTGAGTTTCCCCTCTTTTCGAGTTTATCTTGGAGTTTCCCGAGCTTTCTTTTTACCCTTTTTCTTGGGTGGAGTTTTGGACAGCGCCACAGTGTTTCGGCGATAACTTTGTGCTCAGGCATCGGATTGAGGCATGCCAATAGTAGTTTTGGATCTACACATCGCAAAAAGCATCCTCCAATTTTTTTGGATTTTTCTGAATTTTCCCCGAAGGTGAAAAATCCCACTCTTGCTGGATGATTGTTATAGTTTTTGTACTTGGGGTTGTTTGGAGGTGGTCACCTTGCCGATTTTATATCTCGGCCTACAGGTATCGGATTTGGCGTGCGAGTACTCGTTTCGATCGTCTCGACGCGAGGATCGCAGTGGCAATTTTTCGGGAATTTTTGGTCTCCATATCGCAGGTAAAAACAGAGCATCTTTGGGACAGAATTCTGGGACAGCATATATTTGGGTACTTGTGTATTTATTTGTGTGTTTGTTGGGGATGTTTTGTACAGTGATCGCGGCGGTTTATCTGTTTGGGCGAGAGCACTTTTTGGACTTGGATTTAGCGATCGAGGTGGGTGGTTGCTATATCCCTCTTTTCTGACTTACCCACTAGGAATATTAGAGTGATCCCTATATTGGACATTTTGATTAATTATGATCGGGGTTGGAATTATGCATGCCTGTGTGGGGATAGGGTTGCTATGATAGCGTTTAACCTTGCATGTGGAATTGAATATTTAATTGGGACTATATGATTTATCCTGTTAGTGGTACTACTTGTGGATCTTTATGACATGCATAGGTGGATTGGGATAATAACCAGTGGCTTAATTTATCTTCCTTGAGAACACTCGCATGCTTGTATGGACATCTAGATAGGCCATTTCTTATCGCTACACTATCATGTTGAAACTTGACTTAGGAGAAACCATGTTTGCTTCTTTTCTCCTTTTCGTTAGTCAGGTGGTTCATATTGCTCGGGTTCGAGCAGGGATTTGGGTTAGTGTAGCCGGGGCCTGGATTGTGGATTATGGGTTGTGACGCCCCACTTCCCAGGGGGTCACCCATCCTAGAACTACTCTAGCTCTAGCACGCTTAACTCTCATGTTCCTCTTGGATCTTGCTACCATCCAAAATGGCTATAGCCGGGTTAGAGATTTAGTCCTATTATATCATTTATATAGAGGACTAATCCAAATTCCGGGGGTGTCACATTCTTCCCCCCTTTAAGCCCTGACGTCCACGTCAGGCTCAAGCACACTCACAAGCACAAGGCGATGTGAGACTCGTCTCGCTAGCCTTAGCCGACCTTGTGAGGAGCTCCACTCCACTCACAACGGTCATTAGCCGGGGAGCCTCGCTCTACCCGCTATATAACCCTGGCTCAGCCGAGACTCATCTCACATTTCCGGCTGGTGAATGGCTCTGATACCAACTGTGACGCCCCACTTCCCAGGGGGTCACCCATCCTAGAACTACTCTAGCTCTAGCACGCTTAACTCTCCTGTTCCTCTTGGATCTTGCTACCATCCAAAATGCTATAGCCGGGTTAGAGATTTAGCCCTATTATATCATTTATATAGAGGACTAATCCAAATTCCGGGGGTGTCACAATGTAGTGTACTGGTTTTTCCCATGCAACTTTCCGATGAATCCACTGTGTAGAAAACCTAGTGTTGATGTGTCTGGCCCATGGTGCATCGAAGGGGTGCCACAGATGGACCTTGTGAGACTTTGATAGCGGATTTGGCCTTCGGCTGCATTTGCCGAATTTTGGAAAAGGTTTTGGGCCAATCTGAGGTTGGATTTGGATTCAGCGCGGAAAAACGCTTGAAAACGGCTATTTGCTTGTTAAATTTGGAGTCCGAATGACCAAAAGCGGGCTTCCGGAAGTTTTCAGGGATTTTCGGTGCATGGGGGAGACTCGTGGACCGGCCTGAGCCACGTGGCGGCCTATTATTGGCCGGCTCACGCAGCTCGGTCCACGGGGAGGCGCGGCGGTGCATGGACCGCGGGCGGGAGACGCGTGGCGTGCCCTGATTGGCCGGCGCACGCGGCACGGCTCAGCGGTTTTGCGGGGTTGCGGTGGACCGGGCGCATGACACGTGGCGGCTTCGGATTTGCTGGCTCACGTGGGCGCGGTCCACGGTGTGCGCAGCGGGGCGCCTCGGGACGGCGCGCGCACAGTAGCGCCAGGCGGGCGGTCGGCCGCACTCGAGTGCGCCACGTGTCGCCTCGTGGTTGGGCGGCCGTACCTACCCCCGCTGACCGCGAGGGGACACGCGGCGCACAGCGGGCCGCCTTGGTTTGCTGTCCCCTGTTTGGGGTGACGTGGCCGCACCAGGGCTTTTCGTGCGCGTCGGACGGGAGGTGTACAACCGGGTTTCCGGGCGCAGTGCGCCCGAAACCTGCGCCCGAAAACCCGGCCCAACAGCATTTGGGCTGGGCTATAAATAGGCCCTTTGTGTTTCCTTTTCAGCTCTTCTGGCCCTTTTTCCAGAGAGAGTTCTTCAGAGCGATTTTCCCCCTCACAGTGCACTACCCTTTGGAGGACTTTGGAGATTTTTGGTGGCACGCATCCCGAGGTTCGGGATTTTACGGCGCGGCGCGACGCTCGTTCTCCGGCGACCCGCTTCGCCCTTCTCAGTGTTTGGGCTTCCCCGACTCACCCCGACTTCCGATTTCGCCGATTTTCGCGCCGTTGGACTCACGACAGGTAGGGCTTCAACTCCTGTGTTTTGAGGTTCCTCGTTTTCCGTGATGACCTTGGAGTTTTCTGAGCACCCATTTGACCCATTTTTCTTCGCGGATTTTTGGACAGCACCGCGGTGTTCTTGCCGTATCTTTTCACTCAGACGTCGGATTGAGGCGATTCAAAAGGCAATCTTCATCTACTTTTCGCAAGGAGTCTCCTGGATTTTTCTCAGATTTTTCTGGATTTTGCACGAGGGTGAGAATCTCCTTTCTCTGTGGTTCTTTGTTACAGAAATTTGGTATAGTTTGGATTGGGGTGTACCCCTTGCCGGATTTTTATCTCAGCGTAGGAAACTCCGATTTGGGCGTGCAGGGTACTTGTTTCGACGGGTTCGTCGCGAGGATCGCGATAGTATTTTTCTTGGATTTTCTGGGCATTATTCGCAGGTAAAAATTGGAGAATTCTGGACTGTGGAATTAGGGGACAGATTTTGGAAATTGAGGATGAATAGCTTATGTACTTTCCTTTGGGGTATTTTGTACAGATTGGTGGTGAGTATTTGGACTGATCTTGGGCTTCGCTTTTGGGAACTTGGAATAGCGCTCGAGGTGGGTGATGTTGTGAACCTCCTACTTGTGAATGTCACTAGGCCTATTAGAATGCCTTGATCATGTGCTATTAATTGTGAATGTATCTAGCATGCTTGTAGGAGGTTAAGGTTCCTTTGTTAATATTTGCATTGTTAGTAAGCTACAGGTTAGTAAGTGGTGTTTCCATGTTTTAGATATGCAGTTTAATTAGTTGGAAATAATACTAAAGCCATATCATGTCATATGTTAAGGGAAGGTTTGGGCATGTGGTTAGAATGCATGTTGTAAAAAGTGGTACTTGCTAGTAGATTGTGCATCTAAATTGTATCATGTATCTTATATCCTGCCACATGTACATCGGGAGTTCCAAACACTTAATGTTGCATATGCTAGAATAATTGAAATGATTTTATCAAATAAAGGACTTTGCATGCTTGAATGGTCATCTAGCTAGGCCACCTTTTTCTGCTACACAAACATATTGGAATTGACTTAGGAGAAACCATGCTTTTATTCGTTCTCCTGTCGTCTAGTCTTAGGGGATTGTGTAGTCAGATGTTCAGAGTTAGGACAGTCGGGGATCGAGGTTTGGGTGTTGTGGCGACCGCGGACTGTGGGCGGTTGACCGGATTATTATTATTATTATTACTTTTGCATCAGATTGGAGGTAGGGGATCGAGTTTCCCTTTAGTGGATGGGTTTTCTCACTTTCATCAGAGTCGTGACCCCGTCCTGCTATTTTATGATACTGATGATACTAGTGACAGTGATACTATGCTCGTGTGGGGTCGCTCCCCTCGAGTGCCACTCCGGAGTAGGTTTCAGACCGTGTTGGGTGCCGGTCAGACCGTGTTGGGTTCCGGTCTTTTGGACAGGGGAGATACTGAGTTGTGAGGTTGACAGCAGAGCAGGCAGTACCAGTGTTTACTGGTGTTTTGATTGGGTTGGTCTGACAGTCTTTGACGTTCTGGTGCATGCTTTCAGCTATTCTTTAGTTAGGCATCTTAGAGGCATGTTAGTGGTAGCTCTTCATCAGTAGTGTACTTGTAGCTTACCACCTTTGTTTTCATTTTCGCCTCTGATAGTCCTAGTGGGCATGTCTTAGTTTGAGGTCTACCCACTAGGGGAGGCTACTGTTTTTATAGTAGATCTCACCCCCCACTGCTTTCTCTTTTCTTTTCCCCTTTGTTTTGCAGAGTCCTCTGCGGGAGTTGCGGGCCCTCTTCCCTGGATCGAGGTAAGAGGATCGCTGATTAGATAGCTACTGCCCCGAGTTCGAGTTTTGTAGTTTTGATGTATCCCCAGTACACTCAGACGGTTGTATTTCCTTTTATTTTGGGTCTGGCTGCGGCCAGCTGGTTGTATTTATTTCGTGAGCTGGGAGAGACACTTGTATATTTGTGAGAGCTTATTATACTTTTATTTCCTGCATATGTCTGAGTTGTATTAGTTTTAGTTTAGCTCTGTTTTATGCTCCTTTATTATATATTTATATCTGAGCAGGTTACCAGCGCTTCGTGTACGCGGAAAATTCCGTATGCACGGCGGATCTGTGGACGGGCCCGGGTTCTAGTTTACACCCGGGGCGTGATAGATATTTTGGTATCAGAGCTTAGGGATAGGTCAGTTGGGACTTAGGAAACCCTAGGCTTTTGGCAGACCCTAGGAAGGCAGAGCGTGAGTGACGCGATATTTTGCGAAAGTCGGCAATTAGTTGTTAACTCTTCCTGTGAGTGGAGAGGGATTGGCATAGCCTATTTCTGGGGGACTATTATGTTGGCTGCAGACAACATAAGGTTACAGTAATAGGGGAATGTCCATGACTTTCGCTGGATTGGGTCGAGAGTGGTTTGGTTTACTGACCCGTGGATTCTTGTGTGGCAGGATGCCTCCTAGGCGGCAGATTCCTACTCGGGGTACTCCTACACCCCCGGAGGAGCCGGAGCAGTCCGGGCCTTCTGAGATCAGTGAGCTGAGGGCCATGGTGGCCCAGTTGGCGGAGAGCCACCGCCGACAGGAGCAGAGGTTCGAGCAGTTATTTGCCCAGGTTGCGGCACCTCCCCCTACTACTGCGGAGGCCCCCGTACCACCTGTTGTACCACCGGCTATTCCACCTGCCCCTACGGCGCCGTCGTCGAGCAGTGGGGCCCAGGGGATGTTCAGGCCATTGACCCCAGTAGAGGAGCGGGAGTTTTCTGACAAACTCACACAGTTCTGTAAGCGAGGACCCCCTAGGTTCTCGGGGGCGGAGCACTCACCCATGGGAGATTGGATCGTGGCTAGCATCAATGGAGAAGTTGTTTCGGGACTTCTTCATTGACCAGAGGTTCAGAGCACATTTGGCAGTACACTGTCTTGAGGGGGATGCAGATGCTTGGTGGCGTCGGGTCGAGCCCTTAGAGTTTCAGGCCACCCGACAGCTACCCTGGTCGGAGTTCAGGAGGATGATCCTTGACACTTACTTCTCCACGAGCGTGAAGAAGAAGATAGAAGATGACTTGAAGAACCTTCAGCAGGGTGATCGCCCAGTGTGGGACTATTTCCAGGAGTTTACGCAGTTGCTTAACTGCGTACCCTATGTTGCCAGGGATGGGCTACACCAGGTGGAGCTGTTTGAGACAGGTTTGCGCCCTGAGATCTATACCTTGGTGCACGCCTAGAGGCTTCAGACTTTATCAGAGGCAGTGGATCATGCACAGTGGGTCGAGAGGGGAGATCATGTTGTTTCTAGACGCGGAGGTCTGGTCGCTCAGAGTTTTGAGAGGAAGCGACCAGCATCGGATGAGGGGGGACAGGCCAGTTCCTGGAGGCCGCCCCGACCGCCACCGCCTCAGTTTACGGGCCGGGGGCGTTCGGAACGGCGAGGGCCTGGGGGATCCCAGAGGCCCCCACAGCATCAGCAGCCCCAGCGACAGCAGCAGCACTCGCAGCAGCAGAGGTCGCAGTCGCGACAGCAGGGATTCTCAGCGGCAGTCGCACAGGCAGCAGCAGCAGCAGCAGTCACGGCAGTGCGGGCCCCTGGCAGTTGTATCTTCTGCGGGGGTCAGCATTTCCCCGGCACTTGTGATCAGAGGTGGGGGCGTTGTTATGGCTGTGGTCAGGCCGGGCACATACGATCTTCATGCCCTTTTTCGGCATCAGTGGCACCTTCTTCGGCCTCAGTTTCTCTTCCACCTCAGCAGCGACCGCCAGCTCAGGCGGCCCTATGCTCCTGCGAGCAGGGCTCCTTCCTCCCACCCTGCAGACTACCGACCACCAGCTCAGAGCGGGCGAGTCTACGCCGCTCAGGTAGGGGACTCCACGGCAGCCGACCACGTGGTGGCAGGTATCACTTTACTTTTTGGTATTAGAGCTCGCACTTTATTTGATACCGGTGCATCACATTCTTTTATCAGTAGAGCATTTGCATCATCTCATGGACTAGAGTTAGGTCGGTTGCCACATGCATTAGAGGTACAGATTCCCGATCACACATTGCTTGTAGAGGAGGGTTGTTGGTCTTGCCCTGTACAGCTTGAGTCTTGGATTTTGCCAGCGGACCTGATGGTCCTTGGTCAGCTGCAAGATTTTGACATTGTACTGGGGATGGATTGGCTGGCTCGCTATTTCGCGACGATTGATTGCGCCGCGAGGACTGTTACTTTTAGCGAGCCAGGCCAGGAGGTTGTTCGTTTTCCGGGGGGTGCCAGAGTGCTTTCTTTGCCTCTGGGGTTTCGACTTCTCGTGCGAGGCAGATGATGCGCAGTGGATGCGTAGCCTTTATGGCATCTGTGGTTAAGGAGCCTACGGCGGCTCCGGGACTCGCGGATATCCCGATTGCCCGCGAGTTCCCGGATGTGTTCCCTCCAGAGCTGATTAGTATGCCGCCGGATAGGGAGGTTGAGTTTTTGATTGACGTAGTCCCAGGAACTGCGCCAATCTCTAAGGCTCCTTACCGAATGGCACCGGCTGAGCTGCGAGAATTAAAGGCGCAACTCCAGGATTTAATGGACAAGGGTTTTGTGAGGACCGAGTGTATCGCTTGGGGAGCGCCGGTGCTATTTGTGAAGAAGAAAGATGGTTCGCTTCGACTGTGCGTTGATTACCGGGAGCTGAATAAAGCGACCATCAAGAACAAGTACCCTTGCCGCGCATTGATGACTTATTTGATCAGCTGCAAGGGTCTTGTGTCTTCTCCAAGATTGACTTACAGTCTGGTTACCACCAATTGAAGGTGAGGCCGGGACATCCCAAAGACGGCATTCAGGTCGCGGTACGGGCATTATGAGTTCACCGTCATGCCTTTCGGATTGACAAATGCCCCTGCTGCTTTTATGGATTTAATGAACAGGATTTTCGACCATACCTGGATCGGTTCGTCGTTGTTTTTATTGATGACATCCTAGTTTATTCCCGAAGCGATGTGGAGCACGAGGAGCACTTGAGGATTGTGCTACAACTTCTGAGAGAGAGGAAGTTGTATGCCAAGTTATCTAAGTGTGATTTCTGGCTTCGGGAGGATTGTCTTTTTGGGCCACGTGATTCAGCCGCTGGAGTGGCAGTAGACCCGGCGAAGATCGAGGCAGTCCGGGATTGGCCCCGACCGACGACGGATCAGAGGTCCGCAGTTTCATGGGCTTAGCAGGATATTACCATCGGTTTGTGGAAGGTTTGTGAAACTTTCCACACCCCTCACTCGGTTTGACGCGAAAAGGGATTAAGTTTACTTGGAGTGAGGATTGTCAGAGGAGCTTTGAGGAATTAAAGAACAGATTGATGTCGCTCCTGTCCTTTCCCTCCCCGTTATGGGGAAAGGATACGTGATATACAGCGACGCATCGCATAGTGGATTGGTTGCGTGCTGATGCAGGAGGGAAGGGTAATCGCTTATGCCTCTCGGCAACTGAAAGATTATGAAAAGAATTACCCTACCCATGATTTGGAGCTAGCTGCAGTGATTTTTTGCGCTAAAGTTGTGGCGCCACTACCTGTATGGGGAGCACTGCGAGATTTACAACCGACCACAAGAGCTTGAAATACCTGTTCACGCAGAAGGAGCTCAACTGTGAGGCAGCGCAGATGGTTGGAATTGTTTGAAAGATTATGATGTAGACATATTATACCATCCTGGCAAGGCCAATGTGGTTGCTGATGCCGCTGAGCAGGAGAGCAGTAACATAGTCTATCTTTGATGATCACCGATCAGGCGCCATTACTTGAGCAGATGAGGCGTTAGAGCTCGAGGTTGTGTCCCCTGGGGTCTCTGCTAGACTTATGTCTCTAGTCGTGCAGCCCACTCTGTTGGACAGGATTCGGGAGAGACAGAGTGAGGACCCCCACCTGATGAGGATTCGAGAGCAGATGCAGACTGGTTTGATAGGGGACTTTTCAGTTGATGCTGCGGGAGTACTGCGGTACAGGGACCGCGCTTGTGTGCCTATGGATGCAGAGATCCGAGAGCAGATCTTGAGGGAGGCCCACTATACACCTTATACCATCCATCCTGGTGGGACTAAGATGTATAGGGATCTTAAGGCACAGTTTTGGTGGAATGGGATGAAAAGAGACATTGGGAGATTTGTAGCACACTGTCTAACTTGTCAGCAAGTAAAGGCTGAGCATCGTGTACCTGCTGGCAAGTTGCAGAGTCTCCCAATCCCTGAATGGAAATGGGAACATGTTACGATGGATTTTGTCACTAGTTTGCCGAGAGCACAGACGGGAGCGGATGCTATCTGGGTAGTCGTGGACAGGCTTACCAAGTCCGCTCACTTTTTGCCGGTTCAGATGACTTGGCCGATGGAGCGACTCGCACAGGTGTACTTGGCTGAGGTGGTTAGATTGCACGGGGTACCCGTTTCCATCGTATCAGATAGAGACCCGAGGTTTGTCTCGCATTTCTGGAGGAGTTTACAGACAGCCTTGGGGACGCAGCTCCGATTCAGTACAGCATTCCACCCACAGACCGATGGGCAGTCAGAGCGCACTATTCAGACCCTCGAGGATATGTTGAGAGCATGCGTTCTGGACTTTGGAGGAGGATGGTACCGACACTTGGGATTAGTTGAGTTTGCGTACAACAACAGCTATCAAGCGAGCATTCAGATGGCTCCGTTTGAAGCGTTGTATGGACGCAAGTGTCGGTCACCCCTATATTGGAGTGACGTGGGTGAGAAGAAGACTTTGGGTCCTGATCTACTATTAGAGGCAGAGGAAAAGGTCAGATTGATACGACGACATCTCGAGACCGCCCCAGAGTCGACAGAGGAGTTATGCTGATACTCGACGGCGAGACTTAGAGTTTCAGGTGGGTGACCATGTTTTTCTGAAAGTCTCGCCTTCGAAGGGGATTCGGAGATTGGCATTCGTGGGAAACTGAGCCCTCGTTATATTGGACCTTTTGAGGTGTTGGAGCGCTTAGGGCCAGTTGCCTACAGGCTTGCGCTTCCTCCCAGGCTTTCAGGTGTTCACAATGTTTTTCATGTATCGACTCTGAGGAGGTATGTTCATGACCCGTCCCACATCATCGATTTCACCCCATTGGAGGTTGCTGAGAACCTGAGCTATGTTGAGCGGCCGTTGAGGATCTTGGACCGTGAGGTTAGGGAGTTGCGCAGTCGGGCCATCCTTATGTGAAGATCCTCTGGAGCAGTCATGATGAGCGCGAGGCTACCTGGGAGCTGGAGTCAGCGATGATGGATGCTTACCCCCACTTGTTTGAGGCCCCTGCTTGAGGTATGACTTTTGTTTCGAGGACGAAACTTTTTCTTGTGGGGGAGGATGTAGTGTACTGGTTTTTCCCATGCAACTTTCCGGTGAATCCACTGTGTAGAACACCTAGTGTTGGTGTGTCTGGCCCATGGTGCATCGAAGGGGTGCCACAGATGGACCTTGTGAGACTTTGATAGCGGATTTGGCCTTCGGCTGCATTTGCCGAATTTTAGAAAAGGTTTTGGGCCAATCTGAGGTTGGATTTGGATTCAGCGCGAAAAACGCTTGAAAACGGCTATTTGCTTGTTAAATTTGGAGTCCGGATGACCAAAAGCGGGCTTCCGGAAGTTTTCGGGGATTTTCGGTGCATGGGGGAGACTCGTGGACCGGCCTGAGCCACGTGGCGGCCTATTATTGGCCGGCTCACGCAGCTCGGTCCACGGGGAGGCGCGGCGGTGCATGGACCGCGGCGGGAGACGCGTGGCGTGCCCTGAGGCCGGCGCACGCGGCACGGCTCAGCGGTTTTGCGGGGTTGCGGTGGACCGGGCGCATGACACGTGGCGGCTTCGGATTGCTGGCTCACGTGGGCGCGGTCCACGGTGTGCGCAGTGGGGCGCCTCGGGACGGCGCGCGCACAGTGGCGCCAGGCGGGCGGTCGGCCGCACTCGAGCGCCACGTGTCGCCTCGTGTTGGGCGGCCGTACCTACCCCCGCTGACCGCGAGGGGACACGCGGCGCACAGCGGCCGCCTTGGTTTTGCTGTCCCCTGTTTGGGGTGACGTGGCCGCACCAGGGCTTTCGGGCGCGTCGGACGGGAGGTGTACAACCGGGTTTCCGGGCGCAGTGCGCCCGAAACCTGCGCCGCGAAAACCCGGCCCAACAGCTTTGGGCTGGGCTATAAATAGCCTTTTGTGTTTCCTTTTCAGCTCTTTGGCCCTTTTTTCCAGAGAGATTCTTCAGAGAATTTTCCCCCCTCAGTGCACTACCCTTTGGAGGACTTTGAGATTTTTGTGGCACTCATCCCGAGGTTCGGATTTTTACGGCGCGGCGCGACGCTTGTTCTCCGGCGACCCGCTTCGCCCCTTCTCAGTGTTTGGCTCCCCGACTCACCCCGACTTCGGATTTCGCCGATTTTGCGCCGTTGGACTCACGACAGGTAGGGCTTCAACTCCTGTGTTTTGAGGTTCCTCGTTTTCCGTGCTGACCTTGGAGTTTTCTGAGCACCCATTTGACCCATTTTTCTTCGCGGATTTTGGACAGCACCGCGGTGTTCTTGCCGTATCTTTTCGCTCAGACGTCGGATTGAGGCGATTCAAAAGGCAATCTTCATCTACTTTTCGCAAGGAGTCTCCTGGATTTTTCTCAGATTTTTCTGGATTTTGCACGAGGTGAGAATCTCCTTTCTCTGTGGTTCTTTGTTACAGAAATTTGGTACAGTTTGGATTGGGGTGTACCCCTTGCCGATTTTTATCTCAGCGTAGGAAACTCCGATTTGGGCGTGCAGGTACTCGTTTCGACGGGTCGTCGCGAGGATCGCGATAGTATTTTTCTTGGATTTTTCTGGGCATTATTCGCAGGTAAAAATTGGAGAATTCTGGACTGTGGAATTAGGGACAGATTTTGGAAATTGAGGATGAATACTTATGTACTTTCCTTTGGGGTATTTTGTACAGATTGGTGGTGAGTTTTGGACTGATCTTGGGCTTCGCTTTTGGGAACTTGGAATAGCGCTCGAGGTGGGTGATGTTGTGAACCTCCTACTTGTGAATGTCACTAGGCCTATTAGAATGCCTTGATCATGTGCTATTAATTGTGAATGTATCTAGCATGCTTGTATGAGATTAAGGTTCCTTTGTTAATATTTGCATTGTTAGCAAGCTACAGGTTAGTAAGTGGTGTTTCCATGTTTTAGATATGCATTTAATTAGTTGGAAATAATACTAAAGCCATATCATGTCATATGTTAAGGGAAGGTTTGGGCATGTGGTTAGAATGCATGTTGTAAAAGGGTACTTGCTAGTAGATTGTGCATCTAAATTGTATCATGTATCATATATCCTGCCACATGTACATCGGGAGTTCCAAACACTTAATGTTGCATATGTTAGAATAATTGAAATGATTTATCAAATAAAGGACTTTGCATGCTTGAATGGTCATCTAGCTAGGCCACCTTTTTCTGCTACACAAACATATTGGAATTGACTTAGGAGAAACCATGCTTTTATTCGTTCTCCTGTCGTCTAGTCTTAGGGGATTGTGTAGTCAGATGTTCAGAGTTGGGACAGTCGGGGATCGAGTTTGGGTGTTGCGGCGACCGCGGACTGTGGGCGGTTGACCGGATTATTATTATTATTATTACTTTTGCATCAGATTGGAGGTAGGGGATCGAGTTTCCCTTAGTGGATGGGTTTTCCCACTTTGATCAGAGTCGTGACCCCGTCCTGCTATTTTATGATACTGATGATACTAGTGACAGTGATACTATGCTCGTGTGGGTCGCTCCCCTCGAGTGCCACTCCGGAGTAGGTTTCAGACCGTGTTGGGTGCCGGTCAGACCGTGTGGGTTCCGTCTTTGGACAGGGGAGATACTGAGTTGTGAGGTTGACAGCAGAGCAGGCAGTACCAGTGTTTACTGGTGTTTTGATTGGGTTGGTCTGTCAGTCTTTGACGTTCTGGTGCATGCTTTCAGCTATTCTTTAGTTAGGCATCTTAGAGGCATGTTAGTGAGCTCTTCATCAGTAGTGTACTTGTAGCTTACCACCTTGTTTCATTTTCGCCTCTATAGTCCTAGTGGGCATGTCTGAGTTTGAGGTCTACCCACTAGGGAGGCTACTGTTTTTATAGTAGTTCTCACCCCCCACTTTCTCTTTTCTTTTCTCCTTTCCCTTTTTTTGCAGAGTCCTCTGCGGAGTTGCGGGACCCTCTTCCCTGGATCGAGGTAAGAGGATCGCTGATTAGATAGCTACTGCCCCGAGTTCGAGTTTTGTAGTTTTGATGTATCCCCAGTACACTCAGACGGTTGTATTTCCTTTTATTTTGGGTCTGGCTGCGGCCAGCTGGTTGTATTATTTCGTGAGCTGGGAGAGACACTTGTATATTTGTGAGAGCTTATTGTACTTTTATTTCCAGCATTTGTCTGAGTGTATTAGTTTTAGTTTAGCTCTGTTTTATGCTCCTTATTATATATTTTATATCTGAGCAGGTTACCAGCGCTTCGTGTACGCGAAAATTCCGTATGCACGGCGGATCTGTGGACGGGCCCGGGTTCTGGTTTACACCCGGGGCGTGACATGGGTTTTGTGCGGCGACCGCAGATATTTGGGCGTTGACCCGGATGTCGGTTATAGGACATCGTGATACAGCATGATTATGGACTAGGACTTTGTGGCAACCCGCGGATTTTGGGCGGTTGACGCGGAGGTCAGGGGTTGGACTTGATGTGGTCGGTAGAGTTGCGGCTACCGGGATAGTACGTTGACGGATACATATTATTTTAACCCGATTTTGAATTGGGGGATTATGTGGCTACCGCGATAGTAGGCTTCACCGGATACATACCATTTTACCCCGTTTTGGATTGGGGATTATAGCGGCTACTCGCGGACAGTAGGCGGTTGACCGGATGTCGGATGTGGAACATGATTGTGATTGTGGTTTATTCCGCTACCGCGGATATAGGCGGTTACCGAGTCGGTTGTGAGACCTGGTTGTGGATTGTGAGGCTATTGCGCGATCCGGATTTTGGGCGTTGACCTGAGTTCATATTGTGCTCAGATTGGGATTAGTATTCTTTTCATGGAGGGGTGTGTTAAGGATTTTAGTTTTGACGTATTTTCGTGAAAGTGTTTAAGTCTTGAAGATTGAAGATGAGAAGCTTGGATCATATACCTCAATCTCAAGAAAGAGAATTCAAAAATGATCAGGTAAGTTTAACTAAACATTATTGGTGATCTGAATACTTCTTATAAGTAGAAGAAACACTGGTGGGTTTTTTCGCATAAAAATAAAAACTGGACAATGACATGTTCAGGATCCGGAACAGGGGACTACAGTCCGGACCCCGAACGTTGGTAGTTTCATGCACAAATCCAGTCCTGAACATCCCTGTTTCGTTCCGGACCCCCAACGTGGATTTTGCTGAAACTGCATGAACAGTCCGGACCGTGAGATTTCGTTCCGGACCCCAAACGTAGTTTTTGCAGGAAACTGCATGAACAGTTCGGACCGTGGCATTTCGTTACGGACCCCGAACCTTGATTTTTAGGAATTCTCTGAAAAACAACGACAGTCCTGAACGAGCCTAATCCGGTCCGGACAGTCGTGCGGGAAAAAATTCTGTTACAATCAGTTTTTGATTCTTATCCTCTTCCAATGGTTTCTAACCTATAAGTAAACCCTAATTTCATCTTTTAGGGTAATCCACAATAAGTTTTATACTCCGGGAAATGACGGAAAAATATTAACGGAGAAAAACTTATAGATCCACATATAGAGAATAAAGGAAATAACTAGATTTAATTCTATGTTTCTTCATCTATATTAATTAATTTGATTCTAGGTTTTCATACTAAGATTTTGAGTAGAATCAATTAATGAATACTTAGATGGCATTTCCAATCTATCTTTGATCTAAGTATTCGGCGGATCATCACCACCAACAAAACAACGATTTTCCCCAAAATCGGCGCGTGGATTTGCATGGCCTTGTGGATTCAAGGTGCAACCGCTCTCGTGGATTCGGAGCGAGGTACGTTCGTGTGATCGAGACGTACTACCTGGTGGAGACCGTGGATTCGGTCAGACGTCGTGGACTCGACGTTGGACGCCGTGGATTCCGGCGTTGGATGCAAATCGTGGATTCGAGGCGCGTTGGCGGAGCGAGCGGAGAAGATCAACTCTGAGCGTATGGAAAAAGGATGAGTCGTCTGTGAGTGCGTTATATCACCTTGTACGTGTTATAATCTTAGTTGATTTCACCGTGTTATCGGTCCCGTGGGTTTTTTACTCTTGTTTTGGAGTTTTCCACGTAAAAATCTTGCGTGTTATTTTCATTTTCCGCATTGGGTTTTTATTACGCAAAGATTTTTGATGTTTATCGTTTACACCTATTCACCCCCCCTCTAGGTGGTTTTTTCCCCTATTTAGATCCTTATTTATAGTATACCCAACAAGTGGTATCAGAGCGGGAATAGGTTGTAAACAATGGTTGAAGGTGGAAACATCGACAGACCCCCGTTCTTCGATGGAACAAACTATGCCTACTGGAAAGTACGGATGAAAGCCTTTTTAATTTCCATCGATGAACGGGTGTGGCAATCGTCGAGTTAGGATGGTCAAATCCAACCGAAGTATTGTTGATGTTCACACCATCAAACCTAGGTCGAAATGGACCAAGGAAGAGATTGACTCATCTTCTTACAATGGCAAAGGAATTAACGCCTTATTTAATGCTTGTCGCAAACTGAGTTCTCCTCGCGTCTCGGCATGTGAGACTGCGAAAGAAATCTGGGATGTTCTTCAAGTTACACATGATGGAACTAACCTTGTAAGATTCAAAAGCTG
>CM055060.1:46006095-46036575 GCA_029204045.2 Tillandsia leiboldiana | reverse complement strand
AAGCGAAACAAAGTCTGGGAATTAACGAAGCCTCCAAAGCAACACATGTGATAGGTACCAAATGGATCTTCAAGAACAAGAAAAATGAGGATGGTACTATCATCAGGAACAAGGCACGATTAGTTGCTCAAGGCTACTCTCAAGTAGAAGGTATAGACTTTGATGAAACATTCGCCCCTGTAGCTAGACTCGAGTCCATTCGTATACATTTGCTATTGCTTGTCATTGTAAATCAAATTATTTCAAATGGACGTTAAGAGCGCATTTCTAAATGGGTTTTTAATGAGGAAGTTATGTGGCTCAACCGAAAGGTTTTGTAGATCATAAACAACCTAACCATGTTTTTCGTTTGAAAAAGGCTCTTTACGGTCTGAAACAAGCACCGCGAGCATGGTACGAAAGGTTAACAAAGCACCTTTTGGAGAAGGGCTATACTCGAGGGGAGCTCATAGGACTCTCTTTGTGAAGCATTATCAAAGCAATTTCATTGTAGCACAAATCTATGTCGATGACATTGTATTTGGCGCAACAAGAGATAATGATGCTTCTAAATTCGCGGAGACCATGGAAAGCGAATTTGAGATGTCCATGATGGGCGAATTGACTTATTTCCTTGGATTGCAAATTAAACAAAATGATGAAGGTATTCACTTGAGTCAATCCAAGTATGCAATGGAGTTGGTCAAAAAGTTTGATCTAGAAAATTGTAAAGATTTTCCGACTCCAATGGGAACTAGCCACAAGGGACTTGGAAGTGAATCACATAGTGAGAATGTAGACGAGAAACTGTATCGAAGTATGATTGGAAGTCTACTTTACCTCACGGCTAGTCGCCCGGATATATCTTTTGGTGTTGGGATTTGCGCGAGATATCAATCAGCACCAAAGGAGGTTCACCTGAAAGCGGTGAAAAGGATCATCCGGTATATCAAAGGATCAATTAATTTCGGAATCTGGTATCCTATGGGAACAAGTTTGGATATTGTTGGATACTCAGATGCCGATTGGGCAGGATCAGTGGATGATCGGAAAAGCACGAGTGGTGCATGCTTCTATCTTGGCCATTGCCTTGTTGCATGGCACAGTAAAAAGCAGAATTGCATAGCACTCTCGACTGCCGAAGCGGAATACATTTCAGCTGGAAGCTGCTCAACTCAACTCATTTGGATGAAAAGCGTATTGAGCGATTTCCGCATTTCAGCATCTTCGGTAACAATTCTTTGTGACAACACAAGTGCAATTAACATTTCTAAAAACCCTGTGTTGCACTCTAGAACAAAACATATTGAACTTAGATATCATTTTCTTAGAGAGCTAGTTGAATCAAATACTCTTCAACTTTCATATATTTCAACTGAGGATCAATTAGCTGACATTCTAACAAAACCTTTGGATCAAAAACGTTTTATTCATTTACGAAAAGCAATTGGAATGCTTTCCTTGAAATAAACTTCTTTTTGAAACCTTTGCTTAGGATAGGTTTTGTATTTGTTTTTGTTTTGTTCATTATCTATGTTTGTACATAGGACATTAATTGAGCATAGATCATAATTGACTTTAATTGCATCTTTTCGCACATTTAGAAGTTTATTATGCTTTTGCCATCATAATATTCCACTGTTGCAATGATCATTTATGTTAATTAAATCATCTTCTAAGTGATCAAAGTCAATTTCTCTCTCTATGATCTCTTGGTATAGTCATTATCTTATTTGACTGCTTAGTCGAGTATGAAATCGAGATCAATATTTGGTTGAATACTTTATATCTTAAATAATTGATAGCCAATTGAGGGGGAGTCATAGAAAAAGTAAAATGCTCAAAAGATGTGGAAAGAGTTACATCCCAATGAGGAGTGTGAAAACTACCACCACATGGAGGAAAGAGCTACCACCTCGGTCGTCCGAGTATTGTGTTCAGCTACCACATGTATACCAAGCATGGTTGTTCAAATTTTTTTGATTAAGTAAAATGCATGTTGGAATACTTGACTCCGTCAAATTTCAAGGTTGGTATAAGGTGGGTTTTTAAAGAAAGATGCTCAAAGAGCCACTCTCTTCAACAGATTGTCTAGATACATTATCTATTATATTTGGGATTTCAAACATCTATTGATCTTTGTATTTCATTTTCTTTACTGAATTGATGATTTGATAAAGGCATTACTCATAAGATCAAGTTAGATGTAATTGAAGGTGTTCAACTTTAAGGGATTTAATTTTTGTAAATTTTCGTTTCATTTTTGGATATTATTGATAGATTTGGCATAATCTAATTCTTGTTGTATGAAACGATGTTTTCTGTTTAAAGTTGATACACATTTGTGCTTACAATCTTTTTCTGGTTTTTCTTGAATTTCTCTGAAATTTTCTAAAGAAAAAGTTGGAGCCGATCCGGATCGGGCCAGATGATCCGGATCCCGAACGCAGGAATTCTTCTGCGGGCTGACGATCCAGATTGTATCTGCCGATCCGGATCCCGAACGCAGTTTCTCACTGCGGGTAGCCGATCCGGATCGCAGTTATGAACTGATCCGGATCGCGGCTAGGTTTTATAAAGAACAAAAGGGTTTTTGATTTCTTTTACTCCAATCTTTTGTTCCAAAGTTTCCAGAGCCTCTCTCTCTAGATTTCATCCTTCCTGGAAGCTTTCAAACTCAAGTTCTTCAACTCCAAGTAAGTTTTATTGATCAAAATCTCGGTTTTTCATCGTTTTCCTCTCTTCTTCCTCAAACGTCATGAATTTCTTGGATCAACTTTGTTTGTGGATGGTTTTTGATCAAATTTCTTTTGAAATAAGAACTCTGGGTAGATTAGTTTTGATTATATGCTAGGTATTCTCCTGATTAACGGATTTTTAGGCTTCGATTTCTAAAATTTCGGTTTTAGGGCATATAATAAGGATTTTCGAAAAACATGCAATTGATCTATTTTTAAAAGTCCTCTTGCAAAACTAATTTGATTCTTAGTCTCTCTACATGATTATGATTGTTTGGGTACAATTTTTCAATCTTTGAAAATTAACAATTTTCTCATGTGTTCTTGAGTTGTTGCTCACAGGATTTTAATCTTCTTAAAGCACTTGGATCAATGGGATTCTCATGGATCATTCTCTTATTGGTCACTATGGTGCACACTCGGGCCACAAATAAGTTAAAAAGAGCTAAGAAAACACAACAAAAGGGTGAGTTTCATGTGATCAGCGACACAGAAGTAGATTGTCACGAGGTAGATTGGACTGCATTGACAGATGATGATGACTCATTGCCTGAACAAAAGGCGTCCGATGCATCGAAAGAAAAAGCACCCATGGACAAAGGTAAAGCACCTATGGCTGCACCAACCATCTCAGTGAAAAGGAAACGACTCGCTCGACGGTTTGGACGAGCACGAGGTTTCATGGCTAACGAACCGATTATTCCGGATTCTCCACCTCGGGAGGAACAAGTGTTCGTTAATTCGGATCGCCTAAGGGCATTTGAGAATCGTGAATGCATTGGTGAGAGGCATGTCAATATAGAGGCTCTACGAGATCACTCTCCTGAGTTTGGCGTTCTAATTGAACAAGCAAACCTTATTCAAGTTTGTCGATTTCCAGAAGTACTTGGATACTGTCTGCATCTTGTAAGGGCCTTCTATACAAATGCACGGCACCTTCGTGAAATTGAAAACGGTCCAATGGAATTTTACACGAACATCCAAGGCACAAGATTCAAAATTACTCCACAATTGATTGGCGAGGTTTTGGGAATGCCTGCCAGCAAGACAGGAGTTAATTACTTGAAGGGAAAGGTTTTGACGAACACTGTGTGGCAAATGGTTATAAAGGGAATTTGTTTGGAAGGAACGCAATCAACGGAGAAATTGATCAGATCCAAGGAACTTCGTCTTGAGTACCGATTTCTAAACTTCATCACTTGTTACAATATCCTTCCAAATTTGCAGACGAAAGTCTTGAGATGGGATCGAATGCTATTTTTGTATCTCTTAGGACATCCGTCTGAGGCAATGGGATTGAATATCAACATTCCATACATTATTTGGAATAGAATGACAAGATATGTTGAGCACCCTCATCCCACAGAGAGAATTCCATTTCCACTGATTATAATGAGGATTTTGAAGAAATTTTAGGTTGACATTACCTCACCGACTTATCATCAATGTTTGGGCATGATCGATGAGTCCACCGTCGTGAAGTCACTTCACAAATTGCCCCATGTCACTCCAGTCCCAACATGCGGAACGAAACCTAGTAGCGGCACTTCCGCGTCACCATCACAACCAGCACCCACACCAGCAGATGAAGCATCAGTCTCATCCATCTACAAAGAACAACAACGTTTATCGGTTGAGCAGGAATAGATCTCGAAGGCACAGACGAGAATCTCCAATGAGCTCGAGCTCATCACGGCAGCTCACATTACCTTAACTAAGAAGATCAATTCTATGAACAAGCTGGTGAAAAAGATGTTCTCAAAGATGGGCTGCACGAGCTCTGATGACTCCGAATCTGATGACTGATTCCTTCTTTTTATTCTTTTGCAGATTTTTAATCTTTTTGTGCAGGTTTTTCAGTTTTTAGGACCTACTTTTAGTTCTAGTTCTTAAATTTCGGAACATTTTCGTTGATTTTTTTTTTTTAACTCTCCTTTATTTTTTTTGGTAACTTTGGCTTTGTTTGTGACAAAAAGGGGGAGAGAGTTTAGAGAACTTGAACAATGATATTGTGAAAATTGTGATCTTGTATACATCAATGATGAACAATGATGACTGCATCAAGGTAAGTGAACATCAAGGGAACTTGAACAATGATTGTGAAAATCTTGCTGATGAAGATTTTGTATACATCAAGGTAAGTATCACTTCAACTTCAACTTTGGTTTTTATCTTGTGATTGTTTGCATGTCTCGACTAACTATTCGACTAACTATTCGGGCATGTAATATGACTAACAAGTTGATGTTGGACTAACATTTTGTGACATTTGGTTGCATAGAAGATATGTTGGTTTTTGACTATGATTCTCTTACATATCTGAATTCTCAAATGTCATGATGATCAGATAAACTCTATCTCTGTACTAGGTTTTGTATGCTAAATATTCTTGAGGTATCTAACGATCTCTTTTTGTCAAGAATGATTTCTTTGTGCAGAGAGTACAGATGTCTAAGTCTAGAGTCTGTTTTAGGAGTTTATCTCATGTTTTTAAATTTTCGGATCTCCATTGTAAATTTTTGTTGTATGGTGATAGCAACAAAAATATCTTTTTGAATTTTCTTTAGTGGATCTGTGTTTTGTCACGAAACCGCCAAAGGGGGAGATTGTTACGGAATTTGAGTTGGCGTAGTTTCGTGAAAGTCTCAAGTCTTGAAGATTGAAGGTGAAGAAAGTTGGATCATTTAACTCAATCTCAAGAAAGAAGAATTCAAAAGGATCAGGTATGTTTAACTAAAGATTTTGTGTGATCCGAATACTTCTTGTAGTGTAGAAACACTTGGAAGAATCTTTCATTGCATAAAAATCAAAAACTGGACTTGGGACATGTTCAGGATCCGGATCAGGTTGTTCGATCCGGATCCCGAAGGTGGTTCGTTCGTACACCAGTTCAATCCGGATCGTAGCCTCTCTTGATCCGGATCCCGAACACTGAGTTTACCATCTTCCTTGAACGATCCGGATCAGGCTTCGCAATCCGGATCCCGAACGTTGATGTTTGGTGAACTGTATGAACGATCCGGATCAAGCACTTCGATCCGGATCCCAAACCTTCGTTTTTCTGGAATTGCCTGACTCGTTACGACGATCCGGATCACAGCTAATCCGATCCGGATCGCCGTCCGTAAAATCTCCAGAAATGTTAGGTTTTTGATTCTTATCTCCTTCCTAGGGTTTCTAACCTATAAATAGACCCTATGACTCTTTTTCTAGGGTTAATCCACAGTGAATCAATATAGCCGTCATTTTCCTATATCATTTTTTACGGCTCTAGATCCACATATAGAGAAGAAAGGAAATCATTAGAGAATACTCTATGTTTCTTCATCTATATTGATTAGTTTGATTCTAGGTTTTCACACTCACATCTTGAGTTGAATCAAACTAATGAATACTTAGATGGTATTTCCGATCTATCTTTGATCTAAGTATTCGGCGGATCATCACCACCCAAAAACAACGATTTACCCCAAAAATCGGCGCGTGGATTCGCGTGTCCTTGTGGATTCAAGGTTCAACCGCTCTCGTGGATTCGGAGCGAGGCACGTTCGTGGATTCGAAGGGTGCTATTGGGTGAAGACCGTGGATTCGGTCGGACGTCGTGGATTCGACGTTGGACGCCGTGGATTCGGTGTTGGGCGCAGATCGTGGATTCGAGAAGCGTCGCGGAGTGAGCGGAGAAGATCCTCTAGGAGCGTATGGAAAAGGTTGAGTCGTAATTGTGTACGGTAAATCACCTTGTACGTGTTTTAATTCTAGTGGATTTCTGCCGTGTTATCGGTCCCGTGGTTTTTTACTCCGGTGATGGAGTTTTCCACGTAAAAATCTTGCGTATTATTTTTTATTTCCGCATCGGGTTTTTATCGCAACGATTTTTGAGTGTTTATACGTTTACACCTATTCACCCCCATCTAGGTGTTTTTTCCCCTATTTAGATCCTTATTACATATAACCCAACAGTTACCAGGCCAGCATTCAGATGGCGCCATACGAGGCCCTGTACGGGCGCCGCTGTCGGTCTCCAATATGCTGGGACGACCTGGGTGAGCGTAAGTTTCTAGGCCCAGATTTGGTAGAGGAGACCGAAGCAAAAGTGCGAATGATTAGACAAAGGCTACTAACCGCCCAGAGCAGACAGAAAAGCTACGCGGACAACAGACGTCGAGACTTAGAGTTCATGGTGGGTGAGCACGCGTTACTCCGAGTTTCGCCCTCCAAGGGGAACCGACGCTTCGGCATAAAGGGAAAGTTAAGCCCGAGGTACGTAGGACCGTTCGAGATCCTAGAACGCATAGGACCGGTGGCGTACCGATTAGCCCTGCCGCCGAATCTCGAACGAGTCCATAACGTATTCCATGTCTCAATGCTCCGGAAATACTTAGCTGACCCCTCTCATGCCTTGGATGCCTCCACCATCGAGTTGCGAGAGGATTTAAGCGTCGAGGAGACGCCGGTGCGGATTTTGGCAAGAGAGGACAAGAAGTTGCGCAATCGAACTATCCCCTATGTGAAGGTCCAGTGGAGCAACCACGAAGAGCGCGAGGCAACGTGGGAACTGGAATCGAAGATGAGGGAATGTTTTCCCGAATTGATTAGTGGGGTTTGTATTTAAGTTTCGGGACGAAACTTTTTATAAAGTGTGAGTGGAGTAGTGATCCGGCCTTTCGGGGTATTTTTGACTTACGTGTAGTCATTTAATCCTTTAAGTGAAATAGAATTATTCAATTCTTGAAGTTGGCCATTGTGGGACGCTAGAATTTTTCCGCGATTGTGCGCGGAAAAAGAAAGCCGACGGCGCGATCGGATCTGAAATCCGATATCGGGAACCCCCTGAACGGGATTCAAAGTGATACGGTAATTAGTCGTGCATCGGGATTCGTGCTAAATATCTTGCACCCGTTAGAGATAAGGTGGTTTATCTCATGGGGGATAATTAATTAGTTAATTAATTATCCCAGACGAAAATTAATTAATTCTCTTACGTACGAATTAAAGAGGAATTAATTAAAGGTAATGTACGACTATATAAGGGATCCCGATTATCGGAAAGGAAAGAAAAGAAAATAAAAACCCTAATCGGAGAGAAGGAAAAAAAAAAGGGAAAAGACGGAACCCTAGCCGGAAGAAAGGGAAAGGAGAAAGAGAAGGAGCCCGATCTTCCCGGACGCCGAACCGAAGACAAGAACGCGACCGGACAACCTTTCCGTCGATCTTCGGTTAGTAAAATAATTTATTTAAATTATTTGGGATTTTGTTCGTTGTCTCTTTCGTAGAGTTCTTGGTTTCTTGTTTTCTCCGTCGTATCCGTCACCGTCGCCGACATCGTCTCCTTAAAAAGGCGCGGAACGGATGGCGGAGGCGCGCGGTGCCGCTAGGGCATCGCGCGGAGGAGGGTCTCGGACGGCACCGCACGGGCGCCGCGCGGCCACCGCGCGGACCCGCAACCGTGCGGGTACCACGCGGACGCCGCGCGGCTGCCGCGCAGGAGGCACCCGCGCGGGCCCGCAATCTTGCGGGCACCGCGCGGGCGCCGTGCGGACGCCGCGCGGCTGCCGCGCGGGAGGCACCCGCCCGGGCCCGCAATCTTGCGGGCACCGCGCGGGCGCCGTACGGCTGCCGCGCGGGCGGCCCCGCGCGGGCCCGCATCCATGCGGGCACCGCGCGGGCGCCGCACGGCTGCCGCGCGGGAGGCACCCGCGCGGGCCCGCAACCTTGCGGGCACCGCGCGGGCGCCGTGCGGCTGCCGCGCGGGCGCCGTGCGGCTGCCGCGCGGGCGGCCCCGCGCGGGCCCGCACCCGTGCGGGCACCGCGCGGGCGCCGCGCGGCTGCCGCGCGGGCGGCACCCGCACGGACCCGCAACCGCGCGGGCGCCGTGCCGGGCCGCACCCGCGCGGGCACCGTGCGGCCGTCGCACGGGCAACCCGCGCGGGGCACCGCGCCGCGAGGGCATCGTCCGCGGAGATACGCCGCGCGGTTCTGAACCGCGCGGGGCTCCGGCAGACGGCGACGGTGGCTCGGGAATTCCGTTTCGTCAACCGGACAATGTTGGACTTTTCCGTCAAAAAGAGTAAATTGGGTCTTGTGTTTTCGGATGTAAGTACACGCTTTTGACTATAGTTATCCTTGCGGACTTTCTTTAGGTCCAGACGCGCAGCGGGGGTGCGCGAAAGATTCGGGTGTTCCGATCTCTCTCCAAATAGGTGGGTACGGTTGCTGTAAATACAACCAGTGCAGTAAGTGCATCTATCGTCATTAAAGTGCTCTCGATTTATCTAACAAAGTAGATGGACAGTTTAACCTTTCGCATAATTGTGTTATTATCTAACAATTGAAGCGGCTGCGGTCGCAATGTTCATGACACGCCGATCTCGGCAAATCCGTTTGGGATGCTGCACGTACACAGGCGGATTGGCCTCCGCATGGGTGTACTTTTCCGGAAGAGTGGTCTTGTATGACCCGTGTTCCTCACAAAGGGGTGGGAGCCGTGAGGACCCCTTCGCGCCCGCTGGGAATAGCACACCAGCACCGTGGAAGGGGTTAAATGCATCAAAGAAGTGTTTGCGCACGAGGGGAGACTTTGGTCTCTCCGATAAATAATCTGGGGTTGGTGCCCAATTAAATTGATAAATCTGGGGTTGGGGCCCAGCTTAATATGTGCAGGGTTTTAGCGAAATGGTTACGGTGTTTCCGGTTTGCTTCTTATTCCTTATTGTTGTTAGACATCTACTTTGTTTGTCACTGACATTACCCACTCCGTGACAGGCGCTACGAGGGGCGTTGGCCGGGAGATTGTTGAGACTGCGTCGCGAGGGCCGTAGTCAGAACACTTGGTTATTATCATTATCTCATCTCTCTTACGCATTTTAGTTAATTTGCTTGTGAGTAGTAATATTCGTGGACATGTATTACTTGGCACTGTGGATGAGTTGTACTTTTATAGTTTGGTTCTTTTGGTGATGTTTTCTTACGCGGCATGTTTTCATGATAAACCAAATGACTTCGAAAAGGTTTTCTCAAAACGAAGTGCCGTGTGGGCACGGGTTTTGCAATTGCTGGCTTTATCCTTTCTAAACATTGATGCCGCTTTAATATTCCGCTTGATGTTGAATGTCTATTGTATGGTTGATGGTTGGTGGTTGATGTATGTTGTTGTAAATGAGACGCCGTGCATATACAAAGGAGACTCTGTCCGCGGACAGGGAGAATTTTGTGTATGTGGCGATCTGGCACGCACCGGGGATGAGGTTTAATGTACCTTGTTAAGAAAAAAAAAAGATACACACGAAATTCCGCTTTGATAGACTCAAAAACCCCCGGGGGCGTGACACAAGTTCAATGACATCTATCTTGATCTTATGAGTAATGCGTTTATTAAATCGTTAGCATAGTAAAGAAAATGAAGTACCAAGATCAATAGATGTTTGAAATCCCATAGGATACCAAATTCCGAAGTTCAGTGTTCCTTTGACGTACCGGATGATCCTTTTCACCGCTTTCAGATGAACCTCCTTTGGTGCTGATTGATATCTCGCGCAGATCCCAACACTAAAGGATATATCTGGGCGACTAGCCGTGAGGTAGAGTAGACTTCCAATCATGCTACGATAAAGCTTCTCGTCTACACTTTCACTAAGAGATTCACTTCCAAATCCCTTATTGCTAGTTCCCATTGGAGTTGGAAAATCTTTAGAGTTTTCTAAATCAAATTTCTTCACCAACTCCCTTGCATACTTGGATTGGCACAAATGGATGCCTTCTTCATTTGTTTCACTTGCAATCCAAGAAAGTATGTCAGTTCCCCCATCATAGACATCTCAAATTCGCTTTCCATGGTTTCAGCGAATTTAGAAGCATCATTGTCTCTAGTTGCACCAAATACAATGTCATCGACATAGATTTGTGCTACAATGAAATTATCCTGATAATGCTTCACAAAGAGAGTCCGGTCTGCTCCCCCTCGAGTATAGCCCTTTTTCAATAGGTGCTTTGTTAACCTTTCGTACCACGCTCGCGATGCTTGTTTTAGACCGTAAAAAGCCTTTTTCAAACGGAAAACATATATGGTTAGGTTGTTTATAGTCTACAAAACCTTTCGGTTGAGCCACATAAACTTCCTCGTTCAAAAACCCATTTAAAAACCCGCTCTTAACGTCCATTTGAAAGAGTTTGATTTTAAAATGACAAGCAATCGCGAACAAAATACGAATCGACTCGAGTCGAGCAACTGGGGGCGAACATCTTATCAAAGTCTATACCTTAAATTTGTGAGTAGCCCTGAGCAACTAGGCGTGCTTTGTTCCTGATGATGGTACCATCCTCGTTTTTCTTGTTCTTGAAAATCCATTTAGTACCAATCACGTTGTGTTGCTTCGGTGGCTTCGTTAGTTCCCAGACTTTGTTCCTTTCAAACTGATGGAGCTCTTCCTGCATTGCTTCAATCCAGTAGTCATCCTGAAGAGCTTCATCGACGTTCTTTGGTTCTACCATGGAGACGTAACATGCGACTCCACAAACCAATTGTCTCCGAGTCCTGACTCCTTCTTGTGGGTCTCCAATAATGTTCGATTCCGGATGATCTTTGGAGATCCGTAGCGTTTGAGGTAACGGAGTACTCGGAGGTACATGTGATGATTCCTGCATTTCAGATAAACTAGAAGAACCATTAGATGCAACTTTATCAAAAGAGTTATTATGAGAAGATGCATTTACAGGAGTATCATCATCTAGAGACATATCAGGGGTAGATTTATCAGATGCAAAATGAAAAGCTTCATCTACTTTAACATTAATAGATTCTACCATCGTTTTAGATTCCAAGATAAATACCCGATATGCTCTACTGTTTGTAGAATAACCCATGAAAATCCCTTCGTCACTTCGAGAGTCGAATTTACCAAGATTTTCGCGATCACGCAAAATATAACAACGACTCCGAAAGATACGAAAATATTTGATATTCGGTTTTCTACAAAACCACAGCTCATATGGTGTATTTAAAGTTCCCGGGCGCAAATACACTCGATTAATTATATAGACGGCGGTGTTCACAGCTTCAGCCCAAAATGTAACGGGAGTTTCCGGCTATGAAGCATCACACGCGCCATCTCTTGAACAACCCTGTTTTTGCGCTCGACTACACCATTCTGCTGAGGTGTATAGGGTGCTGAGAATTCATGTTTTATGCCATTGGAAGTGCAAAAATCAATGAATTTAGAATTAATGAATTCTCCACCTCTATCACTTCGAACACGAACGATCTTTTCATTTCTTTCAATCATAATACGATGACAAACCTCATGACAAGAGTCGAAAGTATCCGCTTTCTCTTTTAAAAATGTTACCCATGAATATCTAGAGAAGTCATCAACCAAAAGAAAAATATACCATTTACCTCCCAAAGATGGTTGACGAGTCGGCCCCATTAAATCTATGTGCAGTAATTCTAAGGGCCGATTGGTACCAACGTGGTTCAAAGACGAAGGAAGAATTCACCTTTGCGTACCCAACCTTTTGAGTTTTGGAGTACGTCGGCAATGATTGTGAAGTTATTACCTTTGGTGAAAGCGTCTTGATTGATTCATCGCTTTTTCTTGACGTCGTCGTCTTGTTTAATGTACTACCAATGTTCTTTTCTTTTGAAAAATCCTTCTTTGATTTCCGGGGAGTGAACTCATTGGTAGTAGTTGCAAGAGGCGCTTGATTTGCTTCGTTTTGCTCCAATCTTGCAATTTCTTCTTATGTGCCCTGCATAACCACAACGAAAACATACCTTTGTACTTGACGATCCCGAAGTAGGTGAGGTAAGGTTGTTGTCGTTGATTGCAGTGAATTTCGGTCGTCGGAGGAGGAGTTACCGACTGGGGCACAAAAACTGTCCCAACCGAACTAAGGATTGTCTTCAGTTCGATTGTATCCAAGGCCGAAACTGGTTTGTTTGACCAAGACCAAGCATCTTATCCAACTTGCTCCTTCCAGAAGAAAATTGCTTTAAAGTCATCCTTAAGTTGGAAAATGGTCTTCGTCATCTCCATCTTTTTCTGTCGAGCCTCGGAGTAGAGCTTCAAGAAGTAACTAGCTTTATCAACCATTTTTACAGTGTTCCTTCTCGAAATGCTCATTTTTCTCTTGAAGTGAAGCATTTGCTTTTATCAGGTTATCCCTTTCCACTTCAAGACCGGTTGAGAGAGAAGTTGCTCTTTTACTTCTTCTTCGAGATCCTGCAATCTCCCTCTCAACCCTTGTTTTGCTTAGCCAGTTTCTTTGAATCCCTTTAAGAGTTTATGGTAGGCTAAAGCAAAGTCTTCACCTTCGGAATTACTCGATTCATCATCCGTTGTAGTTTTTTCAACCTGGGAGGTGTTGGACAATGAATCAGATGTACTTGCCATTAAGCACACGAAAGGTGAAGTTGTGGACGCGTGGAACGCCGTTGCGTTATTTTCTTCATCACTTGAAGATGACTCATTTGACGATGAGGTGTCATCCCAAGTGACGGCTTGCATCGCTTTCTTCTTCGACGGATTCTTATTGGGACACTCCGTTGAGATGTGACCGTATCCTCGGCACTTGAAGCATTGGACTTGTCCCTCCGAGTTCTTTTTATCTCTTGAAGAACTCTCTTGCTTTCTTGATTTAAAGTTAGAAAAACCTTTGACTTTCTTCGACTTTACGAAGGATGAAGTTTTACTTGAATTACCCCTTCGAAAGTTTCGGCGAAATTTTCTTGTCAAGAGAGCAAGCTGCTTTTCAAAATCCTCCATAGATAGGTTCTCGTCGTCGTCTGAGGAGGATGAATCCGTGTCTTCTTCTTTTGTTGTTTTCAACGCATAACCTGAAGACTTAGAAGAGGATGCCTTTCCCGAAGAATAGTTAGTAGGAAATGTCATTTCATTTGTTTGTAATGAACCAACTAATTCTTCTACACGGATTTCGTCCGGGTGTTTAATAGTTTCAATGGCCATAACCTTGGAACGAAATCTTTCAGGAAGAGTCCTTAAAATCTTTCTTACAACTTTAAATTCTAGAATTTTCTCTCCCAAGTTAGCACTGTCTTGCAATCGCGTATAGTAATCTGTGAACGATTCATTTTCTGCCATCAAAATAGAGTCAAATTTGCTCGTAAGCATTTGCAGCTTTTGAATCTTCACAAGGTTAGTTCCCTCATGTGTAACTTGAAGAACATCCCAGATTTCTTTCGCAGTCTCACATGCCGAGACGCGAGAGAACTCAGTTTGCGACAAAGCATTAAATAAGGCGTTAATTCCTTTGCCATTGTAAGAAATGAGTCAATCTCTTCCTTGGTCCATTTCGACCTAGGTTTGATGGTGTGAACATCAACAATAACTTCGGTTGGATTTGACCATCCTAACTCGACAGATTGCCACACCCGTTCATCGATGGAAATTAAAAAGGCTTTCATCCGTACTTTCCAGTAGGCATAGTTTGTTCCATCGAAGAACGGGGGTCTGTCGATGTTTCCACCTTCAACCATTGTTTACAACCCTATTCCCGCTCTGATACCACTTGTTGGGTTATACTATAATAAGGATCTAAATACGGGAAAAACCACCTAGAGGGGGGGTGAATAGGTGTAAACGATAAACACTCAAAAATCTTTGCGTAATAAAAACCCAATGCGGAAATGAAAATAACACGCAAGATTTTTACGTGGAAAACTCCAAAACCAAGAGTAAAAAACCACGGGACCGATAACACGGTGAAATCAACTAAGATTATAACACGTACAAAGGTGATATAACGCACTCACAGACGACTCATCCTTTTTCCATACGCTCAGAGTTGATCTTCTCCGCTCGCTCCGCAACGCGCCTCGAATCCACGATTTGCATCCAACGCCGAATCCACGGCGTCCAACGTCGAGTCCACGACGTCTGACCGAATCCACGGTCTCCACCAGGTAGTACGTCTCGATCACACGAACGTACCTCGCTCCGAATCCACGAGAGCGGTTGCACCTTGAATCCACAAGGCCATGCAAATCCACGCGCCGATTTTGGGGAAAATCGTTGTTTTGTTGGTGGTGATGATCCGCCGAATACTTAGATCAAAGATAGATTGGAAATGCCATCTAAGTATTCATTAATTTGATTCTACTCAAAATCTTAGTATGAAAACCTAGAATCAAATTAATTAATATAGATGAAGAAACATAGAATTAAATCTAGTTATTTCCTTTATTCTCTATATGTGGATCTATAAGTTTTTCTCCGTTAATATTTTTCCGTCATTTCCCGGAGTATAAAACTTATTGTGGATTACCCTAAAAGATGAAATTAGGGTTTACTTATAGGTTAGAAACCATTGGAAGAGGATAAGAATCAAAAACTGATTGTAACAGAATTTTTCCCGCACGACTGTCCGGACCGGATTAGGCTCGTTCAGGACTGTCGTTGTTTTTCAGAGAATTCCTAAAAAATCAAGGTTCGGGGTCCGTAACGAAATGCCACGGTCCGAACTGTTCATGCAGTTTCTGCAAAAACTACGTTTGGGGTCCGGAACGAAATCTCACGGTCCGGACTGTTCATGCAGTTTCAGCAAAATCCACGTTGGGGGTCCGGAACGAAACAGGGATGTTCAGGACTGGATTTGTGCATGAACTACCAACGTTCGGGGTCCGGACTGTAGTCCCCTGTTCCGGATCCTGAACATGTAATTTGTCCAGTTTTTTATTTTTATGCGATTAAAAACCCATCCAAGTGTTTCTACATTATAAGAAGTATTCAGATCACCAATAATGTTTAGTTAAACTTACCTGATCATTTTGAATTCTTCTTTCTTGAGATTGAGGTATATGATCCAAGCTTCTTCATCTTCAATCTTCAAGACTTAAACACTTTCACGAAATACGTCAAAACTAAAATCCTTAACACACACCCCTCCACTAAAAGAATACTAATCCCCAATCTGATGCACAAATGAACATCAGGTCAATCGCCCAAAATCCGCGATCGCCGCAATACCTCACAATCCACAACCAGGTCTCACAACCGACCTCCGGTCAACCGCCCTATATCCGCGGTAGCCGGAATAAACCACAATCACAATCATGTCCCACATCCGACATCCGGTCAACCGCCTACTGTCCGCGGTAGCCGCTATAATCCCCCAATCCAAAATCGGGTAAAATGGTATGTATCCGGTGAACCGCCTACTATCTGCGGTAGCCACTATAATCCCCCCAATCCAAAATCGGGTAAAATAATATGTATCCGGTCAACCGCCTACTATCCGCGGTAGCCGCAACTCTACCGACCACATCAAGTCCAACCCCTGACCTCCGGTCAACCGCCCAAAATCCGCGGTTGCCACAAAGTCCTCTAGTCCATAATCATGCTGTATCACCGATGTCCTATAACCGACATCCGGTCAACCGCCCAATATCTGCGGTCGCCGCCAAAACCCATGTCACGCCCCGGGTGTAAACCAGAACCCGGGCCCGTCCACAGATCCGCCGTGCATACGGAATTTTCCGCGTACACGAAGCGCTGGTAACCTGCTCAGATATAAAATATATAATAAAGGAGCATAAAACAGAGCTAAACTAAAACTAATACAACTCAGACATATGCAGGAAATAAAAGTACAATAAGCTCTCACAAATATACAAGTGTCTCTCCCAGCTCACGAAATAAATACAACCAGCTGGCCGCAGCCAGACCCAAAATAAAAGGAAATACAACCGTCTGAGTGTACTGGGGATACATCAAAACTACAAAACTCGAACTCGGGGCAGTAGCTATCTAATCAGCGATCCTCTTACCTCGATCCAGGGAAGAGGGTCCCGCAACTTCCGCAGAGGACTCTGCAAAAGAAAGGGGAAAAGAAAAGAGAAAGCAGTGGGGGGTGAGATCTACTATAAAAACAGTAGCCTCCCCTAGTGGGTAGACCTCAAACTAAGACATGCCCACTAGGACTATCAGAGGCGAAAATGAAAACAAAGGTGGTAAGCTACAAGTACACTACTGATGAAGAGCTACCACTAACATGCCTCTAAGATGCCTAACTAAAGAATATCTGAAAGCATGCACCAGAACGTCAAAGACTGTCAGACCAACCCAATCAAAACACCAGTAAACACTGGTACTGCCTGCTCTGCTGTCAACCTTACAACTCAGTATCTCCCCTGTCCAAAAGATCGGAACCCAACACGGTCTGACCGGCACCCAACACGGTCTGAAACCTACTCCGGAGTGGCACTCGAGGGGAGCGACCCCACACGAGCATAGTATCACTGTCACTAGTATCATCAGTATCATAAAATAGCAGGACGGGGTCACGACTCTGATCAAAGTGAGAAAACCCATCCACTAAAGGGAAACTCGATCCCCTACCTCCAATCTGATGCAAAAGTAATAATAATAATAATAATCCGGTCAACCGCCCACAGTCCGCGGTCGCCGCAACACCCAAACCTCGATCCCCGACTGTCCTAACTCTGAACATCTGACTAAACAATCCCCTAAGACTAGACGACAGGAGAACGAATAAAAGCATGGTTTCTCCTAAGTCAATTCCAATATGTTTGTGTAGCAGAAAAAGGTGGCCTAGCTAGATGACCATTCAAGCATGCAAAGTCCTTTATTTGATAAAATCATTTCAATTATTCTAGCATATGCAACATTAAGTGTTTGGAACTCCCGATGTACATGTGGCAGGATATAAGATACATGATACAATTTAGATGCACAATCTACTAGCAAGTACCACTTTTTACAACATGCATTCTAACCACATGCCCAAACCTTCCCTTAACATATGACATGATATGGCTTTAGTATTATTTCCAACTAATTAAACTGCATATCTAAAACATGGAAACACCACTTACTAACCTGTAGCTTGCTAACAATGCAAATATTAACAAAGGAACCTTAACCTCCTACAAGCATGCTAGATACATTCACAATTAATAGCACATGATCAAGGCATTCTAATAGGCCTAGTGACATTCACAAGTAGGAGGTTCACAACATCACCCACCTCGAGCGCTATTCCAAGTTCCCAAAAGCGAAGCCCAAGATCAGTCCAAATACTCACCACCAATCTGTACAAAATACCCCAAAGGAAAGTACATAAGCTATTCATCCTCAATTTCCAAAATCTGTCCCCTAATTCCACAGTCCAGAATTCTCTAATTTTTACCTGCGAATAATGCCCAGAAAAATCCAAGAAAAATACTATCGCGATCCTCGCGACGAACCCGTCGAAACAAGTACCTGCACGCCCAAATCGGAGTTTCCTACGCTGAGATAAAAATCCGGCAAGGGGTACACCCCAATCCAAACTGTACCAAATTTCTGTAACAAAGAACCACAGAGAAAGGAGATTCTCACCCTCGTGCAAAAACCAGAAAAATCTGAGAAAAATCCAGGAGACTCCTTGCGAAAAGTAGATGAAGATTGCCTTTTGAATCGCCTCAATCCGACGTCTGAGCGAAAAGATACGGCAAGAACACCGCGGTGCTGTCCAAAAATCCGCGAAGAAAAATGGGTCAAATGGGTGCTCAGAAAACTCCAAGGTCAGCACGGAAAACGAGGAACCTCAAAACACAAGAGTTGAAGCCGTACCTGTCGTGAGTCCAACGGCGCGAAAATCGGCAAAATCGGAAGTCGGGGTGAGTCGGGGAAGCCCAAACACTGAGAAGGGGCGAAGCGGGTCGCCGGAGAACAAGCGTCGCGCCGCGCCGTAAAATCCCGAACCTCGGGATGCGTGCCACCAAAAATCTCCAAAGTCCTCCAAAGGGTAGTACACTGTGAGGGGGAAAATTGCTCTGAAGAACTCTCTCTGGAAAAAGGGCCAGAAGAGCTGAAAAGGAAACACAAAGGGCCTATTTATAGCCCAGCCCAAATGCTGTTGGGCCGGGTTTTCGGGCGCAGGTTTCGGGCGCACTCCGCCCGGAAACCCGGTTGTACACCTCCCGTCCGACGCGCCCGAAAAGCCCTGGTGCGGCCACGTCACCCCAAACAGGGGACAGCAAACCAAGGCGGCCCGCTGTGCGCCGCGTGTCCCCTCGCGGTCAGTGGGGGTAGGTACGGCCGCCCAACCACGAGGTGACACGTGGCGCACTCGAGTGCGGCCGACCGCCCGCCTGGCGCTACTGTGCGCGCGCCGTCCCGATGCGCCCCGCTGCGCACACCGTGGACCGCGCCCATGTGAGCCAGCAAATCCGAAGCCGCCACGTGTCATGCGCCCGGTCCACCGCAACCCCGCAAAACCGCTGAGCCGTGCCGCGTGCGCCGGCCAATCAGGGCACGCCACGCGTCTCCCGCCCGCGGTCCATGCACCGCCGCGCCTCCCCGTGGACCGAGCTGCGTGAGCCGGCCAATAATAGGCCGCCACATGGCTCAGGCCGGTCCACGAGTCTCCCCCATGCGCCGAAAATCCCCGAAAACTTCCGGAAGCCCGCTTTTGGTCATCCGGACTCCAAATTTAACAAGCAAATAGCTGTTTTCAAGCGTTTTTCCGCGCTGAATCCAAATCCAACCTCAGATTGGCCCAAAACCTTTTCTAAAATTTGGCAAATGCAGCCGAAGGCCAAATCCGCTATCAAAGTCTCACAAGGTCCATCTGTGGCACCCCTTCGATGCACCATGGGCCAGACACACCAACAGTAGGTGTTCTACACAGTGGATTCATCGAAAAGTTGCATGGGAAAAACCAGTACACTACATCCTCCCCCACAAGAAAAAGTTTCGTCCTCGAAACAAAAGTCATACCTCAAGCAGGGGCCGCAAACAAGTGGGGGTAAGCATCCATCATCGCTGACTCCAGCTCCCAGGTAGCCTCGCGCTCATCATGACTGCTCCAGAGGATCTTCCCATAAGGGATGGCCCGACTGCGCAACTCCCTCACCTCACGGTCCAAGATCCTCAACGGCCGCTCAACATAGCTCAGGTTCTCAGCAACCTCCAATGGGGTGAAATCGATGATGTGGGACGGGTCATGAACATACCTCCTCAGAGTCGATACATGAAAAATATTGTGAACACCTGAAAGCCTGGGAGGAAGCGCAAGCCTGTAGGCAACTGGCCCTAAGCGCTCCAACACCTCAAAAGGTCCAATATAACGAGGGCTCAGTTTCCCATGAATGCCAATTCTCCGAATCCCCTTCGAAGGCGAGACTTTCAGAAAAACATGGTCACCCACCTGAAACTCTAAGTCTCGCCGTCGAGTATCAGCATAACTCCTCTGTCGACTCTGGGCGGTCTCGAGATGTCGTCGTATCAATCTGACCTTTTCCTCTGCCTCTAATAGTAGATCAGGACCCAAAGTCTTCTTCTCACCCACGTCACTCCAATATAGGGGTGACCGACACTTGCGTCCATACAACGCTTCAAACGGAGCCATCTGAATGCTCGCTTGATAGCTGTTGTTGTACGCAAACTCAACTAATCCCAAGTGTCGGTACCATCCTCCTCCAAAGTCCAGAACGCATGCTCTCAACATATCCTCGAGGGTCTGAATAGTGCGCTCTGACTGCCCATCGGTCTGTGGGTGGAATGCTGTACTGAATCGGAGCTGCGTCCCCAAGGCTGTCTGTAAACTCCTCCAGAAATGCGAGACAAACCTCGGGTCTCTATCTGATACGATGGAAACGGGTACCCCGTGCAATCTAACCACCTCAGCCAAGTACACCTGTGCGAGTCGCTCCATCGGCCAAGTCATCTGAACCGGCAAAAAGTGAGCGGACTTGGTAAGCCTGTCCACGACTACCCAGATAGCATCCGCTCCCGTCTGTGCCCTCGGCAAACTAGTGACAAAATCCATCGTAACATGTTCCCATTTCCATTCAGGGATTGGGAGACTCTGCAACTTGCCAACAGGTACACGATGTTCAGCCTTTACTTGCTGACAAGTTAGACAGTGTGCTACAAATCTCCCAATGTCTCTTTTCATCCCATTCCACCAAAACTGTGCCTTAAGGTCCCTATACATCTTAGTCCCACCAGGATGGATGGTATAAGGTGTATAGTGGGCCTCCCTCAAGATCTGCTCTCGGATCTCTGCATCCATAGGCACACAAGCGCGGTCCTTGTACCGCAGTACTCCCGCAGCATCAACTGAAAAGTCCCCTATCAAACCAGTCTGCATCTGCTCTCGAATCCTCATCAGGTGGGGGTCCTCACTCTGTCTCTCCCGAATCCTGTCCAACAGAGTGGGCTGCACGACTAGAGACATAAGTCTAGCAGAGACCCCAGGGGACACAACCTCGAGCTCTAACCGCCTCATCTGCTCAAGTAATGGCGCCTGATCGGTGATCATCAAAGATAGACTATGTACTGCTCTCCTGCTCAGGGCATCAGCAACCACATTGGCCTTGCCAGGATGGTATAATATGTCTACATCATAATCTTTCAACAATTCCAACCATCTGCGCTGCCTCAAGTTGAGCTCCTTCTGCGTGAACAGGTATTTCAAGCTCTTGTGGTCGGTGTAAATCTCGCAGTGCTCCCCATACAGGTAGTGGCGCCACAACTTTAGCGCAAAAATCACTGCAGCTAGCTCCAAATCATGGGTAGGGTAATTCTTTTCATAATCTTTCAGTTGCCGAGAGGCATAAGCGATTACCCTTCCCTCCTGCATCAGCACGCAACCAATCCACTATGCGATGCGTCGCTGTATATCACGTATCCTTTCCCCATAACGGGGAGGGAAAGGACAGGAGCCGACATCAATCTGTTCTTTAATTCCTCAAAGCTCCTCTGACAATCCTCACTCCAAGTAAACTTAATCCCTTTTCGCGTCAAACGAGTGAGGGGTGTGGAAAGTTTCACAAAACCTTCCACAAACCGATGGTAATATCCTGCTAAGCCCATGAAACTGCGGACCTCTGATACCGTCGTCGGTCGGGGCCAATCCCGGACTGCCTCGATCTTCGCCGGGTCTACTGCCACTCCAGCGGCTGAAATCACGTGGCCCAAAAAGACAACCTCCCGAAGCCAGAAATCACACTTAGATAACTTGGCATACAACTTCCTCTCTCTCAGAAGTTGTAGCACAATCCTCAAGTGCTCCTCGTGCTCCACATCGCTTCGGGAATAAACTAGGATGTCATCAATAAAAACAACGACGAACCGATCCAGGTATGGTCGAAAAATCCTGTTCATTAAATCCATAAAAGCAGCAGGGGCATTTGTCAATCCGAAAGGCATGACGGTGAACTCATAATGCCCGTACCGCGACCTGAATGCCGTCTTTGGGATGTCCTCGGCCTTCACCTTCAATTGGTGGTAACCAGACTGTAAGTCAATCTTGGAGAAGACACAAGACCCTTGCAGCTGATCAAATAAGTCATCAATGCGCGGCAAAGGGTACTTGTTCTTGATGGTCGCTTTATTCAGCTCCCGGTAATCAACGCACAGTCGAAGCGAACCATCTTTCTTCTTCACAAATAGCACCGGCGCTCCCCAAGGCGATACACTCGGTCTCACAAAACCCTTGTCCATTAAATCCTGGAGTTGCGCCTTTAATTCTCGCAGCTCAGCCGGTGCCATTCGGTAAGGAGCCTTAGAGATTGGCGCAGTTCCTGGGACTACGTCAATCAAAAACTCAACCTCCCTATCCGGCGGCATACTAATCAGCTCTGGAGGGAACACATCCGGGAACTCGCGGGCAATCGGGATATCCGCGAGTCCCGGAGCCGCCGTAGGCTCCTTAACCACAGATGCCATAAAGGCTACGCATCCACTGCGCATCATCTGCCTCGCACGAGAAGTCGAAACCACAGAGGCAAAGAAAGCACTCTGGCACCCCCCGAAAACGAACACCTCCTGGCCTGGCTCGCTAAAAGTAACAGTCCTCGCGGCGCAATCAATCGTCGCGAAATAGCGAGCCAGCCAATCCATCCCCAGTACAATGTCAAAATCTTGCAGCTGACCAAGGACCATCAGGTCCGCTGGCAAAATCCAAGACTCAAGCTGTACAGGGCAAGACCAACAACCCTCCTCTACAAGCAATGTGTGATCGGGAATCTGTACCTCTAATGCATGTGGCAACCGACCTAACTCTAGTCCATGAGATGATGCAAATGCTCTACTGATAAAAGAATGTGATGCACCGGTATCAAATAAAGTGCGAGCTCTAATACCAAAAAGTAAGTGATACCTGCCACCACGTGGTCGGCTGCCGTGGAGTCCCCTACCTGAGCGGCGTAGACTCGCCCGCTCTGAGCTGGTGGTCGGTAGTCTGCAGGGTGGGAGGAAGGAGCCCTGCTCGCAGGAGCATAGGGCCGCTGAGCTGGCGGTCGCTGCTGAGGTGGAAGAGAAACTGAGGCCGAAGAAGGTGCCACTGATGCCGAAAAAGGGCATGAAGATCGTATGTGCCCGGCCTGACCACAGCCATAACAACGCCCCCACCTCTGATCACAAGTGCCGGGGAAATGCTGACCCCCGCAGAAGATACAACTGCCAGGGGCCCGCAACTGCCGTGACTGCTGCTGCTGCTGCTGCCTGTGCGACTGCCGCTGAGATCCCTGCTGTCGCGACTGCGACCTCTGCTGCTGCGAGTGCTGCTGCTGTCGCTGGGGCTGCTGATGCTGTGGGGGCCTCTGGGATCCCCCAGGCCCTCGCCGTTCCGAACGCCCCCGGCCCGTAAACTGAGGCGGTGGCGGTCGGGGCGGCCTCCAGGAACTGGCCTGTCCCCCCTCATCCGATGCTGGTCGCTTCCTCTCAAAACTCTGAGCGACCAGACCTCCGCGTCTAGAAACAACATGATCTCCCCTCTCGACCCACTGTGCATGATCCACTGCCTCTGATAAAGTCTGAAGCCTCTAGGCGTGCACCAAGGTATAGATCTCAGGGCGCAAACCTGTCTCAAACAGCTCCACCTGGTGTAGCCCATCCCTGGCAACATAGGGTACGCAGTTAAGCAACTGCGTAAACTCCTGGAAATAGTCCCACACTGGGCGATCACCCTGCTGAAGGTTCTTCAAGTCATCTTCTATCTTCTTCTTCACGCTCGTGGAGAAGTAAGTGTCAAGGATCATCCTCCTGAACTCCGACCAGGGTAGCTGTCGGGTGGCCTGAAACTCTAAGGGCTCGACCCGACGCCACCAAGCATCTGCATCCCCCTCAAGACAGTGTACTGCCAAATGTGCTCTGAACCTCTGGTCAATGAAGAAGTCCCGAAACAACTTCTCCATTGATGCTAGCCACGATCCAATCTCCCATGGGTGAGTGCTCCGCCCCGAGAACCTAGGGGGTCCTCGCTTACAGAACTGTGTGAGTTTGTCAGAAAACTCCCGCTCCTCTACTGGGGTCAATGGCCTGAACATCCCCTGGGCCCCACTGCTCGACGACGGCGCCGTAGGGGCAGGTGGAATAGCCGGTGGTACAACAGGTGGTACGGGGGCCTCCGCAGTAGTAGGGGGAGGTGCCGCAACCTGGGCAAATAACTGCTCGAACCTCTGCTCCTGTCGGCGGTGGCTCTCCGCCAACTGGGCCACCATGGCCCTCAGCTCACTGATCTCAGAAGGCCCGGACTGCTCCGGCTCCTCCGGGGGTGTAGGAGTACCCCGAGTAGGAATCTGCCGCCTAGGAGGCATCCTGCCACACAAGAATCCACGGGTCAGTAAACCAAACCACTCTCGACCCAATCCAGCGAAAGTCATGGACATTCCCCTATTACTGTAACCTTATGTTGTCTGCAGCCAACATAATAGTCCCCCAGAAATAGGCTATGCCAATCCCTCTCCACTCACAGGAAGAGTTAACAACTAATTGCCGACTTTCGCAAAATATCGCGTCACTCACGCTCTGCCTTCCTAGGGTCTGCCAAAAGCCTAGGGTTTCCTAAGTCCCAACTGACCTATCCCTAAGCTCTGATACCAAAATATCTATCACGCCCCGGGTGTAAACTAGAACCCGGGCCCGTCCACAGATCCGCCGTGCATACGGAATTTTCCGCGTACACGAAGCGCTGGTAACCTGCTCAGATATAAAATATATAATAAAGGAGCATAAAACAGAGCTAAACTAAAACTAATACAACTCAGACATATGCAGGAAATAAAAGTATAATAAGCTCTCACAAATATACAAGTGTCTCTCCCAGCTCACGAAATAAATACAACCAGCTGGCCGCAGCCAGACCCAAAATAAAAGGAAATACAACCGTCTGAGTGTACTGGGATACATCAAAACTACAAAACTCGAACTCGGGGCAGTAGCTATCTAATCAGCGATCCTCTTACCTCGATCCAGGGAAGAGGGCCCGCAACTCCCGCAGAGGACTCTGCAAAACAAAGGGGAAAAGAAAAGAGAAAGCAGTGGGGGGTGAGATCTACTATAAAAACAGTAGCCTCCCTAGTGGGTAGACCTCAAACTAAGACATGCCCACTAGGACTATCAGAGGCGAAAATGAAAACAAAGGTGGTAAGCTACAAGTACACTACTGATGAAGAGCTACCACTAACATGCCTCTAAGATGCCTAACTAAAGAATAGCTGAAAGCATGCACCAGAACGTCAAAGACTGTCAGACCAACCCAATCAAAACACCAGTAAACACTGGTACTGCCTGCTCTGCTGTCAACCTCACAACTCAGTATCTCCCCTGTCCAAAGACCGGAACCCAACACGGTCTGACCGGCACCCAACACGGTCTGAAACCTACTCCGGAGTGGCACTCGAGGGGAGCGACCCCACACGAGCATAGTATCACTGTCACTAGTATCATCAGTATCATAAAATAGCAGGACGGGGTCACGACTCTGATGAAAGTGAGAAAACCCATCCACTAAAGGGAAACTCGATCCCCTACCTCCAATCTGATGCAAAAGTAATAATAATAATAATAATCCGGTCAACCGCCCACAGTCCGCGGTCGCCACAACACCCAAACCTCGATCCCCGACTGTCCTAACTCTGAACATCTGACTACACAATCCCCTAAGACTAGACGCAGGAGAACGAATAAAAGCATGGTTTCTCCTAAGTCAATTCCAATATGTTTGTGTAGCAGAAAAAGGTGGCCTAGCTAGATGACCATTCAAGCATGCAAAGTCCTTTATTTGATAAAATCATTTCAATTATTCTAGCATATGCAACATTAAGTGTTTGGAACTCCCGATGTACATGTGGCAGGATATAAGATACATGATACAATTTAGATGCACAATCTACTAGCAAGTACCACTTTTTACAACATGCATTCTAACCACATGCCCAAACCTTCCCTTAACATATGACATGATATGGCTTTAGTATTATTTCCAACTAATTAAACTGCATATCTAAAACATGGAAACACCACTTACTAACCTGTAGCTTACTAACAATGCAAATATTAACAAAGGAACCTTAACCTCCTACAAGCATGCTAGATACATTCACAATTAATAGCACATGATCAAGGCATTCTAATAGGCCTAGTGACATTCACAAGTAGGAGGTTCACAACATCACCCACCTCGAGCGCTATTCCAAGTTCCCAAAAGCGAAGCCCAAGATCAGTCCAAATACTCACCACCAATCTGTACAAAATACCCCAAAGGAAAGTACATAAGCTATTCATCCTCAATTTCCAAAATCTGTCCCCTAATTCCACAGTCCAGAATTCTCCAATTTTTACCTGCGAATAATGCCCAGAAAAATCCAAGAAAAATACTATCGCGATCCTCGCGACGAACCCGTCGAAACAAGTACCTGCACGCCCAAATCGGAGTTTCCTACGCTGAGATAAAAATCCGGCAAGGGGTACACCCCAATCCAAACTATACCAAATTTCTGTAACAAAGAACCACAGAGAAAGGAGATTCTCACCCTCGTGCAAAATCCAGAAAAATCTGAGAAAAATCCAGGAGACTCCTTGCGAAAAGTAGATGAAGATTGCCTTTTGAATCGCCTCAATCCGACGTCTGAGTGAAAAGATACGGCAAGAACACCGCGGTGCTGTCCAAAAATCCGCGAAGAAAAATGGGTCAAATGGGTGCTCAGAAAACTCCAAGGTCATCACGGAAACGAGGAACCTCAAAACACAGGAGTTGAAGCCCTACCTGTTCGTGAGTCCAACGGCGCGAAAATCGGCGAAACGGAAGTCGGGGTGAGTCGGGGAAGCCCAAACACTGAGAAGGGGCGAAGCGGGTCGCCGGAGAACGAGCGTCGCGCCGCGCCGTAAAATCCCGAACCTCGGGATGCGTGCCACCAAAAATCTCCAAAGTCCTCCAAAGGGTAGTGCACTGTGAGGGGGGAAAATCGCTCTGAAGAACTCTCTCTGGAAAAAGGGCCAGAAGAGCTGAAAAGGAAACACAAAGGGCCTATTTATAGCCCAGCCCAAATGCTGTTGGGCCGGGTTTTCGGGCGCAGGTTTCGGGCGCACTGCGCCCGGCAAACCCGGTTGTACACCTCCCGTCCGACGCGCACGAAAAGCCCTGGTGCGGCCACGTCACACCAAACAGGGGACAGCAAACCAAGGCGGCCCGCTGTGCGCCGCGTGTCCCCTCGCGGTCAGCGGGGGTAGGTACGGCCGCCCAACCACGAGGCGACACGTGGCGCACTCGAGTGCGGGCCGACCGCCCGCCTGGCGCTACTGTGCGCGCGCCGTCCCGAGGCGCCCCGCTGCGCACACCGTGGACCGCGCTCCCACGTGAGCCAGCAAATCCGAAGCCGCCACGTGTCATCGCGCCCGGTCCACCGCAACCCCGCAAAACCGCTGAGCCGTGCCGCGTGCGCCGGCCAATCAGGGCACGCCACGCGTCTCCCGCCCGCTGGTCCATGCACCGCCGCGCCTCCCCGTGGACCGAGCTGCGTGAGCCGGCCAATAATAGGCCGCCACGTGGCTCAGGCGGTCCACGAGTCTCCCCCATGCACCGAAAATCCCTGAAAACTTCCGGAAGCCCGCTTTTGGTCATTCGGACTCCAAATTTAACAAGCAAATAGCCGTTTCAAAGCGTTTTTTCCGCGCTGAATCCAAATCCAACCTCAGATTGGCCCAAAACCTTTTCCAAAATTCGGCAAATGCAGCCGAAGGCCAAATCGCTATCAAAGTCTCACAAGGTCCATCTGTGGCACCCCTTCGATGCACCATGGGCCAGACACATCAACACTAGGTTTTCTACACAGTGGATTCATCGGAAAGTTGCATGGGAAAAAACCAGTACACTACATTGTGACACCCCCGGAATTTGGATTAGTCCTCTATATAAATGATATAATAGGGCTAAATCTCTAACCCGGCTATAGCATTTGGATGGTAGCAAGATCCAAGAGGAACAGGAGAGTTAAGCGTGCTAGAGCTAGAGTAGTTCTAGGATGGGTGACCCCCTGGGAAGTGGGGCGTCACAGTTGGTATCAGAGCCATTCACCAGCCGGAAATGTGAGATGAGTCTCGGCTGAGCCAGGGTTATATAGCGGGTAGAGCGAGGCTCCCGGCTAATGACCGTTGTGAGTGGAGTGGAGCTCCTCACAAGGTCGGCTAAGGCTAGCGAGACGAGTCTCACATCGCCTTGTGCTTGTGAGTGTGCTTGAGCCTGACGTGGACGTCAGGGCTTAAAGGGGGGAAGAATGTGACACCCCCGGAATTTGGATTAGTCCTCTATATAAATGATATATAGGACTAATCTCTAACCCGGCTATAGCCATTTTGGATGGTAGCAAGATCCAAGAGGAACATGAGAGTTAAGCGTGCTAGAGCTAGAGTAGTTCTAGGATGGGTGACCCCCTGGGAAGTGGGGCGTCACAACCCATAATCCACAATCCAGGCCCCGGCTACACTAACCCAAATCCCTGCTCGAACCCCGAGCATATGAACCACCTGACTAACGAAAAGGAGAAAAGAAGCAAACATGGTTTCTCCTAAGTCAAGTTCAACATGATAGTGTAGCGATAAGAAATGGCCTATCTAGATGTCCATACAAGCATGCGAGTGTTCTCAAGGAAGATAAATTAAGCCACTGGTTATATCCCAATCCACCTATGCATGTCATAAAGATCCACAAGTAGTACCACTAACAGGATAAATCATATAGTCCCAATTAAATATTCAATTCCACATGCAAGGTTAAACGCTATCATAGCAACCCTATCCCCACACAGGCATGCATAATCCAACCCCGATCATAATTAATCAAAATGTCCAATATAGGGATCACTCTAATATTCCTAGTGGGTAAGTCAGAAAAGAGGGATATAGCAACCACCCACCTCGATCGCTAAATCCAAGTCCAAAAAGTGCTCTCGCCCAAACAGATAAACCGCCGCGATCACTGTACAAAACATCCCCAACAAACACACAAATAAATACACAAGTACCCAAATATATGCTGTCCCAGAATTCTGTCCCAAGATGCTCTGTTTTTACCTGCGATATGGAGACCAAAAATTCCCGAAAAATTGCCACTGCGATCCTCGCGTCGAGACGATCGAAACGAGTACTCGCACGCCAAATCCGATACCTGTAGGCCGAGATATAAAATCGGCAAGGTGACCACCTCCAAACAACCCCAAGTACAAAAACTATAACAATCATCCAGCAAGAGTGGGATTTTTCACCTTCGGGGAAAATTCAGAAAAATCCAAAAAAAATTGGAGGATGCTTTTTGCGATGTGTAGATCCAAAACTACTATTGGCATGCCTCAATCCGATGCCTGAGCACAAAGTTATCGCCGAAACACTGTGGCGCTGTCCAAAACTCCACCCAAGAAAAAGGGTTTAAAAGAAAGCTCGGGAAACTCCAAGATAAACTCGAAAAGAGGGGAAACTCAAATCATGAAGATCGTATCCCTACCTGTCGTGAAGCCAACGGCCCAAGAATCGATGAAAACGGTGGTCGGAGTAAGCCGGGGAGTCCTCGCACCAAAACGCGACGAAGAAGATCACAAACGAACGAGCATCGCACCGCGCCGTAAAAATGAAAACCTCGGGATGCGTGCCGCAGAAAAATCCGGGAATCTATAGATGAAACCAGCACTGGGAGAGGAGAAATTCTCGTGAAGGTTGCACGGTGAGGAGATGAGCAGGAAAAGAGCTCTCTCAAGATGTTCTCGTCCTTTATATAGGCTGGAAGAAACAAATTAGAAAATGACGCTTGAGTCCCCACTTCCGGGCGCCCGGACATTTCGGGCCGCTACAGTGTTGGGCCCGGCCCAACACTGTGCGGGCCCGAATCCCCTCATGGGCCTCCACGTCGCCCCGCGAACAGCCGACAGCCGCGTGGGCCATCCACCGCGCGACGCGTGGCGGGCCCGATCGCGGGAAACGTGGTCAGCGCGCCCACGTGCCGCCTGCGCCCGCCGCCTGCGCCCCCTGCCAGGCGCGAATCCCGAGCCGCCACACCAGTTCTGTGGACCGGGCACTAGTGGACCGGCCAACCAACGGTCGCCACGTGGCCCCGCCCGGTTCACCGTACACCCCGCGCCACTCCGTGAACCGCGCCCACTGAACCGACCCTACCGCACGTCGCCACGTGTCCAACGCGCTCCGTGCACCGCGTGCCAGCCGTGCGCTCGCGGCGTGCCCGCGCCCGTGCGGTGCCCGCGGCCGCTCCGCCGCCTGCCCGAGCCCATCCGCCGCTGCCGCCGCCGCCGCTGCCTGCCGGCCGCCGGAAACAGTGCTAAGCGCCTCGAAAACCGTGTTTTCGCATCCGCGCTCCGAAAATACAATGAATATCCCCCATTTTCATCGTTTTCCCGGCGCGCTGAATCCAAATCCGGTGTCCGATTTGCCAAATTCTAATTCCAAAATTTGCCGTAATGCATCCAGACAAGTGTCTTTACCCTAAAATTTGCGCCGAGTCCATTTGATATCTG
>CM055060.1:45952466-46005995 GCA_029204045.2 Tillandsia leiboldiana | reverse complement strand
GTCGTGCCGGGAAAATTCTGTTACAATCAGTTTGATTCTTATCTCTTCCAATGCGTTTCTAACCTATAAGTATAAAACCCTAATTTCATCTTTTAGGGTAACCCACAATTCAGTTTTATACTCCGGGAAATGACGGAAAACATTACGAGAAATGGAAAAACTTTATAGTCCACATATAGAGAATAAAGGAATAACTAGATTTATCTAGTGTTTCTTCATCTATATTAATTAATTTGATTCTAGGTTTTCATACTAAGATTTTGAGTAGAATCAAATTAATGAATACTTAGATGGCATTTCCAATCTATCTTTGATCTAAGTATTCGGCGGATCATCACCACCAACAAAACAACGATTTTCCCCAAAATCGGCGCGTGGATTTGCATGGCCTTGTGGATTCAAGGTGCAACCGCTCTCGTGGATTCGGAGCGAGGTACGTTCGTGTGATCGAGACGTACTACCTGTGGAGACCGTGGATTCGGTCAGACGTCGTGGACTCGACGTTGGACGCCGTGGATTCGGCGTTGGATGCAAATCGTGGATTCGAGGCGCGTTGCGGAGCGAGCGGAGAAGATCAACTCTGAGCGTATGGAAAAAGGATGAGTCGTCTGTGAGTGCGTTATATCACCTTTGTACGTGTTATAATCTTAGTTGATTTCACCGTGTTATCGGTCCCGTGGTTTTTTACTCTTGGTTTTGGAGTTTTCCACGTAAAAATCTTGCGTGTTATTTTCATTTCCGCATTGGGTTTTTATTACGCAAAGATTTTTGAGTGTTTATCGTTTACACCTATTCACCCCCCCTCTAGGTGGTTTTTCCCGTATTTAGATCCTTATTATAGTATAACCCAACAAGTGGTATCAGAGCGGGAATAGGGTTGTAAACAATGGTTGAAGGTGGAAACATCGACAGACCCCCGTTCTTCGATGGAACAAACTATGCCTACTGGAAAGTACGGATGAAAGCCTTTTTAATTTCCATCGATGAACGGTGTGTGGCAATCTGTCGAGTTAGGATGGTCAAATCCAACCGAAGTTATTGTTGATGTTCACACCATCAAACCTAGGTCGAAATGGACCAAGGAAGAGATTGACTCATTTCTTACAATGGCAAAGGAATTAACGCCTTATTTAATGCTTTGTCGCAAACTGAGTTCTCTCGCGTCTCGGCATGTGAGACTGCGAAAGAAATCTGGGATGTTCTTCAAGTTACACATGAGGGAACTAACCTTGTGAAGATTCAAAAGCTGCAAATGCTTACGAGCAAATTTGACTCTATTTTGATGGCAGAAAATGAATCGTTCACAGATTACTATACGCGATTGCAAGACAGTGCTAACTTGGGAGAGAAAATTCTAGAATTTAAAGTTGTAAGAAAGATTTTAAGGACTCTTCCTGAAAGATTTCGTTCCAAGGTTATGGCCATTGAAACTATTAAACACCCGGACGAAATCCGTGTAGAAGAATTAGTTGGTTCATTACAAACAAATGAAATGACATTTCCTACTAACTATTCTTCGGGAAAGGCATCCTCTTCTAAGTCTTCAGGTTTATGCGTTGAAAACAACAAAAGAAGAAGACACGGATTCATCCTCCTCAGACGACGACGAGAACCTATCTATGGAGGATTTTGAAAAGCAGCTTGCTCTCTTGACAAGAAAATTTCGCCGAAACTTTCGAAGGGGTAATTCAAGTAAAACTTCATCCTTCGTAAAGTCGAAGAAAGTCAAAGGTTTTTCTAACTTTAAATCAAGAAAGCAAGAGAGTTCTTCAAGAGATAAAAAGAACTCGGAGGGACAAGTCCAATGCTTCAAGTGCCGAGGATACGGTCACATCTCAACGGAGTGTCCCAATAAGAATCCGTCGAAGAAGAAAGCGATGCAAGCCGTCACTTGGGATGACACCTCATCGTCAAATGAGTCATCTTCAAGTGATGAAGAAAATAACGCAACGGCGTTCCACGCGTCCACAACTTCACCTTTCGTGTGCTTAATGGCAAGTACATCTGATTCATTGTCCAACACCTCCCAGGTTGAAAAAACTACAACGGATGATGAATCGAGTAATTCCGAAGGTGAAGACTTTGCTTTAGCCTACCATAAACTTTTAAAGGATTCAAAGAAACTGGCTAAGAAAAACAAGGGGTTGAGAGGGAGATTGCAGGATCTCGAAGAAGAAGTAAAAAGGGCAACTTCTCTCTCAACCGGTCTTGAAGTGGAAAGGGATAACCTGATAAAAGCAAATGTTTCACTTCAAGAGAAAAATGAGCATTTCGAGAAGGAACACGTAAAAATGGTTGATAAAGCAAGTTACTTCTTGAAGCTCTACTCCGAGGCTCGACAGAAAAAGATGGAGATGACGAAGACCATTTTCCAACTTAAGGATGACTTAAAGCAATTTTCTTCTGGAAGGAGCAAGTTGGATAAGATGCTTGGTCTTGGTCAAACAAACCATTTCGGCCTCGGATACAGTCGAACTGGAGACAGTCCTAGTTCGAGTCAGACAGTTTTTGTGCCCCAGTCGGTAACTCCTCCTCCGACAACGGAAATCACTGCATACAACGACAACAAGCCTACTTCACCCACTTCGGGATCGTCAAGTACAAAGATATGTTTTCGTTGTGGTTATGCAGGGCACATAAGAAGAAATTGCAAGATTGGAGCGAAACGAACAAATCAAGCACCTCTTGCAACTACTACCAATGAGTTCACTCCCCGAAAATCAAAGAAGGATTTTTCAAAAGAAAAGAACATTGGTAGTACATCAAACAAGACGACGACGTCAAGGAAAAGTGATAAATCAATCAAGACGCTTTCACCAAAGGTAAGAACTTCACAATCATTGCCGACGTACTCCAAAACTCAAAAGGTTTGGGTACGCAAAGGTGAATTCTTCCTTCGTCTTTGAACCACGTTGGTACCAATCGGCCCTTAGAATTACTGCACATGGACTTAATGGGGCCGACTCGTCAACCATCTTTGGGAGGTAAATTGTATATTTTTCTTTTGGTTGATGATTTCTCTAGATATTCATGGGTAACATTTTTAAAAGAGAAAGCGGATACTTTCGACTCTTGTCATGAGGTTTGTCATCGTATTATGATTGAAAGAAATGAAAAGATCGTTCGTATTCGAAGTGATAGAGGTGGAGAATTCATTAATTCTAAATTCATTGATTTTTGCACTTCCAACGGCATAAAACATGAATTCTCAGCACCCTATACACCTCAGCAGACTGGTGTAGTCGAGCACAAAAACAGGGTTGTTCAAGAGATGGCGCGTGTGATGCTTCATAGCCGGAAACTCCCGTTACATTTTTGGGCTGAAGCTGTGAACACCGCCGTCTATGTAATTAATCGAGTATATATGCGCCCGGGAACTTTAAATACACCATATGAGCTGTGGTTTTGTAGAAAACCGAATATCAAATATTTTCGTATCTTTTGGAGTCGTTGTTATATTTTGCGTGATTGCGAAAATCTTGGTAAATTCGACTCTCGAAGTGACGAAGGGATTTTCATGGGTATTTAACTTGGAATCTAAAACGATGGTAGAATCTCTTAATGTTAAAGTAGATGAAGCTTTTCATTTTTCATCTGATAAATCTACCCCTGATATGTCTCTAGATGATGATACTCCTGTAAATGCATCTTCTCATAATAACTCTTTTGATAAAGTTGATGCATCTAATGGTTCTTCTAGTTTATCTGATATGCAGGAATCATCACATGTACCTCCGAGTACTCCGTTACCTCAAACGCTACGGATCTCCAAGGATCATCCGGAATCCAACATTATTGGAGACCCACAAGAAGGAGTCAGGACTCGGAGACAGTTGGTTTGTGGAGTCGCATGTTACGTCTCCATGGTAGAACCAAAGAACGTCGATTAAGCTCTTCAGGATGACTACTGGATTGATGCAATGCGGGAAGAGCTCCATCAGTTCGAAAGAAACAAAGTCTGGGAACTAACGAAGCCACCGAAACAACACAACGTGATTGGTACTAAATGAATTTTCAAGAATAAGAAAAACGAGGATGGTACCAACATCAGGAACAAAGCACGTCTAGTTGCTCAGGGCTATTCACAAATATAAGGTATAGACTTTGATGAGACGTTCGCCCCGGTTGCTCGACTCGAGTCGATTCGTATTTTGTTAGCGATTGCTTGTTATTTTAAAATCAAACTCTTTCAAATGGACGTTAAGAGCACGTTTTTAAATGGGTTTTTGAACGAGGAAGTTTATGTGGCTCAACCGAAAGGTTTTGTAGACTATAAACAACCCAACCATGTTTTTCGTTTGAAAAAGGCTCTTTACGGTCTAAAACAAGCACCGCGAGCGTGGTACGAAAGGTTAACAAAGCACCTATTGGAAAAGGGCTATTCTCGAGGGGGAGCAGACCGGACTCTCTTTGTGAAGCATTATCAGGATAACTTCATTGTAGCACAAATCTATGTCGATGACATTATATTTGGTGCAACTAGAGACAATGATGCTTCTAAATTTGCTGAAACCATGGAAAGCGAATTTGAGATGTCTATGATGGGGGAACTAACATATTTTCTTGGATTGCAAGTGAAACAAATGAAGAAGGCATCCATTTGTGCCAATCCAAGTATGCAAGGGAGTTGGTGAAGAAATTCGATTTAGAAAACTCTAAAGATTTTTCGACTCCAATGGGAACTAGCAATAAGGGATTAGGAAGTGAATCTCTTAGTGAAAGTGTAGACGAGAAGCTTTATCGTAGCATGATTGGAAGTCTACTCTACCTCACGGCTAGTCGTCCGGATATATCCTTTAGTGTTGGGATCTGCGCGAGATATCAATCAGCACCAAAGGAGGTTCACCTGAAAGCGGTGAAAAGGATCATCCGGTACGTTAACGGAACACTGAACTTCGGAATTTGGTATCCTATGGGAACAACGCTTGACATTATAGGATATTCAGATGCCGATTAGGCAGGATCTGTGGATGATCGAAAAAGTACGAGTGGTGCATGTTTTTATCTTGGCCATTGACTTGTTGCATGGCATAGTAAAAAGCAAAACTGCATAGCACTCTCGACTGCCGAAGCGGAATATATCTCAGCGGGTAGTTGTTCAACTCAACTCATTTGGATGAAAAGCGTGTTGAGCGACTTCCGAATTTCAGCAACTTCGGTAACTATTCTTTGTGACAACACAAGTGCTATAAATATTTCTAAAAATCCTGTGTTGCACTCGAGAACAAAACACATTGAACTTAGATATCATTTTCTAAGAGAGCTAGTTGAATCAAATATTCTTCAAATTTCCTATATTTCAACTGAGGATCAATTAGATGACATTTTAACAAAACCTTTGGATCAAAAACGGTTTATTCATTTACGTAAAGCAATTGGAATGCTTTCTTTGAAATAACACTTTTTGAAATCATTGCTTAGGTTAGGTTTTGTTTTGTGTTCCTGTTCCTTATCTATGTTTGTACATAGAACATTAATTGAGCATATGTAATTGACTTTACTTGCATCATTTCATATATTTAGAAATTTATTATGCTTTAGATATCATAATAATTCATTTGATGCAATGATCATTTATGTCAATTAAGTCATCTTTAATTGATCATAGTCAATTTCTCTCTCATATGATCTCTTGGTATAGTTTTTATCATATTTGAAAATTGAGTTAAGTATGAAACTCGAGATCAATTTTTGGTTGAATACCTTATATCTTAAATAATTGATAACCAATTGAGGGGGAGTTTGTTAAAATATTTATGCTCATAAGATGTGGAAAGAGTTACATCCCAATGAGGAGTGTGAAAACTACCACCACATGGAGGAAAGAGCTACCACCTCGGTCGTCCGAGTACTGTGTGCAGCTACCACATGTATACCTAGCATGGTTTTTCAAGTTGATAAGATAAAATGCTTTTTGGAATACTTGACTCTGTCAAATTTCAAGGTTGGTATAAGGTAGGGATTTTATTGAAAGATGCTCAAAGAGCCACTCCTTACAATAAATTGATTAGATATATTATCTAACATATTTGGGATTTCAAACATCTATTGATCTTGGTACTTCATTTTCTTTACTATATTAATGATTTGATAAACGCATTACTCATAAGATCATGATAGATGTCATTGAACTTGTTCAACTTTAAAGGATTTAATTTTTATAAATTCTCATTTCATTACTTGGATATTATTGATAGATTTAGCATAATCTATTTCTTTTGATGTGAAATGATGACTTTTGTTTAAAGTTGACATGCAAAAGTGCTTACATACTTTTTCTGGATTTTCTGGAATTTTCCTAAATTTTTCTGAAGAAAAAGTTTGGTGCCGATCCGGACTGGAATTCCTGTTCCGGATCCCGAACGCAGAAATTTCTGCGGGTAGCCGATCCGGACTGGATTCTTGCTCCGTTCCGGACCGCGGCTAGGGTTTTATAAGAAACAAACGGGTTTTGATTTCTTTTTATAACAATCTTTTGTTTCCAAGTCTCCAGGGCTTCTCTCTCTAGAAATCAACCGATTTGGAGCCTTTCTAACTCAAGTTCTTCGGATCAAAGTGAGTTTTCATGATCAAAACTTCGGTTTTTCACAGTTTTTCTCTATTTTCTCAAAACGTGCATAAAAATCTTATATCTTTTTCGTTTGAGATTGGTTTTTGGTCAAATTTCTTTTGAAATAAGAACTCTGAGTAGATTAGTTTTGATTATATGCTATGTATTCTCTTGTTTAACGGATTTTTAGGCTTCAATTTCTGAAAATTCAGTTTTAGGGCATATAATAGGAATTTTTGAAAATCATGGGATTGATCTAATTTTAAAATTCTTTTTGCAAAACTAATTTGATTCCTAGTCTCTCTACATGATAATGATTGTTTAGGTACAATTTTTCAATTTTTTGAAAATAAACAATTTTTCGTGTTCTTGAGTTCTTGCTCGCAGGTTTCCTTAATCACTAACGCACTAGCAGCAAAGATGGCTTTTGCATGGATCATTGTGCTCATTGTGGCATTGGTAGGAACTCATGCATTTGTTAAAAAGGAACAAGATGGCACACATCAAGAAGAGACGAAGAATATTCCTCAAATTGAGTCAGAATCAGAAGATGAAGAGGATTGGGACACATTTTGTAAAGAAGTACAACAAGCTGTTGATGACGAAGATAGGTTTTATTTAAAGAACAAAAAGCTGATGAAGTCTTCTTCAACAACCAAGCAGTACACTAGGCGAAAGAATTCGAGGGCTAGTGGAATTCAGATTAATGAACCCCTCGCCAGAGCACGCTCTATGCCTAGAGAATATCCACGGAATGAAGGTCAAAATGCACCGTCAGCGTCCACACAACCTCCTTCGACCTCCAGGAGAAACACCACAGAAGCTGATATACTATCTATCCAACGAGAACAGAGGAGAATGTCTGCAGAACAAGAAAGAATGTCCACTAACATTCACAAGATGAAAAGAAAATGTTCCAAAATATCAGGAATGCTTAAAGGAATTTTGAACAAATTGAACTGTAGCAGTTCGGACCAGTCTGATCTGGAATGATCATTTGTTCTAATGATCTAATCTGTGGTTTCTTTGTTATTCTAGCTAATCTTTTGTTTTGCAGGTTTTTAGTTTTAGTTCTTACATTTCCTTTTGTTTTCGAACTTGTTAACTCCCTTTATTTTGTAATTTTGGCTATTTTTGTGACAAAAGGGGGGAGAGAGATATGAACAATGGTGAACAATGGTTTGACAAGTTTGTGAGAACTTTTGGATACTAAAACCTGGAAGGTAAGTACAACTCAACTTTGGTTTAGTATTGTGATTGAATGCATGTCTCGACTAATTATTCGACTAACTATTTGGGCATGTAATATAACTAACAAGTTGTTGTTGACTAACAAACTTATGACATTTGGTTTTTAATGCTTAGAAGATATGTCTATTTCTGATTGTGATCTTTATACATATCTGAGTTCATGAATGTCATGATGAGCATAAACTCTATATCTCTGTTTGGTTTTTGAATGCTAAAAATTCTTGAGGTATCTAACGATTTCTTTTGTCAAGAATTACTTCTTTTTCCAGAGAGTACAAACATCTAAGTCTAGAGTTTGTTTTAGGAGTTTATCTCATGTATTTAGTTTATTTGGATCTCAAATGTAAATTTTTGTTGTATGGTGATAGCAACAAAAATATCTTTTTGAATTTTCTTAAGTGGATCTATGTTTTGTCACGAAACCGCCAAAGGGGGAGATTGTTAAGGATTTTAGTTTTGGCGTATTTCGTGAAAGTGTTTAAGTCTTGAAGATTGAAGATGAAGAAGCTTGGATCATATACCTCAATCTCAAGAAAGAAAAATTCAAAATGATCAGGTAAGTTTAACTAAACATTATTGGTGATCTGAATACTTCTTATAATGTAGAAACACTTGGATGGGTTTTTAATCGCATAAAAATCAAAAACTGGACAAATTACATGTTCAGGATCCGGAACAGGGGACTACAGTCCGAACCCCGAACGTTGGTAGTTCATGCACAAATCCAGTACTGAACATCCCTGTTTTGTTCCGGACCCCCAACGTGGATTTTGCTGAAACTGCATTAACAGTCCGGACCGTGAGATTTCGTTCCGGACCCCGAACCTAGTTTTTGCAGAAACTGCATGAATAGTCCGGACCGTGGCATTTCGTTCCGGACCCCGAACCTTGATTTTTTAGGAATTCTCTGAAAAAACAACGACAGTCCTGAACGAGCCTAATCCGGTCCGGACCGTCGTGCGGGAAAAATTCTGTTACAATCAGTTTTTGATTCTTATCCTCTTCCAATAGTTTCTAACCTATAAGTAAACCCTAATTTCATCTTTTAGGGTAATCCACAATAAGTTTTATACTCCGGGAAGTGACGGAAAAATATTAACGGAGAAAAACTTATAGATCCACATATAGAGAATAAAGGAAATAACTAGATTTAATTCTATGTTTCTTCATCTATATTAATTAATTTGATTCTAGGTTTTCATACTCAGATTTTGAGTAGAATCAAATTAATGAATACTTAGATGGCATTTCCGATCTATCTTTGATCTAAGTATTCGGCGGATCATCACCACCAACAAAACAACGATTTTCCCCAAAATCGGCGCGTGGATTCGCGTGGCCTTGTGGATTCAAGGTGCAACCGCTCTCGTGGATTCGGAGCGAGGTACGTTCGTGTGATCGAGATGTACTACCTGGTGGAGACCGTGGATTCGGTCAGACGTCGTGGACTCGACGTTGGACGCCGTGGATTCGGCGTTGGACGCAAATCGTGGATTCGAGGCGCGTTGCGGAGCGAGCGGAGAAGATCAACTCGGAGCGTATGGAAAAAGGATGAGTCATCTATGAGTGCGTTATATCACCTTTGTACGTGTTATAATCTTAGTTGATTTCACCGTGTTATCGGTCCCGTGGTTTTTTACTCTTGGTTTTGGAGTTTTCCACGCAAAAATCTTGCGTGTTATTTTCATTTCCGCATTGGGTTTTTATTACACAAAGATTTTTGAGTGTTTATCGTTTACACCTATTCACCCCCGCTCTAGGTGGTTTTTCCCCTATTTAGATCCTTATTATAGTATAACCGAACAGTGTGTTCCACTGGGGCTTTATAGTTGTGATCCAGTCCTGCTTTTAATACTTATCACACCGACGCGGTTATTGCCCGGTGATGCTTTCCTCGTGTGGGTCGCTCCCCTCGAGTTCCCCTCTGGAGGCCGGGGTCAGACAGTTATTGACAGTTTTGCTATCACATCGGCGCGGCTTATTTGCCAGATGATGAGGGCGGCAGCAGGAGTTTTGCTATCACATCGGCGCGGCTTACTTGCCCGATGATGAGGGCGGTACAGTTTGGGTCCATCTGGGACGGTTGGTTACTGTTGCATACGGTTATTCCAGTCTAGGACTGTATTTTAGAGGCATAGTAGTGGTAGTTTCCTTTCTTCAGCAGTCATTATTGCTTACCACACTTCTTTTCTTTTTGCCTCTAGTAGACCTAGTGGGTGTGTCAGAGTTTGAGGATTTACCCACTAGGGGAGGCTACTGGTTTACTAGTAGTTCTCACCCCCATTCTTCTTTCCTCTTTTTCTTCTCCCTTGTTTTGCAGTGTCTTCTGTGGGTGCTGCGGGGCTTTCAGCGGCGGGTCGAGGAGAGAGGACGGCTGAGTAGATAGATCTCGAGGCAGGATGAGCGGGTTAGCTGGACTGTTGGTATACCAATGTTTCCTCAGACGGTTGTACTTTTACTTTGGGACTGGCTTGTGCCAGCAGGTTGTATTTATTTTAGTGAGCTGGGAGAGACAGATGTATCATTTTTACAGATGTATTGTATTTTATTTCCAGCTTCAGTCTGAGATGTATTAGTTTTAGTTCAGCTCTGTTTTTATTGCTCTTTATTATTATCTGATTTATTTGAGCAGGTTATTGGCGCTTCGTGTACGCGGGAAATACCGTGTGCACGGCGGATCTGTGGACGGACCCGGGTTCTGGTTTACACCCGGGGCGTGACATTTAGCGTCAGTTGGGATCGACATTTAAGATTGGCCGAGTTCGCCTATAACAATAGATTCCAGGCGAGCATTCAGATGGCGCCCTACGAAGCTTTGTATGGACGACAATGTTGATCGCCATTATTTTGGAGTGACGTGGGTGAAAGGAAGACCTTAGGACCTGACTTGCTAGCGGAGGCTGAAGAAAAGGTCAAGGTCATTCGGCAACATTTGGTGACCGCCCAGAGCCGCCAGAGGAGTTATGCCGATAGGAGGCAGCGAGACTTAGAGTTCCAGGTTGGGGATCATGTCTTTCTGAAAGTCTCGCCATCTCGAGGGATACGCCGATTTGGAGTACGCGGGAAGTTGAGTCCGTGGTTCATTGTCCCGTTTAAGGTGTTAGAGCGCATTGGAGCAATGGCTTTTCCGGTTGCGCTACCGCCACTTTCGGCAGGCACCCATGATGTCTTTCATGTATCCGTCCTAAGGAAGTATTTATTTGATCCCTCGCATGTTTTGGACTTCACTTCCTTGGAATTGGACGAGGATTTGAGTTATCAGGAGCGACCGATGCGGATTCTTGCCCGGGAGGCTAAAGAATTTCGCAATCGGGTCATACCTTTTGTGAAGGTCCAATGGAGCCACCATGATGAGAGAGAGGCCACTTGGGAGCCTGAGGATGAGTTGAGGATCTCCTATCCCCATTTGTTTGAATCACCCTCCTGAGGTTTGGATTTCTTTTAGTTTCGAGGACGAAACTCTTTTAAGGAGGGGAGGATGTAGAGAACCGGGGCTTTGTGTGATACACCGACACCACAGTTTGACGCGGTGCGGTGGGACCGCCCGTAGCATGTTCAGAATCTGATTTCGCTTGAGTCTGGGTCGTTTCGGATCGACGCGGGAGTCTCCGGACCGGAAAGTGAGTTGGCGGCGTCGAGATTGGGAGCCCCAGCTGATTACAGCATTTTGGGACATTGCATACCGGTACCCGAGGTTGGGTACCGGAACGAATTAAATGGATAACCGACAGAGAGCTTTGGTTGGGGAAAAACTGTGGAAATTTTTCTAAGTCCCTAGGTACCGGTACTGGACAACGCGTACCGGTACCCCATATCCCATTTGGCTTGAGTACCGGAACGCGGGGGCGGGTACCGGAACACTAGGTTGGACTGGGTGGATTTGGCCCTCGGTTTGGGAATTTTGAGCTTGGGTACCGGTACTGGGAGCCCGAGTACCGATACTCAGCCTCCAGAACTTGGGGGCAGTGAGGTAATTTCTAGTTTTTAGTACGGGCAAAAGGGTAACTTCATGAGGGTGCAATGGAGTAACCATGAGGAGCGTGAGGCGACCTGGGAACTAGAGACGAAGATGAGAGAGTGTTTTCCCGATTTGTTTAGCGAGGGTTGAGGATAAGTTTCGAGGTCGAAACTTCTTTTAAGGGGTGTGTGGTGTAATATCACGACTTTTTGTGTATCGTTTTACCCTCTTGCTAATAAATTATATGTTAGGAAAAATCGAATTATCGAGTTCTCTTTGATAGACCGACCTGGATCGCGGGTATTTTTCTATGATAGAGCTCGAAAATCGAAGAACGGCAAAGCGATCGAATCCAGATTCTGATTTACGGATCTTCCGGAATGGGGTTTGATGCGTTTACTAATCAATTGGTGAATCAGAATCCGTGTGTAGCGTTCGGCATGCTTTTCGAGGAGCCGGGTTAGACCCTTCTATGATCGGTTTGGGCGAATTCGTCGCACGAATGAGAAAATGGATTTTTATTTATTTAATTATTCATTTATTTTATTTATTACGTGCGAAATAAGAAGGGGTTATCTTTTGGGATATTTGTGGATTACTTACGCTCCAAGGAACGGAATAAGAAAACCCTAGCCGGTTAGACAGAGAGGGAGAAAGAGAATTTCGTTTTCTTGTGATCGACGTGCCGGAGACCGGAGAACGAGACGCCACCATCTACGGGGAGCGGATCCGGATCCTCAGCGCCGCGAAGAACGAGATCGGTTCATCATCCCGGATAGACCGAGGTTAGCGTCGTTATTCTTATGATTTCATCGTTCTAGGGTTTGGCGTTTTTGGGTCTTTCGCCGTTCTTGTTTGCTCTTTTCGCCGCCGCCGCCGCGAAGCCGTAGGGCACCGCCGTCGTCGCCGCCACGGAAATCCATAGGGCATCGTCGGGCTGCCGCACAGCACGCAGCGCATGCGCCGCGCGGGACAGGTGCCCGCGCGGCCACACCGCATGCGGCGCCGCGCGGGGCAGGCGCCCACGCGGCCGCACCGCACGCGGCGCACTCATGCCGGGCGGGGCTGCTGCCCGTGCGGCCACACCGCGTGCAGCGCCGCGCGGCCGCACCGCGTGCAGAGCCGCGCGGGGCAGGGACCCGCCCCGCCGCACAGCACGCAGCGCAGGAGCCGCGTGGGTCAGGTGGCCGCGCGGCCACACCGCGTGCGGCGCCGCGCGGGGCAGGCGCCCGCGCCGCCGCACCGCATGCGGCGCGCGCGTGCCGCGCGGGGCAGGTGCCCGCGCGGCCGCCGCATGCGCCGCGCGGGGCTGGTGCCCGCGCAGCCGCCGCATACGCCGCGCGGGGCAGGCGCCCGCGCGGCTGCACCGCACGCGGCGCGCGTGCCGCACGGGGGGCCGCTTCGTCGTCGCCGCCGCCGCGAGTCGTTAGTCCTTTTTGTTTGCCCTTTCGGAGTCGTGCTTTCCTTATGAGAGTCGTATCTTACCTATTATGCCCTGTTGGGGGACTTTCTTTTAGGTCCGGGTGTCGTCCGAAGGTACGGATCGATTTTCGGAGTTCCGGTCGACGCGATTTGAGGTGGGTACTTTATTATAATTCGGTGTATGGTCGTTCCCGTCGTAACTTGTGAAAATAAAGTAGATGTATATTTTGTGAAATGTCTAACCCCATTGCATGAGGATCCCGCACTTTTAACTCTAACTGTGGTGACGAATGTCGCGGTGCCTTATCACACGCCGGTTTCGGCATTTATGCTCATGATTGCTTACATGCACACCGGCGGTCTGGCCACCGCACAGGGTGTATTTTTCCGGAAAGATGGTACGTTGACCCGTGTACCCCACAAGGTGTCGTAGTGGGGACCCCTCGCGGACTACTTAAGGTGCTGCACAAGTACCGTGGAGGGGTTGGTGGCATCAAAGTGCGAGCAAAGTGTACTTTCGCCGGCGGTCTTTAGACCTCCCGGCACATGTTTCGTTTTGATTAAACAGGGGATATGGTGATCCATGAGGGGGAAGTGGAATGCTCTGGTGTATCGGTTTGTTCATTATAGTTCTTATAGCATTTTACTTGTTTTCATCTACTTTATTTGTCACGGACTCCCCACACTGTGACATGTCCGAACAGGGGTGGGAACCGGGACGATGGTGAGACTGCGTTTAAAGGACCTTAGCCGCTTGAGGCTATCACATGTCTTAATTACCTTCGGTTATCTCTTTTGCTTTTGGTTAGTAGGTTTGTGATTGTTTTGTTGGTGGAACATTTGTGGATGTTGGGTTGAGATCCTAACTTAGTGGTGACATCTTTTATTGCGTTTATCTTACACTTGTATGCGGCAAGTTTTCAAATAGCAAAATGATTTCGAAAGCGTTTTCAAACTAAGTGTCGTGTGGGCACTTGTCACACCCCGGGGTTTAAACACGCGGAAGAAAAGCCACCCTTGGCTCTCAAACTTGCCTATATATTTTCTTTTTAAACTGCTCTCCCCCGGTGCATGCCCAGACCCGCCGCATATACAAATTCACTCTGCAAACGGGCAGAGTCTCCTTTGTATATGCACGGCGTCCTGACTACAATATGCATTCAACCATTCCTTTAACCACACTAGTTCAACAGTCGATTGCAAACAACTACCTTTCCATAATTAATAAAGAGGCCGACCATTTTTGAAAGGATAAAACCGCAGGGTTTTGAAAGCAGTGCCCACACGACACCCAAGTTTTATAAAGCCATTTCGAAATCCATAAATCCACAGGGTTTAAAACGGTGCCCACACGACACCCAGGTTTTATAAAACTGTTTTCGCAATCACATAAATCCACAGGGGTTTTGAAAACGGTGCCCACACGGCACCCCGATTTTATAAAACTGTTTTCGCAATGTTTTTCTCTTTTCTGTTTTGTTTGTAGTTTGAAAGCGGCCAATCAAGAGATGTAAAAATAAGCACTTATCCAGAAGGTATGAAAGATAGACCAACATCCACGTCGACCCCACGGGGGTATCGGGATCCACAACTAGCTGCTATGAGTAATAAAATGAACAAAGGAAGTAAAGTAAACAGTATCTGTGGCCTCTAAGGGCCAGAAGATCGCTCACGCGGCCTCACCAACGCCCTAGCACTCGCCCCTGGACGAACCTGTCACGGAGTGGGAAGTCAGTGACCAGAAACAATAATAAAAGCAATAAGGGCTAAAGTACGACAAACCACTGTAAAACCAGAGCAACCGCCCTCCTCAACATGCAACCAATAGTGAAAAACCCTGTACAATCCAAACCCGGGCACCTGCCCCGGCAACCACACCGAGCACCTATCTCGGTAAGTCGTACCGAGCACCTGCCCCGGCACGACCTCGAGCACCCTCCTCGGCACCGCTCACACCCTCCACCCATGAGGGCCCCCATTACGTCACCTACACGTGGGTTACACGGGTCAACGTACCACTTTTCCGGAAAAGCACACCCTCGCAGTGGCCAAACCGCTGGTGTGCGTGTAGCAATCTCGAGCCTCGACCGAGCACCAACCTCGGCGAACTACACCGAGCACCAACCTCGGCAAACCAGACCGAGCACCAACCTCGGCAAACCCCCAGAACATGACGTATCATCGAGCATCGCGACCCTTAGTCGCCGTAAATATCATGATAATAAAAATATAAGCATGTACGGGGGTTAGCAATATTTTAACATGACAAACTTTTGCTCTTACCAATCACCCTCATTTCCCGACTCAAGAACTGTCGAAAGAGGGACCCACCTTCCGACTTCCGACTGGTCACACCGATCACCGTCCTCATCGCTAGCATGCCCCGACCAACCATACTGTTGTTCGGAGGGGGCAAAGTACCCGTCCAATCTCCCACCGCGATGTTCATTAACCCGGGGGTCCACGTCACCCACCATACCCCCTAACAAGATAAACATAACAATAACGAAATGCGCATAAAGAGGTTCTTAGGGTGTACCCACCTCGAAGCAAGTCGAACGAAACACCTTGGACGTCCCGCGCCCTCGAACGACCAGCGGACTTGAAAGGAAGTCCCCAGAGAGTAAAAATCAAAAACCATCCAATTCTCCTTGAAAAAACGTGTTTAACCCGAATCGCCGACACACCGACCATTTTGCCGATTCACGGGTCGTAAAGCAAAGCTCTGTACAATGAAGGCCGTCGGATCCCGAACGAAAGGTTCAGAGATCTAGTGCACGCTGTCCGCCGCAGCCTACTAGGCTACAATTACGTTTATACCCCCGGACTTTACTAAAATTGCACTTTTACTCATAAAAAACTAACTAATTAACCCACAACTTTTAAACCTGGAATCTTCAAACCAAAATATTTTACCCGTAACTAGATCTTAACGTGTTGGATCCCGTGCTCACACTCTCGGATCAATTTGAGCCATGGAGTTACAATTTAGCCCATGAAGAATGCGTCCCTAGGTTTAATGTTGCTTAAGTCGTTATCCTATCAAGTCGTTTCCTGTTTTTGCGTGAGCATCATGCTCAGGGATATCTAAAAGTACATAGGCTCACCTCTGGACCCTCTCAAACCATCCAAGAACCATTCATGGCTCGCAACCGTACCCCAAACATACACAATACTAGTTTAAACTCACACCCACCCACGAGCTCGAAAACTTAACTAAACTTGAACACATGCTAGATAATACTAGAAGTATGGGGAGGCTCACCTGTGCTATGTCGTGGCGCTGTTGGTGTGATCCCTAGAGCAAGGTAGGCCCGCACCAAATCGAAAGGAGCACCAGTTGGCTGAGCACACTTGTCACTCGGTCATCCTTCAACCTAAGGTGAGCACGACCCTTCATGGACTACCAGAAGTGGAATACACCTCGGCCGCGCAAGCTTGGAGGTCCCTCTGCTCCTCCAACCCGAGGAAGAAGGTAAAGGACCCTAAATAACCCATTAATGGCAACTTGGAGTCGGGGCTGCATGGGTCGCATGCAACCGGACAAAAGGGATGCTCAATGTGTCAGAAGACTTACCAAGGTTTGCCGGCGCTGGAGGAGCGACGGCGGCGGCCGGAGTCGAAGATCGGCCAAACATAGGCCTCTAATGGCGGATCTTCCACCGCGGGCTTCCGGACCCAAACAAGTACATAGGATGGATCCTCGAGGTGCTGTGGAGCTTGCCAAGGGTCGGTCCGGCTGTGCGGGGCAGTGGCAGTGCCGGGCGGTGGAGCTCGGCCGTGAGGAAGACGACCCGAACCTAGGGCTTGCTCCCCCGCGTCCCACAACGTACCAAAGTCCACCAAACTTCGGGGGACTTCTTCTGGGGTCGAGTAGGTTGTGTTGACCACATTGGTCCAGTTGCCGGAGCTACAGAGGCGGCGCGCACCGATTACGGCCAAGGGCTAGGGTTCCGGCGGCCACCCTCTACCCGACAGCAATCCGGGGAGTCCCAGGCTTCGGGGCTTCACCTGGATCACCTCCTAGTCGTCAGAACACGACTGCCATGGCCCAAGGTGCAAGAAAGCCCACCGAACCCAAAGCCTCACCTCGCCAGATCCGAGGAAGAAAAATGATGGCCGCTGCGGCGCACAGCGACGATTGGTGTGGGGGAACCTTTGGCTTGGTCACAACCTCACAGGAGACTCCTCTTTTGATGATTAGACCAACCAAAACTCTCCCAGATGTCTCCCACCACTTCAACCCGAGAAGGAGACTTCTCTTCTTGTTTTTCTCCAACGAGGGGACGTCGGCGGCCGGTGGTTGGCGGCGTAATGGTCGTGAAGAGGTGCAGAAGGAGATGAGGGGTCGACTATAGCGGCTGGTTGCCAAGAACTCTGGGTTCTAGGGTTTGCTAATTAAACCCTAATGCAACCTTTGAATAAATGCAAAAATTGCATTTTGGTCCCTCTACAGTTGATATTTGCCTCCAAGCCCCTCACAGAAATTTCATCTCGCCATTCCGTCCCTACCCAATGAGTTGCACGCTTTCCGGAGCACAATAAATTGGGTTTATGCGCAAAATACTCATTTCTTTATCGTATTTCACGCATATCGAGGCCACCGGGTCGTCAAACTGAGAAACGGACACCACCACGACGTCCGACTCGACGAAAACTATAAAGTAGTGATTTTAGTTTGTCGCATTCGATCCCCCTAAATTTTAAAATCCATCAAATACGGTAAAATAAACAGTTCTGCACGCTTTACGATGCTTCCGGCTCGTCAAACAGAAATTTGGTCAACGCCACTACGCTCAGAACGATGATCCCCTTCAAATCGACTACCAGGATCGTCAGATTCGGACTCCAGGCAGTCGATTTGCCGACGTTGGCTAGCGAGGGAATTAAAACAGGGAGTTACTATTCACTTCACTATTCACTTAAGTGGCGGGTCCCACTAGTTTCCCTGCTGAGTTCAGGACGATCCGACCGTCGGATCGACAAACGGTCTATACCATTTTCACTCGATTTGATGAGACGGTCGCATTGGAGACCTCAGATTTTCGAGATCAGACTCGGATCGGAAAGGCGGAATTTGTGCTTCGGAAACTGTGCCATCCGCACACTGGTATACACACCACTAAGGTTAATTTGTTTCCTCGCACACGTTCACACCTGGAAGACACTCTTTATACCAACTCAAATCTCCCGAGTATTACATCACTCACACCATAAAAGAAGTTTCGTCCTCGAAACTTAAACACACCAGGAATCCAATAGCTGGGGGGGGGAGTGCCCGAACATGTCCGACTTGCGCTCACAAAAGGCTTCGCGCCCCTCGTGATCCTCTCATTTCCCTCTGGCACTAGGAGAGATTGCAGTTTTCCCGACGGGCGCTGATGTTTGGCCTTTATTCGACGACCAACCCAATAGCGAGCCACGAGTTGTGCTACATCCCTTGTTAATTTAAGTCACCAAAAGTCTGCTTTGGGTCTTAACTTTCCCCTGTTATCTTAACACGCTTCCAAGTCCGTTCCATGATGTGTCACCATAAACCTCAAAATCCTCACCGGGTGCCGATAGTGCATACACTAGTGTCAGTGTTAGCCGAACCTTGCGTTCTTCGAAGCTCTCCTGACTTTTAGCCGTCCCAGAAAAAAAACCCACCTCGCGATGCCCAAACTCACACCTTTGGAGTTTGGCCGACACTCTCTGGTCCCTGAGAGTCTGCAAGGTCACTCGTAAACGCTTCTTGCCCGTACGCGAGTTGATCCAAGAAGAGTCTGAACATTCCGTTCAACAAACCCATGAACACCGCTAGGGCGTTCAAATATCCACCCCAGAAGCAATGACACGCGAAGTGCCCTACATCTCTGGGCGAAACTCGGTGGTAACCCTGAACGGAGAGCCACCGGGCTGATCTGCCCTAAGATTTCAGACTACCGACGGCTCAACCCGCTCGGCAACCCTACCGTCCCGTCCCTCTTGATCGAAACTAACCTGAGTAAGCCTGTGCTCCTCGGCTTGGTGTTCCCTGTTATGACGCCACCGGTTCGCAGACCGCCTCTGACGGTGCTGATCAGTCAGCAACCAAAGTCTCGCGATGCATCGAGGTACTCCGGTCCTACCACCAACCCGGACCGACGGCCCTTAAATGCCCAAATTAACCCGACCACAAAGGGGGAACCCACACTAATACCCTCATGAAACTCCAGGATGTGCCAACCAACTAGCCGGGTCGCCGCCTACAAGCAAACCTCCTTTGAAACAACGAACCCACCCGTCACCAACACGGACCACCTCCACCCGTCACCAACACGGGCCACTTCCCCCCGTCACCAACACGGGCCACTAGCTCGGAGCATAACCACTATCCCGGCTTGTCCGCTCCGACCGTACGTCCTACCGAGGCGACGGTCAAAACTAAAGCTATTTCAAAACTTATTACAAGGTCTACCCCACAGAAAAAGCTGCATGCAGGGCATCCTAGCCGAAAGTGACCACTGTCAAAGCGCCATGTAGTCAACAACCCTCGTTGACCTACACTGCTTCACTATCAACAGACTCGCAACCCAAAATCCTCCAGGCCATGCCTTGGTCATGGGAAGCTGGCGACAAAACCCCAGAAGTACGGTCCTTCTTCCGTCCTGGCACCGAAAGGGGTGCGACATTCTGATTAACCACTGACGCTCGGTCCCAATCCGTCGCCCTTCCAAGCACCGGGCAACGAACCGAGCTGCAACCACTCAGACCAAACAATCACACTCCCAACCGAGAGGGCTCTGAGCTCTAGGTCTGCTAAGACAATGGCCTCCGGATACCGTAGACCACCCATCCCAAAACCTATCGGGTTGGGAGAGGATAAGCAACAAAAACAAACGAGAATCACCTTGTCATCAAACTGCCTAGGTTTACTATGCGTACTCGAGGGATCACGCGTCAACCCATTAATGAGACGACCTAACCGACCCTCTTGTGCCGAACAAGAGAACTCAACTCAGAGCTACACCACCACAACCCCTTAAAAGGAGCTGACCAGCACCACCCAGCGTCCAAAAAGCTAGACACCCTTTAAAAAGCCGCCCCTTACGCACACTTGTGCGAAACGAGGCACGACCTCTCTATACAAACTGAGCCCAAACGAACAAGGTTGACTAGTCCCGGTGGTCACAGCAACCGTTGAACGGTAGGTAATAGCCGTAGGGGAAGAATCCTCATTCCCACACATACCTTGCCCAAGGTGCAAAAGATTCGGCCGACAATCCGTTGTGACCTAAACCGGAAAACCTACAAGGTACAACCTTAGACAAGAGCCACCCGGTTACCCACGTCCGACATGACAGCCGACACACTAACAACCACCGGCGGATTACCCTGCCACCAGTCACCATTACTAACGATGACCAGGCATCGGCAGAGGAAGGGGTTTGGAAGACAAAAGCCGACACAACGATCTGCCGTGTTAACAGCCGCACCGGGTGCATGAGCACCGTCGGCAGTCCCACCGTGTCCTGTGCCGGTTGCTTAATCCATCACTTCCCAGCCACCTACTTGAACCAGGTGGCAGCCGGCCTCGACCCCAACCTTCGAACCAACCTGACTACACTAGCACAACACCCGAGTTAAACCGAGAAAAAAACTTAACAATCCCGCACTCTCGCACCTCTACGCACCTATACCCTGATCATTTCATTAGTTAGTAGCTAGTGGTAATGTGCTTCTGTGGATGTTGGGCGGTGACTACTGTGGTTAAAGTTGTTTTTCTCTGATACCATCTTAATCTGTCACGCCCCGGGGTTTAAACACGCGGAAGAAAAGCCACCGTTGGCTCTCAAACTTGCATATATATTTTTTTTTGAAACTGCTCTCCCTCGGTGCGTGCCCAGACCCGCCGCATATACAAATTCACTCTACAAACGGGCAGAGTCTCCTTTGTATATGCACGGCGTCCTGACTACAATATCCATACAACCATTCCTTTAACCACACTAGTTCAACAGTCGATTGCAAACAACTACCTTTCCATAATTAATAAAGAGGTCGACCATTTTTGAAAGCATAAAACCGCAGGGTTTTGAAAGCAGTGGCCACACGACACCCAAGTTTTATAAAGCCATTTCGAAATCCATAAATCCACAGGGTTTAAACGGTGCCCACACGACACCCGGGTTTTATAAAACTGTTTTCGCAATCACATAAATCCACAGGGGTTTTGAAAACGGTGCCCACACGGCACCCCGGTTTTATAAAACTATTTTCGCAATATTTTTCTCTTTTCTGTTTTGTTTGTAGTTTGAAAGCGGCCAATCAAGAGATGTAAAAATAAGCACTTATCCAGAAGGTATGAAAGATAGACCAACATCCACGTCGACCCCACGGGGGTATCGGAATCCACAACTAGCTACTATGAGTAATAAAATGAACAAAGGAAGTAAAGTAAACAGTATCTGTGGCCTCTAAGGGCCAGAAGATCGCTCACGCGGCCTCACCAACGCCCTAGCACTCGCCCCTGGACGAACCTGTCACGGAGTGGGAAGTCAGTGACCAGAAACAATAATAAAAGCAATAAGGGCTAAAGTACGACAAACCACTGTAAAACCAGAGCAACCGCCCTCCTCAACATGCAACCAATAGTGAAAAACCCTGTACAATCCAAACCCGGGCACCTGCCCCGGCAACCACACCCAGCACCTATCTCGGTAAGTCGTACCGAGCACCTGCCCCGGCACGACCTCGAGCACCCTCCTCGGCACTGCTCACACCCTCCACCCATGAGGGCCCCCATTACATCACCTACACGTGGGGTACACGGGTCAACGTACCACTTTTCCGGAAAAGCACACCCTCGCGGTGGCCAAACCGCTGGTGTGCGTGTAGCAATCTCGAGCCTCGACCGAGCACCAACCTCGGCGAACTAGACCGAGCACCAACCTCGGCAAACCAGACCGAGCACCAACCTCGGCAAACCCCCAAAACATGACGTATCATCGAGCATCGCGACCCTTAGTCGCCATAAATATCATGATAATAAAAATATAAGCATGTACGGGGGTTAGCAATATTTTAACATGACAAACTTTTGCTCTTACCAATCACCCTCATTTCCCAACTCAAGAACTGTCGAAAGAGGGACCCACCTTCCGACTTCCGACTGGTCACACCGGTCACCGTCCTCATCGCTAGCATGCCCCGACAAACCCTACTGTTGTTCGGAGGGGGCAAAGTACCCGTCCAATCTCCCACCGCGACGTTCATTAACCCGGGGGTCCACGTCACCCACCATACCCCTTAACAAGATAAACATAACAATAACGAAATGCGCATAAAGAGGTTCTTAGGGTGTACCCACCTCGAAGCAAGTCGAACGAAACACCTTGGACGTCCCGCGCCCTCGAACGACCAACGGACCTGAAAGGAAGTCCCCAGAGAGTACAAATCAAAAACCATCCAATTCTCCTTGAAAAAACGTGTTTAACTCGAATCGCCGACACACCGACCATTTTGCCGATTCACGGGTCGTAAAGCAAAGCTCTGTACAATGAAGGCCGTCGGATCCCGAACGAAAGGTTCAGAGATCTAGTGCACGCTGTCCGCCGCAGCCTACTAGGCTACAATTACGTTTAGACCCCCGGACTTTACTAAAATTGCACTTTTACTCATAAAAAACTCACTAATTAACCCACAACTTTTAAACCGGGAATCTTCAAACCAAAATATTTTACCCGTAACTAGATCTTAACGTGTTGGATCCCGTGCTCACACTCTCGGATCAATTGGAGCCATGGAGTTACAATTTAGCCCATGAACAATGCGTCCCTAGGTTTAATGTTGCTTAAGTCGTTATCCTATCAAGTCGTTTCCTGTTTTTGCGTGAGCATCATGCTCAGGGATATCTAAAAGTACATAGGCTCACCTCTGGACCCTCTCAAACCATCCAAGGGCCATTCATGGCTCGCAACCGTACCCCAAACATACACAAGACTAGTTTAAACTCACACCCACCCACGAGCTCCAAAACTTAACTAAACTTGAACACATGCTAGATAATACTAGAAGTAAGGGGAGGCTCACCTGTGCTATGCCGTAGCGCTGTTGGTCTGATCCCTGGAGCAAGGTAGGCCCGCACCAAACCGAAAGGAGCACCAGTTGGCCGAGCACACTTGTCACTCGGTCATCCTTCAACCTAAGGTGAGCACGACCCTTCATGGACTCCCAGAAGTGGTATACACCTCGGCCGCGCAAGCTTGGAGGTCCCTGTGCTCCTCCAACCCGAGGAAGAAGGTAAAGGACCCTAAATAACCCATTAATGGCAACTTGGAGTCGGGGCTGCATGGGTCGCATGCAACCGGACAAAAGGGATGCTCAAGGTGTCAGAAGACTTACCAAGGTTTGCCGGCGCTGGAGGAGCGACGGCGGCGGCCGGAGTCGAAGATCGGCCAAACATAGGCCTCTAATGGCGGATCTTCCACCGCGGGCTTCCGAAACCAAACAAGTACATAGGATGGATCCTCGAGGTGCTGTGGAGCTTGCCAAGGGTCGGTCCAGCGGTGCGGGGCAGTGGCGGCGCCGGGCGGTGGAGCTCGGCCGTGAGGAAGACGACCCGAACCTAAGGCTTGCTCCCCCGCGTCCCACAACGTACCAAAGTCCACCAAACTTCGGGGGACTTCTTCTGGGGTCGAGTAGGTTGTGTTGACCACATTGGTCCAGTTGCCGGAGCTACAGAGGCGGCGCGCACCGATTACGGCCAAGGACTAGGGTTCTGGCGGCCACCCTATACCCGACAGCAATCCGGGGAGTCCCGGGCTTCGGGGCTTCACCTGGATCACCTCCTAGTCGTCAAAACACGACTGCCGTGGCCCAAGGTGCAAGAAAGCCCACCGAAGCCAAACCCTCACCTCGCCGGATCCAAGGAAGAAGAATGATGGTCGCGGCAGCGCACGACGACGGTTGGCGTGGGGGAACCTTTGGCTTGGTCACAACCTCACAGGAGACTCCTCTTTTGATGATTAGACCAACCAAAACTCTCCCAGATGTCTCCCACCACTTCAAACCGAGAAGGAGACTTCTCTTCTTGTTATTCTCCGGCGAGGGGACGTCGGCGGCCGGTGGTTAGCGGCGTAATGGTCGTGAAGAGGTGCAGAAGGAGATGAGGGGTCGACTACAGCGGCTGGTTGCCAAGAACTCTGGGTTCTAGGGTTTGCTAATTAAACCCTAATGCAACCTTTGAATAAATGCAAAAATTGCATTTTGGTCCCTCTACAGTTGATATTTGCCTCCAAGCCCCTCACAGAAATTTCATCTCGCCATTCCGTCCCTACCCAATGAGTTGCACGCTTTCCGGAGCACAATAAATTGGGTTTACGCGCAAAATACTCATTTCTTTATCGTATTTCACGCATATCGAGGCCACCGGGTCGTCAAACTGAGAAACGGACACCATCACGACGTCCGGCTCGACGAAAACTATAAAGTAGTGATTTTAGTTTGTCGCATTCGATCCCCCTAAATTTTAAAATCCATCAAATACGGTAAAATAAATAGTTCAGCACGCTTTACGATGCTTCCGGCTCGTCAAACAGAAATTTGGTCAACGCCACTGTGCTCAGAACGATGATCCTATTCAAATCGACTACCTGGATCGTCAGATTCGGACTCCAGGCAGTCGATCTGCTGACGTTACTAGCGAGGGAATTAAAATAGGGAGTTACTATTCACTTAAGTCGCGGGTCCCACTAGTTTCCCTGCTGAGTTCAGGACGATCCGACCGTCGAATCGACAAACGGCCTATACCATTTTCACTCGATTTGATGAGACGGTCGCATTGGAGACCTCAGATTTCCGAGATCAGACTCGGATCGGAAAGGCGGAATTTGTGCTTCGGAAACTGTGCCATCCGCACACCGGTATACACACCACTAAGGTTAATTTGTTTCCTCGCACACGTTCACACCTGGAAGACACTCTTTATACCAGCTCAAATTTCCCGAGTGTTACAGCACTGGTTTCCAAACCCGTGGATTTATCCTTTCAAGTTATGTTGCTGCCTAAAAGAGATTTGCGAAAACATTTCTAAAACCGAGTGTCGTGTGGACACTGTTTTCCAAACCTGTGGATTTATCCTTTCTCTCTTGATTGTGGTTGTAATTAATTGTGATCTCTTCTTTTGGTATCATCATGACTGCATGGTTAAAGTATGTGTCGTATTTGAAACGCCGTACACATACAAAGGAAACTCCGTCCGTTTGTGGACTGAATTTGTATAAGTGGCGGGTCTGGCGCGCACCGGGGGCGAGGTTAATTTCAAAAAAAAAAGATACACGTTTTTTCGCTCATTTAGAACCTCCGGGGCGTGACAGGGAGAGACTATGTATTGTGGATTATGTTTATTCAGATGTTCAGTTTATGGTTTCTGTAGCTATTAGTTTTATTTCAGCTCTGATACATGTTTAGCTATAGATCTGACTTGCTGGGTAGACGCTTCGTCTGTGCGGGGGTTTCCGTACAGATGGCGAATCTGTTGGTGACCCCAGATCGCAGTTTCGACCGCGGGGCGTGACAATGGCGGCCGAGCCTAGGGCGGAGCGCCCAACACTATCTGTTGGGGTTACTAAAGAGGTGCCCCGGCGAGCCAACTCGGAGACAGGTGATACCGAGTACGCAACCCAACAGTCGGAGCAGGATCGGGCGATGGAGATCCTCGCCAGTTTCTAGATGTTTCGTCCGCCGACCTTTGGCGGCGACAAATCTGATCCAGTGGCGGTGGAGTCTTGGGTTGACTCCATGGAGAGACTGTTCCAGACCCTTTGTGTGCCGGTGCGGAACCGCGTTACTGTGGCGGTTCCGCACCTCGACAATGTGGCACACCGGTGGTGGAAGGCGGAATTGGAGAGGCGGGCTAGGACGTCTTTGCCTGAGACAACTTGGGAAGAGTTCAAGGAGCTCTTCTTCGCTACTGACATCCCCGATAGTGCGAAACAGCAGATGGAGGACGACTTCAAAAAACTTCGTCAAGGAAGTCGTTCACTCCAGGAGTACGAGTGCGAGTTCTCCCGCATCGTCAGCTGCTTGCCCATCGTGGTGAGAAGTGAGTTGGACAAGACGCGATGCTTCGAGCGGGGCCTTCGACCCTCCATTTATTCGAAGGTCCAGTTGCTGAACATTGCAACGTATAGAGAGATTGTCGACAGAGCCCGTTTGGTAGAGCGGGGTGACATGGTGGTGCGCCGAGAGCGTGAGGCACACGAGAAGGACAAAGAGAAGGGAAAGGAAAAAAAGCGGCACCAGGGCGACTCCGGGGGTCAAGGCCACTATCAACGGCCCCCGAAGCAGCCGCGATAGCAACACTATCCTCGGGAGCCCCGACAGCCTATGGCTCCCAAGCGATGTGTTATTTGTGGCGGACCGCACCGACCTGGCGAGTGCGCGGGCTCGAAGGAAGGTGCTACAAGTGTGGCCGACCGGGCCACTTTGCTCGAGACTGCTATAGGGGTATGCGTCCTGCCCCTGCCGTGCCGATGATCCAGGGTGCCTCGAGGCAGCACCAAAGGGCGATACCGGCTCTACCAGCCGCACAGCAGCAGCCGCCGAATGGGCGGGTTTTCTCCACTCAGGTGGTCAAGGAGAAACCCGCGATCGATGATGTCGAGGCAGGTGTAATTTCTATTAATGATGTTCGATGCAGGGCTTTATTCGACACAGGTGCATCGCATTCATTCATATATAGATCATTTGCCATGAGACACGGTCTAGATGTGCTACAGTCTACTAATGCTAGGACGGTCCAAGTGCCGGAACATTCCTTTAAGGTTTCGGAGAGTTGTCCCGTCTATCCTGTGCAGATTGGCGAGTGGATTAGGATGGTGGACTTCTTGGTCCTATGGCGTCTTGGGGATTTTGATGTGATTTTGGGGATAGATTGGCTCTCCAAATATTATGCCACCATTGACTGTGAGAGTCGGGTTATCACTTTTCAGGAACTAGGACAGAAGGAGTATGTCTTTGAGGCATGTAGGAGTTTGCTATTTGCCTCGACGGTTTTCGCTTCGCGAGATAAGAAGTTGATCGATAGAGGGTATGTGGCCTACTTGGCAACGGTTGTGGAAGGGCGCAAGGAGGAGCCCAGTGTGGAGGACATCCCAGTGGTGCGGGAGTACCCTGATGTATTCCTCGCGAAATTGCCAGGTATGCCGAGGGATCGGGAGATCGAGTTCATTATAGACTTGGTTCCCGGGACGGCTCCAGTTTCAAAGGCTCCGTATAGGATGGCCCCGGCGGAGTTAAAGGAGCTTAAGGCTCAATTGCAGGACTTGCTGGACAAAGGTTTCATCAGACCCAATGTATCTCCTTGGGGAGCTCTAGTCCTGTTTGTAAGGAAGAAAGACGGGTCGTTACAACTGTGTGTGGATTATCGGGAACTCAACAAGTTGACGATCAAGAACCGATATCCATTGCCGAGGATCAATGACATGTTTGATCAATTGCAAGGTTCCCGGGTATTTTCGAAGATTGATCTTCAATCGGGATACCATCAATTGAAGATTAAACTGGAGGATGTTCACAAGACGGCTTTTAGGACACGATATGGACACTATGAATTCACTGTAATGCCATTTGGGTTGACGAATGCCCCGGCAGCATTCATGGATTTAATGAATCGCGTCTTTCAGCCTTTCCTAGATCGATTTGTCGTGCTTTTCATTGACGATATTTTGGTCTACTCCCGAAGTGACAACGAGCACGAGGATCACCTTCGACAGGTATTGCAAGTGCTTCGGGAGTGGAGCCAATTTGCGAAGTTGAGGAAATGTGAATTTTGGCTTCGAAAAGTGGCATTTTGGGGGCATGTAATGTAGGGCCCCAAAACCCCATGTAGCTTTTTCCCGTGAATCCATTGTGTAAAACACCTATTGATGGTGAGTCTGGCCCATAGTGCATCAAAGGGATGCCACTGATGGACCATGTGAGGTATCGATAGCTGGATTGGCCTTCGGCTGCTTTTGCCGAATTTTAGAAAAGATTTTGGGCCAAACAGAGGTTGGATTTGGATTCAGCGTGGAAAAACGCTTGAAAATTGATATTTGCTTGTTTATTTCTGAATCCGGATGCCCAAAAACGAACTCCCGGAAGTTTTCTGTGGATTCTGGTGCATGGGGGAGGCCGTAGACCGGCTGGGTGCCACGTGGCGGCCTATTATTGGCCGGTTTACAGTGCGCGGTCCACAGAGCAGCGCCGGGTGGCGCATGGACCCGGCGCGGGGACACGTGGCGCCCCAGGAGTGGCCGGCGCGCGATGCGCGGTCCACGGAACCCCGCGCGGGTGCATAGACCGGGCGCGGGGACACGTGGCAGCATGTGATAGGCGAGCTCACGCGGCGCGGTCCACGGAGGTGCACACCGGCGCCTCGGGAAGCATGCGCGTGTGGGAGGCAGGCGGCGCGGCGGCGAGGCGCACGTGGGCGCGGTCGGCGAGTCGCGCGGGCGGGCCACGTGGCGCCCAGCCATTGGCGGGCGCCACCCACCCGCGTTGACGGGTGCGCGCCACGTGGTGGCGTCCGAAGAGCCTTGCACATGCTGTTCCCTGTTTGGGACACGTGTCGCTCGCAGGTGGTTTCGGGCGCTGGTCGGACGGGGTGGCGGCGCGGCTTTCGTGCAACTATTGGATTCGGGCGCCCGAAAAGGTGCGCCCGAATCCGGAAATAGTGCACTTGGGCTTGGGCCTATAAATAGGCCCCTTGGGCCTTCTTTTGTGAGTTTTCTGGACCTTTTCACAGAGAGAGTTCTTTAGTGTTTTTGTTCACCCATTTGTTCTACACTTTGTGGTGGAGTTCTAGGATTTTTGGTGGCACGCACTTCGAGATTTGCATTTTCTCGGCGCACTACGACGCACCTTCTTTATTTTCCCTTTTCGTCATGTTTCGGTCCGAGGACTCCCCTGGGCTACTCCGAAGTAATTTTCGGGTGATTCTTGCGCCCACGTTTTCACGACAAGTAGGGCTTCGACTCTTGTATTTTCAGTTTCTCCGTATTTCAAGGTTTACTTGGACTTTTCGGATCATTTCTGTAACCTCTTTTTCTGTGATGGATTATGGACAGCACCGGAGTTTTTGTGGGTTTTCTCAGCAACCGAGAGTCGGAACGAGGAGTACAAATACTCGATTTATATCTACGCGTCGCAAAGAACATCATCGTATTTTTCCTGGATTTTTCTGAGGACTGTACTGAGGTGAATTTCCTCATTTTTTGTGTTGTTTGGAAAAACAGTAAATGCTATTTTTGGATGTTGTTAGTTATGCCGTGTGCGATCTATGTTGCTGCAGTTCTCGCATTTTGGGGGTTTACGGAGATCGAGGATCTTGGCAGCGAGGGATCTCGTATTGTTGTTGTTCACGCTTTTCGAGGTGGGTGGTTGTTGTATCCCTCTCTTTTGGTATGCTCACTAGGAACATCAGAATATTCCGATGTTAGAAAATACTGAACAAAATATTGATAAACCTTGCATGCAAAAAGGGATTAAATAATTGATAGCTTATCCATGTAATTGAGATATTGGTATTTGGACATGATCATTATGCCATAATCACTCCTGTTAAGTATTTATTTATCTGGAATAACATGAGCAGTTGTATGTTAGTACTTAGAGATTATGCAAAAAGGGATCATCACTTTGAGACATTAGTGTTGGAGCTCGTTGCTATGTCATAACTATTCATGTGAAATAGATTAGTACATTGGGACATTACGATTTATTACATGTGAGAGCACTGGTGGACGCTTTTCCTTCTATTCTAGATGAGGACATTTGCATGCTTGTATGGACATCTAGATATGCCACTATTTACTGCTGCACTATCATATTGGAATTTGACTTAGGAGAAACCATGTTGGCACTTCTCCTCCTTTTATTGAGATACATGTGGTATTGCTCGAGTTGAGCAGGGTTGTAGGGTAGTGTAGCCGGGTTTGTTGTGTGGGTTTGTCATACCAGATTGTGGTTGTGGGTTATTGCGGCGACCGCGGACATTGGGCGGTTGACCGGATGTTTACTGTGCATCAGATTGGGGATAGGATTCCTCTAGTGGATGGAGTTTCCCACTTATTGAGTATTATTGCATTAGATTGGGGGGATCGGGTTTTCTTTAGTGTATAGGTTTTCCCACTTCGATCATAGTCGTGATCCAGTCCTGCTATATCTTGATACTTGTGACAGAGGTACTTTACTCGTGTGGGTCGCTCCCCTCGAGTGCCACTCCGAAGGTAGGCCTATGACCGAGCCATGTGTGCCGGTCTGATACGTATTTTGGGATGCGAGCCATGTGTACCGATCTCGCGGATTCGAGCCATGTGTGCATATTCCGCTACTGAGATCTTGAGTTCGACAGCAGAGCAGGCAGTGCCAGTTTTTACTGGTGGTTAGATTGGGTTATTCGGTCAGGCACATACACTGATGCATTCTTATAGTTACATATTTCTGACTCTGCATTTAGAGGCATAGTAGTGGTAGCTTCATGTTATTCGCAGTCCTGTTTATAGCTTACCACCTCTTCTTTCCTTTTGCCTCTGGTAGACCTAGTGGGCATGTCAGAGTTTGAGGCTTAACCCACTAGGAGGGCTTAACCCACTAGGGGAGGCTACTGTTTTTATAGTAGTTCTCACCCCCCATCGTCTTTTTCTTTGTTTCTCCCTTTGTTTTGCAGAGTCCTCTGTGGGTCTGGCTTTAGCCAACTATTTGTATATTTGTGGTGAGCTGGGAGTGATACTTGTATTTATTTACAGTTGTTCTTTACTTTATTTCCAGCTTTGGTCTGAGATGTAGCAGTTTTAGTTCAGCTCTGATTTTATACTCTATTATTATTATCTCTTATATCTGAGCAGGTTACCGACGCTTCGTGTACGCGGGAAATACCGTGTGCACGGTGTAGAGTTATTATGGATCCACAAGGATCTAAATAGGTACTATCAAACAACTAGAGGGGGGGTGAATAGGTGTAATACTTAAAAACTCAATCTCAGTGCAAAATAAAAACCAATGCGGAAAATAAAAACAGCACACCGAGATATACGTGGAAACTCCAATCCAGGAGAAAAACCACGGGACCAACACGCAATAACAATCCACTAAGAATAGAAGAATAACAAGGTGATTACCGACTCCACGGACTCAACCCCTCCTTCAGCTTCTTCGGACCTCGCGCTGACCGGTTGGATATCCACGCAATAACAATCCCTAAGAAAAGAAGAATAACAAGGTGATTACCGTCTCCACGGATTTAACCCCTCCTTCAATTTCTTGGACCTCGCGCTCCACCGTTTTGCCCGTCCACTGCTCACGTTCGAATCCACGAACGCACGCTTCGAATCCACGAAACGCCTTTAACACACCGAATCCACGATGCCACGTCGAATCCACGACGCAAACTCAGTCGATAAGAATATTGACTTCGATGGTGATCCTTTGCTTAGATTATCAATGAAGATCCATGGGAAAAATCTCTAAGCAAAGATTAGATCAATTCGACAAAAAACAGATCTTGGAAGAACCGTCGAATTGACCTAAAAGAGGCTATTAAGAAGAACAATGAAAACCTAGCCTCTAGGGTTGCTCTCAAGTGTTTTATAAATTAATCGGTAGAGGACCCACGTTCTTGAGAAACCCTAAATGTCTATTTATAGTTTAGAAACCTTTGGAAAGAGATAAGCATCAAAAACTGCCTTATCTGGAAATTTTCAGGACGGCGATCCGGATCGGATTTACTGCGATCCGGATCGTCGTAACGAGATTGACGATTCTAGAAATACCATGGTTCGGGATCCGGATCGCATTGCCCGATCCGGATCGTTCATACAAATCAGAAAACTTAACATTCGGGATCCGGATCGGAAATTGCATGGATCCGGATCGAAGTCTTGTATGAAGCAACAACCTTCGGGATCCGGATCGTTGGCTCTGATCCGGATCCTGAACAAGTCCGAACACCAGTTTTTGATTATTATGCAATTAAAAGTTCATCCAAGTGTTTCTACACTATAAGAAAGTATTCGGATCACCACAATTATTTAGTTAAACATACCTGATCCTCTTGAATACTTTCTTCTTGAGATTGATGTAACTGATCCACAATTCTTCAACTTCAATCTTCAAGACTCAAGACACTGGGTGTCAACTTGAGCTCTTGTTGAATCTTCTCTAAGTCTTTGATTGCTGATTGACAATTTGATCCCTTTAAGACTCTGACTCAACTCACTGACTTGACTCACGAAATATGCCAATACCAAAAAGCCGTAACAATCTCCCCCTTTGGCAATTTCGTGACAAAACCCAAAAATACATAAAAGCGCTCAAGTCACTCATCTTAAACCAAAAAATCGAAACTCAATGTCATCACCAAAACATTGATTTTCTTTGCGTGAAAGATCCAATAAATACAAAATTACATTTGAACCAAACAGTCCTAGAACATACTCTATGACTTAGAACTTGGAGTCTTAAAATGATGTAATTCCTGCAAAACAAAACTCCAAAACAAAATCAAACGTTAGTCGTTAGAAATTAGAATCCTACATTTGATCCGTCTTCCTTTTGGTTCTTTTGTTTTTCGGCTCTTTCAATTTTTTCTTTGTCTCCCCCTATCTTGATGTTCTTGAGCATCTATGTTCTCCCCCTTTGTGATACGATCATCATTTTCCGTTCTCCCCCATTTTTCCATTTTTGTTTCGTTTGTCTCCTCTCTTGATGATCTCATCTCCGTCATTTCTCTTCTCCCCCTTTTTGTCACAAATTGTCAAACAGTGAACATACTAGACAAAAGGAAATCACTAACAATATTAGTTCATAGAGAAAGAGAGATAAAAGCTCAGTTCTGGTATATAACAAAAATGCAGATTCCGTACCTGTACCAGAAAGCAAAAAATCAAATAATTTCTTGAAACAAATCCAGATTTTAGAATCTTTTCAAATACCGATTTGTATTCCATCAAGAAATCAATTTAAGTGCTTTAAACAGTGAATTCACACAGATGTCATTCAATCCAATTAATTTCACAAAATTAAAAAGATTTACTCCAAAATCATGAAAAATAAAGGTAAAACATTATAAACCGTTTTTCATGTTATATTCATCAAACACAAGTCATCAAAAATAATCTTGAGATCCAAAGTCTATCAAGATGTAACGGATTTACAAAGAAGACATACGGAGATTTCCAAACGACATCAATCTTGAATTCTACCCTTTCAAATTGAGATAATCACTAAAATTCCTAAGGGTGGCTCTTTGAGCATCTTTCAACTATCCCACCTTATACCAACCAGGAGATTGTTCAAAATATAAGAGTTTTGCATATAAATCTCCAAATGCTTCAACTAAAGATTTTCTCATAAAATACTATCAAGCATCCATAACATGTGGTAGCTTCACACACAGACCGGACGACCGGGGTGGCAGCTCTTTCCAGCATGAGGTGGTAGTTTTCACACTCCTTTCGGATGTAACTCTTTCCACATCTTTTACAAATCATTTCAAAACCCTTGTAAGAATGTAATCTCTTACGTGAAAGAATTAAATCCCAAATTTTAGTCTATCGGTTGTCTCACGTTTATCACAATGAATTCACACAACCGAGATAGATTAAGCATCTAAAGATCACACATGATTTCTAAAATTTGATGCTTATAATATCAAAAACTCCTATAATGAAGTATCTTCAAGATTTATGATTATGGAGTAAAGTTGATAATTCAAATAAAATTAAATTGGAGTGATTGAAAGTGAAGACCCTTTTTATTCAATGCACTTGTATGATTGATGTTGTGGCTCGGACCTTTGGTGGGTTGAGTGAACTCCTTTGACTTGATGTGTCTTTTGATTCCGTTGAGTTCGCTCCGTAGATGAAGTTGCCGAAGAATTCTTCTTTCTCTTTTTCGGGCAATCCTTCACCAAATGTCCTTCAAGTCCACATAGGTGACAAGTTCTTCCTTTCAATTTAGTTGTGGAACTTGAAGCCTTCACAGTTTGGTTCTTTTTAAATCCCAAACCAACCTTGCTTGTTTGACCTAATCCGGACATACATTCAAGTTTCTTGGAACCGGTTGAAATCCTTTGTATGTCGGATTTAAGTTGATGAACTTGCTTGGTCAATGCTTGGTTGGTGACATGAATTTTCTCAAACTGCTTTTCAAGAAAATCAATCTTGTTAATATGGGAATTAACGACCGTTTCCGATTGATTTATCTTTTCTTGGAGGATTTTATTATTATTCAATAAAAGCTCTCGTTCCTCCTCGAGATCATGAAGTTTGATCTTTAAAGCATGATTCTCGTCTTGATTCTCAAGTCGTTGCTTCCTCAACTTCTTGATATGTTTGGCCATCTTCTTAGATTCCGCAAGAAGTTGTTGATATGCCTCAACGAGTTCTTCCTCGTCCGACTCCCCCTCACTTGATGACTCTCCGCCGATTGTTGATGTTTCATACAAAATCAAAGGAGTAGAGTCAGTGACTAAAGATGATAAACAATTATTAGAAGAGGGAAAATGAGAGGCATGAGAAGCAACGATTTTTCCTTTTTCCTCTTTACTTGAGGTTGATTCATTAGAAGTAGAATCGTCCCAAGTTTTCGCTTGCAAAGCCTTCTTTTTATATGATTTCTTAGAAGGACAATCCATTGAAAAATGGCCGTAGCCTTTGCATCGATAGCATTGGATTTCCCCTTCGAAATCATCTTTTTCTTTAGAAGGTTTTGCAAGGCTTTTGAGGTTAGAGGATTTAGAACCCGATGATCCTTTAGATGGTTTCGTGGATGGAGACCCATCGGTTCGACTCTTCCAAAATTTCCGACGAAATTTCTTTGTGATCCGCGCCAATTGTTCTTCAAAATCGGCAAAAGTGATTTCATCGTCAGAACTTGATTCACCATCTTCTTCCTTTGTAGATTTGAATGCAACACCTGTAAGCTTAGAAGAAGACTTGGAAGAAACTTGATTAGTAGGAAAAGTCATTTCATAAGTTTGCAAAGCACCTACTAATTCCTCTACTCTCATCTCATCCGGATGACTAACGGTTTCAATGGCGGTAACCTTTGCCCTAAACCGTTCCGGAAGAGTCCGAAGTATCTTTCTTACAATTTTCGACTCCGGGATCTTTTCTCCTAAATTAGCACAAGTATTAATTACATCTTGAAGTCTAGTGTAATAATCTGTAAACAATTCATGCTCTTCCATATGAATAGAGTCAAATTGACTTGTAAGCATCTGGAGCTTTTGAATTTTTACAAGATTAGTACCCTCATGTGTAATTTTGAGAATATCCCAAATTTCCTTCGCGGATTCACACGCGGAAATTCGTGTGAACTCAGTCGAGGAAAGAGAATTAAATAAAGCGTTCATACCTTTCCCATTGTAAGAAGATATTTCAAATTCCTCTTTGGACCATCTAGAGCGAGGTTTTGGGGTAGTAGAATTTCCTACTTCCTCAATAGGATGCACCCAACCGCATTCCACGGATTGCCATACTCGCTCATCAATTGCGATGAGAAAAGCTCTCATCCGCACTTTCCAATAAGCATAATTAGTCCCATCAAAAAGAGGTGGTCTATAAATATTACCACTTTCACCCATCATGATAGATAAACCTAAAACCTGCTCCGATACCAATTGTAGAGTTATTATGGATCCACAAGGATCTAAATAGGTACTATCAAACAACTAGAGGGGGGGTGAATAGGTGTAATACTTAAAAACTCAATCTCAGTGCAAAATAAAAACCAATGCGGAAAATAAAAACAGCACACCGAGATATACGTGGAAACTCCAATCCAGGAGAAAAACCACGGGACCAACACGCAATAACAATCCACTAAGAATAGAAGAATAACAAGGTGATTACCGACTCCACGGACTCAACCCCTCCTTCAGCTTCTTCGGACCTCGCGCTGACCGGTTGGATATCCACGCAATAACAATCCCTAAGAAAAGAAGAATAACAAGGTGATTACCGTCTCCACGGATTTAACCCCTCCTTCAATTTCTTGGACCTCGCGCTCCACCGTTTTGCCCGTCCACTGCTCACGTTCGAATCCACGAACGCACGCTTCGAATCCACGAAACGCCTTTAACACACCGAATCCACGATGCCACGTCGAATCCACGACGCAAACTCAGTCGATAAGAATATTGACTTCGATGGTGATCCTTTGCTTAGATTATCAATGAAGATCCATGGGAAAAATCTCTAAGCAAAGATTAGATCAATTCGACAAAAAACAGATCTTGGAAGAACCGTCGAATTGACCTAAAAGAGGCTATTAAGAAGAACAATGAAAACCTAGCCTCTAGGGTTGCTCTCAAGTGTTTTATAAATTAATCGGTAGAGGACCCACGTTCTTGAGAAACCCTAAATGTCTATTTATAGTTTAGAAACCTTTGGAAAGAGATAAGCATCAAAAACTGCCTTATCTGGAAATTTTCAGGACGGCGATCCGGATCGGATTTACTGCGATCCGGATCGTCGTAACGAGATTGACGATTCTAGAAATACCATGGTTCGGGATCCGGATCGCATTGCCCGATCCGGATCGTTCATACAAATCAGAAAACTTAACATTCGGGATCCGGATCGGAAATTGCATGGATCCGGATCGAAGTCTTGTATGAAGCAACAACCTTCGGGATCCGGATCGTTGGCTCTGATCCGGATCCTGAACAAGTCCGAACACCAGTTTTTGATTATTATGCAATTAAAAGTTCATCCAAGTGTTTCTACACTATAAGAAAGTATTCGGATCACCACAATTATTTAGTTAAACATACCTGATCCTCTTGAATACTTTCTTCTTGAGATTGATGTAACTGATCCACAATTCTTCAACTTCAATCTTCAAGACTCAAGACACTGGGTGTCAACTTGAGCTCTTGTTGAATCTTCTCTAAGTCTTTGATTGCTGATTGACAATTTGATCCCTTTAAGACTCTGACTCAACTCACTGACTTGACTCACGAAATATGCCAATACCAAAAAGCCGTAACACACGGCGGATCTGTAGACGGGCCCGTGTTCTGGTTTACACCCGGGGCGTGACATGTAATTTCTGAGGCGGGGGTGTCTGTGGACCCCAAGAAGATTGAAGCTGTTAAGGATTGGCCCCGACCAACCAATGTCACCGAGGTTCGAAGTTTTGTCGGACTTGCGGGGTATTATTGGCGGTTCGTGGAAAGGTTCTCCAAAATTACCACTCCACTTACCGGCCTCACAAGGAAAGGAGTGAAGTTTATTTGGAGCAATGATTGCGAAAGGAGCTTCCAAGTGCTCAATGATAGGTTGACATCGGCTCCAATCCTCGCTTTGCCTACGGCGAGGAAAGGATTCGTGGTTTATAGTGATGCCTCAGGGAGTGGTTTGGGGTGTGTACTTATGTAGGACGGCAAGGTAACAGCCTATACCTCTCGGCAGTTGAAGAGCTATGAGAAGAATTACCCCACCCACGACCTCGAGCTCGCCGCGGTTATCTTTGCGTTGAAGTTGTGGTACTATCTATATGGTGAGCATTGTGAGATCTACACGGATCACAAAAGCCTCAAGTACTTGTTCACGCAGAAAGAACTAAATCTGAGGCAGCGTCGATGGTTAGAGCTACTCAAAGACTATGATGTTAGCATCTTATACCACCCATGGAAAGCAAATGTGGTGGCCGACGCTTTGAGTAGGAAGTCCGTGGAGAATCTCGCCATGATCATTAGTGACCAATACCCGTTGCAATCTGAAATGCGACGGTTCGGGTTAGAAGTTGTGACTCTCGGTACACCCGCGAAGCTTATGACACTTCGGGTGCAACCCACCTTGTTGGAGAGAATTAAAGAAAAACAAGCTGCCGACGAAAAGCTCCAAAAGGTGAGGTATGGTGTTGAGGGCAGAAATGCAAAACATTTCGCCATGAATCCTGTAGGAATCTTGAAGTTTCGAGGTCGTGTGTGTGTACCTAGGGACGAAGACATTCGTGAGATGATTCTCTAAGAAGCACACCGATCGCCGTATACTATTCTCCCCGGTGGCACTAAGATGTATAAGGACTTGAAAGCATAGTTCTGGTGGCCGGGTATGAAAAGAGACGTTGGACACTTTGTGGCTAAATGCTTAGTGTGCCAACAGGTGAAAGCCGAGCATAGACTTCCGGCGGGAAAACTTCAAAGCCTACCAGTACCCGTTTGGAAGTGGAAAAATATCGCGATGGACTTCACCGTGGGCTTGCCTAGATCTCAAGCGGACCACGACGCGATATGGGTGGTGGTGGATAGGTTGACTAAGGCGACTCATTTCTTGCCTGTCCACACCACGTGGTCGAGGGACAAGTTGGCGCAGTTGTAGATCGACGAGATTATGCGCCTTCATGGAGTGCCCTTGTCTATTGTGTCGGATAGAGACCCCCGATTCGTTTCACAATTTTGGAAGAGTTTCCACGAGTCTCTTGGAACACGCCTAGATTTTTCTCCCGCTTATCATCCACAGAGTGATGGACAATCTGAGAGGACCAATCAAATCCTCGAGGTTATGCTTAGGGCGTGTGTTCTGGATTACGGCGCGGGGTGGCAACGGTATTTGCTTATGGCCGAATTCGCCTACAACAACAGTTACTAAGCCAGTATAGGGAGGCACCATTCGAGGCGTTGTATGGCAGAAAATGCCGATCTCCGTTGCATTGGAGCGAGGTCAGTGAAAGGCCGATTTTGGGCCCCGATGTTTTGCAGGAGGCCGAGGAGAAAGTGCAGATTGCGCGTCAACGTCTAGTGACGGCGCAAAGCCGGCAAAAGAGCTATGCCGACAAGAGGCAGCGCGATTTGGAGTTTAATGTTGGGGATCATGTGTTCTTGAAGGCATCTCCTACAAAGAGCGTTGCGCGATTTGGAATGCGGGGAAAGCTAAGTCCTCATTTTCCCTTTATGAAGTGTTGGAGCGGGTTGGCCCAGTGGCCTACAAAGTGGCAGTGCCCCCAGATTTGGCAGAAGTAGACGATGTGTTTCATGTATCACAACTCCTCCAGTATGTCCACGATCCTCGACACGTGATCAACTACCCACCGCTTGATCTACGGGAAGACTTGAGTTATGACGAGTTCCCGTATAAAATTGTCGATCGACAAGAGTGGAAGCGAAGAAACCGCTCCATACCCTATGTGAAGGTGCTTTGGACTGGCATAGTGAGCAAGAGGCTACATGGGAACCTGAGGCCTTAACGCGGGAGCATTACCCTCCTCTATTTGAGGAAAAAGCATCAAGGTATGTGAATTCTAGTTTCGCGGGCGAAACTCCTAAAAGGAGGGAGGAATGTAGTGCACCGACTCCGCGAAATAGCGAAGTGCGGCGAAAATACTTGTAACACAATTAAAATGTAATTACAAGTGAGTTTGAAGCATTTCGAATCAATGCAAAAGCCGTCGAGTTGAAAAGTGAGTTGGAGTTGAGAAGTTGAATGTGATGACCTGGATCTCCGCGGAGCTGTTGCAGTGCGTTGGGTGGCTTCTGGTGGCCTATGTGGGGTGTCGGTGGTGTTTGTGCATAATTTGGACACAAGTGTTGGACTTCGGGCTGGAAATGGATCACGTGGGTGATCGGTTGACTCCGTTGGATCTTTAGAAGTGGTTTCACGTGAAACGGATATTAAAATTTGGCTCAGCGCGAAGTTTGGACAAAGGAACACCTTTCCGGATGCATTCGGCAAATTTTGGGATTGGAATTTGGCAAATCGGACACCGGATTTGGACTCAGCGCGCGAAAATGGTCAAAATGGGCTATTTACATGTATTTTTCGGAGCTTGCTACTGTAAATTTACTATTCACTGCCGGAATAGTGTTTCCGGCGATCGCCGGCGTCGGCGGCGGCGGCGGGCAGCGGCGGAGGGCGGCGGCGCGGCCTCGGGCAGGCGGCACAGCGGCGCGGGCAGGGGTGTGGGGGCGCGGGCAGGTGCGCGGTCCACGCGGTGGGCGTGCACCAGGGCGGTGCCACGTGGCGGTTTGTGTTTGGATGGTTCAGGCGGTGCGGTCCACGGACTTTTGCGGGGTGCATAGTGGACCGAGGGTTGGCCACGTGTCGCCTTGTGGTTGGCTGGCTTTGTGCGCGCAGTCCACGCAACGCGCGGGGCAGGTGGCCGTATGCGGGCAGGTGGGCCGGACGTGGGCAGCGCCACGTGGCGCCCGCTGATTTGCAGGCGCCACCCACCGCGTTGACCGCGGGTGGGGGCACGTGGCGCTCTCCGCGGGCATTTGCATGGCTGTTCCGTGTTCGGCGGACACATGGCGGGCCCCGAGGCGGGTCGGACGGAGGTGTGATCCCGTGCGACGGGATGGGCCGGGCTGGGCCGCACTGTGCGCGCCCGAAACTTGGCGGGCCGGGCCGCACTGTGCCCGCCCGAATTCGGGCGGACCGGACCGGGCGCCCGAAAGTTGGGACAAGATGGGAAATTTCCCAATTATTTTCTTCAGCCTATAAATAGGCAGCCCGAGCCCTCTTTTCTGCTCTTTTTCTCTCAGCCCACGCATGATCTCCCCGAGTTCCCTTCTTGGAAGATTTTCATCTTCAAGTCATTGATCTCCTGCAGAGTTTTGGGATTTTTGGGAGCACGCATCCCGAGGTTCTGGATTTTTCGGCGCAGCGCGACGTTGCATTTCAGGTGTTCCTCTTCGTCGCTGTTCGGTGTAATTTCTCTCCTGGGCTACCCCGATCATCTTTTTCAGTGATTGTTACGCCGGCAGACTCCTTACAGGTAGGGCTTCATCTTTCTTATTGATCGCACTTTCTCATTTTGAGTTTTTGGCACGGATCCCGAGGCAAAACTGTGACCTATTTTCTGTTTGGCTTTGTGGGACAGTATCGAGGTGTTTTGGCCATATCTTTGCGCACGAGCGTCAGACGGAAACGAGCTTATACAACTTTTTCATCTTCAGATCGCAAGGAACGCGCTTGTATTTTTCTTGGATTTTTCCGAGATTTCATCAGAGGTGAAAATCACTGTTTCTCTGTGTACAGTGCTACAGTCTTTTTGGGCTGAAATCTTTTGAGTGTACCACCTTGTCGAATTTATATCTTGACTTACCGAACTCAGATTTGGGCGTGCAAGCAGCCGTTTCGAAGGTATCGACGCGAGGATCGCTGTGATGTTTTTCTGGGAATTTTCTGGGAATTTTCAGCAGGTGAAAATTAAGCATCTTTGGGACTGAAATTGTATGTGGTTGTAAGAGCAGTTTTGAAAACTTATGTGTAATTGTGGACTTTGTATTGTGCCCAGGAGAGTTGCGGGTATTGCTGGACCCATTGGAGTAGGAGATTTGGATTTACCTGGTATTTTCAGCTGTGGGATTTGGACAGTCAGCACTTCAGGTGGGTGGTTGCTATATCCCTCTTTTCTGACTTACCCACTAGGAGTATTAGAGTGATCATCTTTGGAGTATTATGATTGATAATTGCTATTCTCATGAGCCTATCATGTTGGAAATGTTATTAGAGCATCACAATGTGGGACACATAATTGAATACTTAATTGGGACTTATGCATGCTTGTGTGGAATCATGGATTGCTATGTTAGCACCTAACCTTGCATGTGGAATTGTTTATTATATTTGGTCAAGATGATTTATCCTGTTAGTGGTATTACTTGAGGATAGGTGACATGCACAGGTGGATGATTTATGTGAGATTAATTTGGTGGACATATCATGTTGGAATAGGATTATTGGGATATTTTAATAGTAATAATTAACATGCCATGTTAGCACATAGATTTTATGAAAGTGGGTTAAATGGATAAATTGTTGAGACATTATGACATATCTATGTGCGGGTACCGCGGGTACCACTTTGGTGATTTATCATGGATCAGGGATTATAGACATGTGTGGTTGAATAATGATTTTAGCATGTTGATGGTTATATCCATGCGGAGCTAATAATTGATACACATGTGGAACCACTATTTGTCACACTTTCTTTTATCGCTCTTGAGGACATATGCATGCTTGTATGGTCATCTAGATAGGCCACTTTTTATTGATGCACTATCATTTTGGGACTTGACTTAGGAGAAACCCTGCTTGTTTTCTTTTCTCCTTCTTATTTAGACCCTTGAGTCTGGTTGCTCGGGTTCGAGCAGGGGTTTGGGATAGTGTGGCAGGAACCTTAGGGTCGGTGACAGGTTGTGTTTGATTATGGGTTGTGGGGTATAGCGGCTACCGCGGATAGTAGGCGGTTGACCGGATGTCGGATGTGGGACATGATTGTGATTGTGGGTTATTCCGGCGACCGCGGATAATGGGCGGTTGACCGGAGGTCGGTTGTGAGACCTGGTCGTGGATTTTAGGGTATTGCGGCAATCGCGGATATTGGGCGATTGACCGGATAGTTACTTTTGCATCAGATTGGGAATCAGTTCTCTTTTAGTGGGGGGTTGTGTTCCTCTGGGGCTTTATAGTTGTAATCCAGTCCTGCTTTTGATACTTTCACACCGGCGCGGTTATTGCCCGCTGATGCTTTCCTCGTGTGGATCGCTCCCCTCGAGTTCCCCTCCGGAGGCCGGGGCCAGATAGTTATGGACAGTTTTGCTATCACATCGGCGCAGCTTACTTGCCCGATGATGAGGGCGGTACAGATTGGGTTCATCTGGGACGGTTGGTTATTGTTGCATACGGTTATTCCAGTCTAGGACTGTATTGTAGAGGCATAGTAGTGGTAGATTTTCCTTCTTCAGCAGTTTTATTGCTTACCACTCTTCTTTCCTTTTTGCCTCTGGTAGACCTAGTGGGTGTGTCAGAGTTTGAGGTTTTACCCACTAGGGGAGGCTACTGGTTTACTAGTAGTTCTCACCCCCATTCTTCTTTTCTCTTTTTCTTTTCCCTTGTTTTGTAGTGTCTTCTGCGGGTGCTGCTGGGCTTTCAGCGGTGGGTGGAGGAGAGAGGACGGTTGAGTAGATAGATCTCGCGGCAGGATGAGCGGGTTAGCTGGACTGTTGATGTACCCATGTTTTCTCAGACGGTTGTACCTTTACTTTTGGGACTGGCTTTTGCCAGCAGGTTGTTTTTATTTTGGTGAGCTGGGAGAGACAGATGTATCATTTATACAGATGTATTGTATTTTATTTCCAGCTTCAGTCTGAGATGTATTAGTTTTTAGTTCAGCTCTGTTTTATTGCTCTTATATTATTATCTCTTATATCTGAGCAGGTAGTTGGCGCTTCGTGTACGCAGGAAATTCTGCGTGCACGGCGGATCTGTAGATGGGCCCGGGTTCTGGTTTTCACCCGGGGCGTGACAGATTAGTTGGTATCAGAGCTTAGGGATAGGTCAGTTGGGACTTAGGAAACCCTAGGCTTTTCGACGGACCCTAGGATGTTAGTGCGTGAGAGACGCGACATTTTGCGAAAGTCGGTGATTTAGTTGTTTGACTCTTCCTGTGAGTGAAGAGGGATCGGCATATCCTATTTTTGTGGGACAGTTATGTTGGCTGCAGACAACATAAAGTTACAAAAATAGAGGGATGTCCTTGACTTTCGCTAGATTGGGTCGAGTGTATGGGGTGTGCTGATTTGCGGTTTTGTCGTGGTGAGCAGTGTCTCCCCGACGTTGGGCCCTGACCCGGGTGCACCTTGGTGCGGCAGTTGGGTCTGAGCTGGTTGTTTCGGGCCGGATACCCAGATTGGAGTCTGAGAGCTCCGGACCCGAAGGGTAGGTGTGTTGGAGGCAGATCAGCGGAGCAGTGACACAGTTGTCGGATCAGCGCAGTGGCACAGTTGTCGGAGCAGCGCAGTGGCACAGCTGTCGGAGTAGCGAGTAGCCCCCTCCGTGCCGACGTTTAGTGTTGGGGCACCGAGGCAGGGTGGATAGTTGACAGCGGGTAAGCTGTGGGATTGCGACGATCGAGTGAGCCAGTTTTGGCGGAGGAGTCATTCCGATTCGTGGGATTGAGTATGGAGCCCTTGGAGGCAGAGTCTTGTTCAGTGGGGGATAGAGAGTACTTGGAAGCCTTTTATGTCAAGAGTTAACGCAGTTGCTGAACTGCACGCTCCATGTGTAGAGGGACGGGGCGCATAGGATATGAGTGTTTGAGAGTGGATTGCCCCAGGATACCTTTTAACTCATTGGGTCCCTCCAGTACGGATTAGGGACGCCTCATTGGAGTAGGCGCCGGGTATGGAGCATGGCATTGTAGTTCCTTTGGATTGGGATCTGCCGCCTGAGGCGAGTTCTGACTGAGGCGCTTGGCGCCGGGTGATGGAGGACAGATCAGTCGGAGGAGGCATTCCCGATTTCTTTTCCAGGATAGTGGATTTTTGAGACTGTCAGAGCACATATGTTACAGCGGTCGGTGTGGTGGTAGGTTTGAGTTGTTCCGGACTTTTGGATTCGTATCATCTTGATACGAGAGAATTCCCTTCTTGGTGGGTAGTGCTTTTGCTTCATTGCTTGGGTTGGGGGGGCAGGATGGTCACCACGCGCACGGGAGGCTTATTTTCCCGATCGCGCTTAGCATATGGAGGAGAGTTGTTGGTCCTGCCCGGTGCAGCTTGAGTCCTGGATTTTGCCGGTAGACCTGATGGTCTTGGCTCAGCTGCGGGATATTGTTGTGGTACTTGTTGGGCTTGCGGGTTCGGTTTTCTTTCGCGGTGGTTGATTATGCCGCGAGGCAGTTTTCTTGGGGAGCCAGGCCCGGAGTTGTTGGTGTACTTGGGTTGCTTGAGGGTTATCTTCCCCTCTATGGTTTTGATTTCGTGAGCGAGGCGGATGTTTCGCAGTGGATGAGTAGCCTTTTTGGTTGGTATGGTTGAGAGGCCTACGGCGGCGCCGGGACTCGGGGATACCCCCTTTGGTTGCGAGTTCCTGGCTGTTCTCCTATCGGAGTTGTCTAGCATGTCACTAGTTTGAGAGTTGAGGACACAACTCCAGGATTCGATGTTTTGGGAATTTTGTCGGGCCAAGTGTGTCGCCTTCGGGGTGCCGGTGCTAGTCGAGTTGTGGATGGTTGGTTCACTTCGGCTTTGTGTGGACCCCGAGAATTAGATGAAGTGACCATCTGGAACAAGCACCCTTTTGTCGAGCATGGAGGATTTGATTTACCAGCTGCAAGGGTACTGGGTCCTTCTGGAGATTGATTTGCAATCTGGTCTTCTCGACTGCATATGGCGGTGTGTTGATGCCGGAGATTGGGGAAATTGCTTCTACACCTCGACGGTTTTTGGATTAGAGATCAGAGTCCGCGTGATTTGTTGGGGGACTTTTATTGGATACCTCGGGAGTACAGAGGTACTCGGATCGAGCTTTTGTGCCGATGGACATGTGGTTGGATTATCGGGGACCCTGGGAGGAGCGGATGCTTGTACCGATGCAGACTACTATGTAGCTCGAGCGGTTCGCCCAGCTGTACTTGGATAAGGTGGAGCGGATTCCTGGAGTGCCCGCCTCTATTTTGTATCAGATAGAGACCCGATGATTGCTTCGCGTCTCTGGAGGAGTTATTAGACAGCCTTGGGAGCTTGAGTGGTGGATGGTTGGATATTTACCCCCTACTTGGTTGAGGTTCCGGATTGAGGAATGACTTTAGTTTCGAGGACGAAACTTTCTTTTAGTGGGGGAGGATGTGATGACCTGGATCTCCGCGGAGCTGTTGCAGTGCGTTGGGTGGCTTCTGGTGGCCTACTTGGGGTGTCGGTGGTGTTTGTGCATAATTTGGACACAAGTGTTGGACTTCGGGCTGGAAATGGATCACGTAGGTGATCGGTTGACTCCGTCGGATCTTTAGAAGTGGTTTCGCGTGAAACAGATATTAAAATTTGGCTCAGCGCGAAGTTTGGACAAAGGAACACCTTTCCGGATGCATTCGGCAAATTTTGGGATTGGAATTTGGCAAATCGGACACCGGATTTGGACTCAGCGCGTGAAAACGGTCAAAATGGGCTATTTACATGTATTTTTCGGAGCTTGCTACCGTAAATTTACTGTTCACTGCCGGAACTGTGTTTCCGACGATCGTCGGCGTCGGCGGCGGCGGCGGGCAGCGGCGGAGGGCGGCGGCGCAGCCTCGGGCAGGCGGCACAGCGGCGCGGGCAGGGGCGTGGGGGCGCGGGCAGGTGCGCGGTCCACGCGGTGGGCGTGCACCAGGGCGGTGCCACGTGGCGGTTTGTGTTTGGATGGTTCAGGCGGCGCGGTCCACGGACTTTTGCGGGGTGCATAGTGGACCGAGGGTTGGCCACGTGTCGCCTTGTGGTTGGCTGGCTTGGTGCGCGCGGTCCACGCAACGCGCGGGGCAGGTGTCGGGGCAGGTGGCCGTACGCGGGCAGGTGGGCCGGACGTGGGCAGCGCCACGTGGCGCCCGCTGATTTGCGGGCGCCACCCACCGCGTTGACCGCGGGTGGGGGCACGTGGCGCTCTCCGCGGGCATTTGCATGGCTGTTCCGTGTTCGGCGGACACGTGGCGGGACCCGAGGCGGGTCGGACGGAGGTGTGATCCCGTGCGACGGGATGGGCCGGGCTGGGCCGCACTGTGCGCGCCCGAAACTTGGCGGGCCGGGCCGCACTGTGCGCGCCCGAATTCGGGCGGACCGGACCGGACCGGGCGCCCGAAAGTTGGGACAAGATGGGAATTTTCCCAATTGTTTTCTTCAACCTATAAATAGGCAGCCCGAGCCCTCTTTTCTGCTCTTTTTCGCTCAGCCCACGCATGATCTCCCCGAGCTCCCTTCTTGGAAGATTTTCATCTTCAAGTCCTTGATCTCCTGCAGAGTTTTGGGATTTTTGGGAGCACGCATCCCGAGGTTCTGGATTTTTCGGCGCAGTGCGACGTTGCATTTCAGGTGTTCCTCTTCGTCGCTGTTCGGTGTAATTTCTCCCCTGGGCTACCCCGATCATCTTTTTCAGTGATTGTTACGCCGGCAGACTCCTTAGAGGTAGGGCTTCATCTTTCTTATTGATCGCGCTTTCCCGTTTTGAGTTTTTGGCACGGATCCTGAGGCAACACTGTGACCCATTTTCTGTTTGGCTTTGTGGGACAGCATCGAGGTGTTTTGGCCATATCTTTGCGCACGAGCGTCAGACGGAAACGAGCTTATACAACTTTTTCATCTTCAAATCGCAAGGAACGCGCTCGTATTTTTCTTGGATTTTTCCGAGATTTCATCAGAGGTGAAAATCACTGTTTCTCTGTGTACAGTGCTACAGTCTTTTTGGGCTGAAATCTTTTGAGTGTACCACCTTGTCGAATTTATATCTTGACTTACCGAACTCAGATTTGGGCGTGCAAGCAGCCGTTTCGAAGGTATCGACGCGAGGATCGCTGTGATATTTTTCTGGGAATTTTCTAGGCATTTTCAGAAGGTGAAAATTAAGCATCTTTGGGACTGAAATTGTATGTGGTTGTAAGAGCAGTTTTGGGAACTTATGTGTAATTGTGGACTTTGTATTGTGCCCAGGAGAGTTGCGGGTATTGCTGGACCCATTGGAGTAGGAGATTTGGATTTACCTGGTATTTTCAGCTGTGGGATTTGGACAGTCAGCACTTCAGGTGGGTGGTTGCTATATCCCTCTTTTCTGACTTACCCACTAGGAGTATTAGAGTGATCATCTTTGGAGTATTATGATTGATAATTGCTATTCTCATGAGCCTATCATGTTGGAAATGTTATTAGAGCATCACTATGTGGGACACATAATTGAATACTTAATTGGGACTTATGCATGCTTGTGTGGAATCATGGATTGCTATGTTAGCACCTAACCTTGCATGGGGAATTGTTTATTATATTTGGTCAAGATGATTTATCCTGTTAGTGGTATTACTTGAGGATAGGTGACATGCACAGGTGGATGATTTATGTGAGATTAATTTGGTGGACATAGCATGTTGGAATAGGATTATTGGGATATTTTAATAGTAATAATTAACATGCCATGTTAGCATATAGATTTTATGAAAGTGGGTTAAATGGATAAATTGTTGAGACATTATGACATATCTATGTGCGGGTACCACTTTGGTGATTTATCATGGATCAGGGATTATAGACATGTGTGGTTGAATAATGATTTTAGCATGTTGATGGTTATATCCATGCGGAGCTAATAATTGATACACATGTGGAACCACTATTTGTCACACTTTCTTTTATCGCTCTTTAGGACATATGCATGCTTGTATGGTCATCTAGATAGGCCACTTTTTATTGCTGCACTATCATTTTGGGACTTGACTTAGGAGAAACCATGCTTGTTTCCTTTTCTCCTTCTTATTTAGACCCTTGAGTCTGGTTGCTCGGGTTCGAGCAGGGGTTTGGGATAGTGTAGTGGGGACCTTAGGGTCGGTGACAGGTTGTGTTTGATTATGGGTTGTGGGGTATAGCGGCTACCGCGGATAGTAGGCGGTTGACCGGATGTCGGATGTGGGACATGATTGTGATTGTGGGTTATTCCGGCGACCGCGGATATTGGGCGGTTGACCGGAGGTCGGTTGTGAGACCTGGTCGTAGATTTTGGGGTATTGCGGCAATCGCGGATATTGGGCGATTGACCGGATAGTTACTTTTGCATCAGATTGGGAATCAGTTCTCTTTTAGTGGGGGGTTGTGTTCCTCTGGGGCTTTATAGTTGTAATCCAGTCCTGCTTTTGATACTTTCACACCGGCGCGGTTATTGCCCGGTGATGCTTTCCTCGTGTGGGTCGCTCCCCTCGAGTTCCCCTCCGGAGGCTGGGGCCAGACAGTTATGGTCAGTTTTGCTATCACATCGGCGCGGCTTATTTGCCCGATGATGAGGGCGGCAGCAGGAATTTTTCTATCACATCGGCGCGGCTTACTTGCCCGATGATGAGGGCGGTACAGATTGGGTTCATCTGGGACGGTTGGTTATTGTTGCATACGGTTATTCCAGTCTAGGACTGTATTGTAGAGGCATAGTAGTGATAGATTTTCCTTCTTCAGCAGTTTTATTGCTTACCACTCTTCTTTCCTTTTTGCCTCTGGTAGACCTAGTGGGTGTGTCAGAGTTTGAGGTTTTACCCACTAGGGGAGGCTACTGGTTTACTAGTAGTTCTCACCCCCATTCTTCTTTCCCTCTTTTTCTTTTCCCTTGTTTTGCAGTGTATTTGTGACGCCCCACTTCCCAGGGGGTCACCCATCCTAGAACTACTCTAGCTCTAGCACGCTTAACTCTCATGTTCCTCTTGGATCTTGCTACCATCCAAAATGCTATAGCTGGGTTAGAGATTTAGTCCTATTATATCATTTATATAGAGGACTAATCCAAATTCCGGGGGTGTCACATTCTTCCCCCTTTTAAGCCCTGACGTCCACGTCAGGCTCAAGCACACTCACAAGCACCAGGCGATGTGAGACTCGTCTCGCTAGCCTTAGCCGACCTTGTGAGGATCTGCACTCCACTCACAACGGTCATTAGCCGGGGAGCCTCGCTCTACCCGCTATATAACCCTGGCTCAGCCGAGACTCATCTCACATTTTCCGGCTGGTGAATGGCTCTGATACCAACTTAATCTGTCACGCCCCGGGTGTAAACCAGAACCCGGGCCCGTCTACAGATCCGTCGTGCACACGGTATTTCCCGTGTACACGAAGCGTCAACAACCTGCTCAGATATAAAAGATATAATAAAAGAGCAATAAAAACAGAGCTGAACTAAAACTAATACATCTCAGACTGAAGCTGGAAATAAAATACAACGTGCTGGCAAAAGCCAGTCCCAAAAGTGAAAGTACAACCGGTCTGAGGAAAACATGGGTACATCGACAGTCCAGCTAACACGCTCATCCTGCCACGAGATCTATCTACTCAGCCGTCCTCTCTCCTCGACCCCGCCACTGAAAGACCAGTAGCACCCGCAGAAGACTCTGCAAACAAGGGAGAAGAAAAAGAGAAAAGAAGAATGGGGGTGAGAACTACTAGTAAACCAGTAGCCTCCCCTAGTGGGTAAAAACCTCAAACTCTGACACGCCCACTAGGTCTACCAGAGGCAAAAGGAAACAAAGGTGGTATGCTAAAAGAATAATAAGACTCCTGATGAAAAGTTACCGCTAGAATGCCTCTAAAATGCCGAGCTAATAGAATAGCTAAATGTATGCATCAGAAAATAAATGTCTGCCAGAATAACCCAATCTAACCACCAGTAAACACTGGTACTGCTGCTCTGCCGCGACGGGTATGCCAAGCCTACGCATAACACCGAAGCAAAGGAGTCCAAGGACTCAAAACCTGTCAGCCGCGCACTCCGGAGTGGCACTCGTGGGGAGCGACCCACACGAGGAAAAGTATCTAAGTAACCCAAGTATCATAAATCAGCCGGACTGGATCAAGACTCTGATCAAAGTGGAAAACCCATCCACTAAAGAAAGACCCGATCTCAACCCGATGCAAGGTAGACAAACCATGGAAACTCCATCCACAAGAGACCCGATACCCAATCTGATGCATAAGAAATCTCCGTGTCGACGCAAATGTCCACGGTTGCCGCAATACCTGCCTGTCCCAAAACCAAGAACTGACTACACTATCCTACACCTGCTCGCGCACGAGCTGCAAATACCAGAGCCTCAAATGAAAGGAGAAAAGAATAACAAAAAGGGTTCTCTTATGTCAATTCCAGCATGATAGTGTAGCAGAAAAAAGGGGCTATCTAGGTGATCATACAAGCATGCAAATGTCCCAAGATGGTATATATAGAAATAAAGCAGATATCGATAAGATCTTACCTTGCTAAAGCATGCTGATAAAATATATAAGGATAGGAAATAAGAGATAGCCTATCTAAACTGCATGCCCAAAGCCCCACTTTAGTAATCAGCCTTCTAATCATAGAAGCTACTCCAACACCTAGTGGGTAATCAAAAGTAGGGTTCACAACAACACCCATGATCACAAACATGTCCCACATATGAATCTGGTCCACCGCCTACTATCCGCGGGTAGCCATAATATCCCAGAAGCTAAAATCCAGGCCCGGCTACACTTGCCAATCCCCTGCTCAAACCCGAGCAACAAATAGTCACCTGATTAAAGAATAGGGGGGAAGAAGCAAATAGGTTTCTTCTAAATCAATCCCAATATAAAGAGTAGCGATAAGAAATGGCCCTACAAAATGTCCAAATAAGCCAGCCTATGTCCTCATGAAAGATAGGAGAATATGTGACCAATAGTGGTTCGACCAGTGTATCAATCAATAGCTCCACCTGGGTATAATCATCATGCTAAAATCATAATCCGACCCACACTGTCCATAATCTGCTAATCACCATCATATAAACCATCCCCCTAAGCCTGTCAAAAATATCCTCAAGTGGTACCCTCCCGCAAGACATATCATAATATTCCAGCATAAAAGTAAATCTCCCATGCTAAGTTAAATGCCAATAATATTCCCATAAGCATGTGTAAGTTCCAACCACTATCACGTTTTCCACTAAGATATATCCATATGATAGGCTCACAATTTTTAGTTCAGCATGCATGTCCATTAAAGGGGATCACTCTAATATTCCTAGTGGGTATATCAGAAAAGAGGAGCAAAAGCAACCACCCACCTGGAATTGCGCAATCCAAGTCTGTAAAATCCTTCTTGCTGTCCACAAGTGTACTCGCCCAAACAGATAAACCAATCTCTCGCTCCAACAAGTCAGCAACACCCGTAACTCTCCTGGCACAATACAAAGTCCACCAAAACACTTAATTTCCCAAATAATGCTCATACAGTCCACATACCAACAACAGTCCAAAAACGCTAAATTTTCACTGCAGAAAGTGCCCAGAAATTCCCAGAAAAATACCACAGCGATCCTCGCGTCGATAGCTTCGCAACGGTAGCTTGCACGTCCAAATCTGAGTTCGGTAAGTCAAGATATTAATTCGACAAGGTAGTACACTCACACAATCTGTATCAAAAATACTGTAGCACTGAACACAGAGAAAACAGGGATTTTCACCTCGAAATAAATCTCAGAAATTCCAAGAAAAATACGAACGCGTTCCTTGCGATCTGTAGATGAAAAAGTTGTAAAAGCTCGTCTCCATCTGACGCTCGTGCGCGAAGATATCGCTCCCCAATCCGCTGCTGTCCCAAAATCCCACACAGAAAAAGGGGGACCATGTTTACCTCGGATCCGAGCCAAAGATTCAAAATCGGAAAGCGTGATCAAAATCAAAGTTGAAGCCCTACCTGTTAGGAGTCTGTCGGCGCAAGAATCACAGAAGAAGGAGCTCGGGGTAGACCAGGGGAGCTAAAACACTACAGCTGCGCCGAAGAAGAACACAGGAAATGCAACGTCGCGCCGCGCCGTAAAATCAAAATCTCGAAATCCGTGCGTCCAAAAATCTGAAACTTGGTAGGCTTAATCCTCACTTCATGGAGAGGATTTCTTTTCAAGTCCCCCTTCGAGCAGAGGGCTCGAAGGGGTCGAAAATCCCCTCCCAAACTCGGGGTCCCTACTTAAGGGAAAAAAAAATCCAAATCCAACATTTTAGAAAATACCCGATGTGTCCCCAAAACACAAAACACGAAACGATCCACTCCTTGAACGCCACGTGGCATCCGAACAGCAAAACACCGAACTCGGCATCCCCTTGCGACACGGGCCCGCCTTCCGCTCAACCGCGCCTCGGGATCCGCGCCCACGTGCCCGCGCGTCGCTGCTGCTGAGCCCATACTGTGCACGCAAACCGAGGTAACCGATCCCTGCTCCGTGGACCGGGTCCACACAACAAACGAACCACGTAATGCCACGTGTCCACTGTCGGTCCACCGTGCACCAAAATTGCTCCGTGGACCGCGCGCTGTGAGCCCTCCACTCACCAGCCGCCACGTGGCACCGCCTGGTGCACGGACGCCGCCTGTGGAACCGCGCGCTTGCCCGCGCCCCTGCGCGCTGCCCGCGGCCGACCCGCGCCGCGCGCCGCCGCTGTTCCGCCTGCCCGAGGCTGCGCCGCCGCCGCGGCGCCGGCGATTGCCGGATCACTGTTCCGGCGGCCGGAACAGTGAAAAATACTGTAGCAACCCCCGAAAAATATAAGTAAATAGCCCATCTTGACCGTTTTCGCGCTGTGAGTCCAAATCCGGTGTCCATTTTGCCAAAATTCCACTCCATAAAAATTGCCGGGGCTCCCGAAAAGGTATTTTTGATCCGAATTTCGCGCTGAGCCTAAATTTGATATCCATTTTGCGGCGGGGGAACACCTCTAAACATCCGACGGGGTCCCTCGATCACCCACGTGATCCATTTTAGCCCCGAGTCCATCACTTGGCCAAATTGGCGCGACGAACACCGCCGACATGCCACGTAGGCTTCCAGAAGCTGCTGGTCACACTGTAGAAGCCCTGTCAAGATCCGGGTCACACATCCTCCCCCACTA